>CM076577.1:1487232869-1487549534 GCA_034641835.2 Pinus albicaulis | reverse complement strand
GCAACTTCCTGATCATCTTACAAACAAACATTTCCTCAATAGACTATTTCAAAAATCTATAACCTTTGAGTGAAGTGTAGTGCTATAAAACTGAGTTGCAGAATAGAGTTAGGAACTAGATTTAGAGTAGAAGATCTTATGATGATAACAATGTTTTACTCCAATTATACTTCAACAAATCTCTAATCAAGGATAAAATGTTGCATCATTATAAGTTAGTTGTTTAAACTATTTAGTTAGGAAGATTTGCATGCTTAGTTGACCATGTTTCAAGCTCTCTCTCAAATGCCTTTGATGAAAGAATTTGACAAGTTTAGTTTGTGTTTTGAATCATTTGCTTAAAAGTCATTATCAAGCTTTGCTTTTGCTTATTCATAAGTTTAGATTTAATTCTGTTTTTAGTATTGCATTTGCATTTACCATTTGACATCAACCAATTAGGTTTCACCATGTTTTTAATCATTAGCTTCCTTCCATTAGCTTTCTAGTCATTTTCCTTGTGAACATAAAACCACCAAAAGATCAAAAACATCAGAAATCATCACAAAAGACCAAAAACATCATAAAATACTACACACAACACATTAAGAAAAAAACACCTAGGTACATACAGTACACTTCACTTCAGCAGTTTACCAACCCTGGTTGACAATTAAATGAGCTCAATTTAGGAGACTAGATTGAGACCAAACATTTTTGCGCCGTTGCCGGGGAAGTGAAAACTAGGTAACCTTTGTTTCTTAGCATCCAAAAACAATTTTATGCGTAGAGAGAGAGATTCAAGGGGAAGATTTATAAGCAGCAGAGGCAGAAGTTTGATTTCTAGAACACCACTTGTTTCATCTAGATCCAGAGCTAGTACATCTTCAACTCAAACCCATCTTCCATCCTTTACTGATCCAGGACTCCTAGAATATTTAAGGTCAACTATTCCATTAGATAAACCTTCCACTTCACCTACTGAACCTCGCCATAGAAGATCTAAAACCCCGTTAGGGACACAAACTTTTCCACTTCCACAGAGAGCGCCAACTACGGCGAAGAAGGAGGAGGAGGAGTTTTTAATGGAGAAACACACTATTGGACGTGGAGGTAGAGGTAGAGGAGAAGGAGGTATAGGAGAAGGAGGAAGAGGTGAAAATGGAGGAAGAGGTAGAATAGGAAGCTCTTTTGGGTTCCCTATACTTGATGAAGAAACCAAGACAACCATGAAAAACATTTCACCCTCTCTCCTTCCAAACTTTTATGGACTTAAAACTGAAGATCCTGAAACTTTCTTATTTGAATTTGAAGTGTTGTGTAGAACTTATGACTACCTACAAGATGCTCAAAAACTGAAATTATTTCCTTCCAACTTTGAAGGGAGCAGCATTGAAGTGGTTTATGAGTCTAATCAATAGTTCTATTAGAAAATGGGAAGATATGAAACAAGCATTTCTAGAGAGATATTTGGATTACTGTATGCCAGTTAATCATAAGGAAGAAGTGTTCAAGATGTTACAAAAAGAAGATGAAAACTTATAAGATTTGTTGGAAAGATTTAATTACAACATCAAAAGGGCAAAAATGGAAAATCTAGATCAAGACACCTTAAAAGCTCTTTTGTTGAAAACAATTAGGATGAATGGTTAGATATCCTTAACATGGTGGGAAAAGGGGATATATCTCAGCTCACATTACCTGAAATAGCTGAATTATGTATCAACCTTTCAAGAGGGAAATCTAAAACTGTAAAAGGACCTAGAGACCCTACTCTTGCAAGGGCAAGTAAGTCTACTTCTGGGACAGTAAGTAGGGCAGAAATAGGACATATGCTTGATGAATTCAAATCTAATATCCTGGGGAGTCTTAGTGAAAAAATAGACACCCTTAAGTTACAAAACAAGCGTAAGGTTGAATCCATGCTTTGGCAATCTTATCCCAAATGTAGAAAGAAACATGCCTTGAGAGAGAGTGTCCTCTAAAGTTGGGGAACCTGCACATTTGTTCAAAAGCATGAGACAAAGAATTCTCCTTCTCTTCCTCGGTCTCGTCGTCTTCTCAGAGGAAACTCTCCTGGCGGTATTTTCTCCATGTAGTCTCTCAATTTTATCTAGAAGACCTCGTGTGACCTCGACACAAGGACTCATGATCAAATGTATAATCAACTCACCTTGAATTTGGCGCAACCTTGGCCCCACCTCAAAAATCAACCAAGCTTGGGCACAAGGATCATAAAGTCCCTATGGAAAGATACCTTACACACGCATCCACCATCCTATCCACCATATCCACATTTTTATCCTCAAAATCTTCAACAAAATTTTCAACAAAATCCTCAACAACATCATCCGAACCAACCACATCAAAATCAACCACTTCCATTACCATTCCCTCAAAAATCCAATCAATTGCCAGCTCAGCCCATACCAAACCCCAATAATAAGAACCCTCAGAATACATACATGATAGAAGGACAACAATTTCTAACTTATTTAATTACTCCTCTAGACCTTAGTGATGTTCAACTTAGGTCTGGAAGGATACTTGAGAAGAGGAAACCTTCTGTGATCATACAAGAACAAGATAATTCTGAGGAAGACTCCCTACGGGTTAATAAAAGTCTTGAGGAACATACATCCTTTCAAGATCAAAACATTGAAAAACTAAAACAAAAAGATCCAATAAATCCAATTCCAGTATTAGAGCAACCATCCACATCTACTTCTATACCTCCCTTTCCGGAAAGACTACAAATTGATAAAGGTGTAGAAAAACAAATAATGGTGCCTAATTATGATTTCTTAGATGAATTGAGAAATGTTTGTATTAAAATTCCATTATTGCAAGCCATCAAAGAAATCCCAATTTTAGCCAAAACAATAAAGGAGTTGAGTATGAAGACAACAAGAAAAAGAATAAGAGAAACCAAGAAAATTCAACTGGTAGGACAAATAGCAGACATTATGATGGGCAAGATTGCTATTCCAAAGTATCTTGACCCAGGAAATCCAGATGTCAAAATTCACATCAATGGAATTGAAATTCAAAACACACTCATTGATTTAGGAGCAGCAATAAATATCATGAGTAGACAAATCATGGACAAACTGAAACTTCCTAATCTTCTCTTTACACCCACACTATTACAATTAGCAGATAGATCTGTGATCATACCAGATGGGGTAATAGAAGACATTCCAGTGTCCCTAGATTCTTGGGAGTACCCCGTGGATTTCATGATCCTAACTCCTAAGAATAATCTAGGAGGCCATCCTGTTATATTAGGAAGACCTTGGTTGGCTACAGCTAATGCTTTTATTAGTTGTAGGTCCGGTGATATGTATATTTCTGATGGTAGTTCAACTAAGAAATTCACTTTATATCCTCCAGCTAGGACAATTACAGATCTAGATGACACTCAATGGATAGAGGATGAAGAATATTTAAAACCACTCTTCACAATTTCAGAAATTAGTGAAGATAATCAAATTCTGAATACTCTAGAAAACTTTGAATCCTCTCCAGAACACAAACATGAATCATTTCCGGAGGGATCCAATATTGAATTTTTGTCATCTAGGCAGATGTCTCTTCATTCTATGGATAAATTTGGCAGCTCTACAAGTGAGATTTTTCCAGGAAAAACTTTGAACATAAACAAGAACCTAGAAAAATCTCAACAAGAAGAGTTAATCAAAGTATTACAGAGACATTCTTCTGCATATGCATGGGAATACACTGACATGAAAGGGATAAGCCCCAAGACTTGTACTTATCACATCTATATAGAGGCAAATTGCAAACCAATCAGACAGCCTCAAAGACGGATGAATCCAAACATTAGGGAAATTGTTAAAGAAGAATTGCAAAAATTGTTAAATGTTAATTTTATCTATCCTATTTCAGATAGTCAGTGGGTTTCTCCTTTGGTAATTGTGCCAAAGAAAAATGGAAAATGGAGGGTGTGTGTTGACTACCGAGAACTGAATAAAGCTACTCTTAAAGACCATTTTCCTTTACCTTTCATAGATCAAGTATTAGATACATTAGCTGGCAAAAAGTACTTTTCATTCTTAGATGGGTTTAGTGGTTACAATCAAATCCAAGTAGCACTTGAAGACCAAGATAAAACCACATTTACCTGTCCTTGGGGTACCTATGCTTACCGAGTATTTCCATTTGGATTATGCAATGCACCTGCAACATTCCAAAGGGCAATATTAGGAATTTTTTCGGATCTAATACATGACTGTGTAGAGGTGTACATGGATGATTTCACGGTTTATGGGGACACATTTGAAGAGGCTTTAGAAAACTTGGAAAAAGTCTTAAAAAGATGTCAAGAAGCAAACCTTTCACTTAGTCATGAAAAATGTTTTATGATGTTTAATGAAGGTATTGTTTTAGGGCACCACATTTCAGGGGATGGGATTAGAGTTGATGAGGCAAAAGTTGAAGTCATTTCTAACCTATCCATTCCAAGTTGTCAAAGAGATGTTAGAAGTTTTCTAGGATTTACAGGGTATTATCGGAGATTTATAGAAAAATTCACCAAAATAGCATCTCCACTCTTCAAATTACTCACCAAAGATTGTGAATTCAAATGGACTTCTGATTGCCAGTTAGCTTTTGAAACCCCGAAAACCAAAATTTCTGAAGCACCTATATTAAGGGGACCTAACTGGAAGTTACCTTTTCATATCTCGACAGATGCTTCCGATACAGCTCTAGGAGCAGTATTGGGACAAAAAGATTTGATTCCCTATGCCATCTATTATACCAATAAAAATTTGACTCCTGCAGAGTTAAACTATACTGTAACTGAAAAAGAGTTTTTAGCTGTTGTTCATGCCATAAACAAATTTAGACACTATATAACAGGCTATGAAACTTTTTTTCACACTGATCATTCTGCAATTAGATATTTAATGAACAAATCAATCACTAATGGCAGAGTGATAAGATGGTTGTTTCTCTTACAAGAATTCAACATTACTATTCTAGATAGGCCTGGAAAACAAAACACAGTGGCTGATTTCCTATCTAGACTCCAAAATATCAAAGATGACACTCCGGTTGAAGATCAATTTCCTGATGAATATCTTTTTGCAATCTCTACTCAAACTCCATGGTTTGCCGATATTGCTAATTATTTATTTTCAGGAAAATTTCCTTCAATTATGAATGCAAGAGATAAAAGAAAAATCAGTAATGATAGTGAAAATTATTCATGGGTCGCTAATGAGTTGTACAAGACAGGTCCAGATTTGATCATTAGAAGGTGTGTTCGTGAAGATGAGATGCCTGAGATTCTCAAGGCATGTCATGATGAACCTTGTGGCAGACACTTTGTAGATAAGAGGACAGCCTATAAGATCCTTAATTTAGGATATTATTGGCCATCTTTGTTTAAAGATGCTAAAGAGTATGTCAAAAGGTGTGACAGTTGCCAAAGGGTAGGGAAACCTTCTCCTTCAGGTGAGATGTCATTACAACCTCAGGTACACATTGAACCTTTTGAAAAATGGGCTTTGGATTTTGTAGGACCTATTAGTCCTCCATCAAGACAAAAGAAATATATATTAGTTTGCACCGATTATGTTACTAAATGGGTAGAAGCTAAACCATTACTTTTTGCTAATGAATCATCTGTAGTTAATTTTCTTTTTGAGGATATTTTTACTCGTTTTGGTGTCCCAAGGGAAATTGTTACAGATCAAGGAGCTCAATTTACATCAAGACTAGTGGAGCAAATGATGGAGAAGTACAAAATCAGACATAGAAAAACAACTCCTTATCATCCACAAGCAAATGGTCAAGTGGAATCTACTAATAAGGTCATTGAAGGAATCCTAACAAAGACTGCTCATTTACATAGAAGAGATTGGGTAGATAGGCTTCCTGAAGCCTTGTGGGCCTATAGAACTACATGGAGAAACACAACAGGCCATACTCCTTATGAGTTTGTTTATGGAAAGCAAGTTTTGTTTCCCATAGAGTTCCAAATTCAAACCTTCAAGATGGCAGTTCAGCTAGGACTTGATCTAACGGAGGCACAAAAGCATAGACTGGAGCAAATTAATGAATTGGATGAGATCAGACAAGATGCAGTTCAGAAAACAAGTCTAGTCCAATAGCAAAGGGCTTGATGGCATGACAAGTACATCAAGGAGAAGAAATTCAAAGAGGGAGACTTGGCTCTCTTGTTTGATTCAAAATTCAAGGATTTTCAAGGGAAATTTCAGACACATTGGCTTGGGCCATATGAAATTGTTCGAATTTTTGATAATGGGGCAGTAAAAATCAGAACTATAGATGAAGAAGAGGTCACTTTTCTTGTGAATGGTCATAGATTGAAGTTATATCACAAACCACTCTCAAGAGAAGAATTTGTCAAGAAGTTCCAAGAATGCAGTGATGTGAAGTTAATGAAGAAGAATTTTTCTTCTTCATCAACTTGATTAAATTTTCTGAAGTATTTCTTTGAAAAAAAAATTAAAAAAAAATTAAAAAAATAAATAAAGGTATAAACATGAAAACCAATCATTGATTGGCATGTTTATACAGAAAATATAGGGTGAAAATCAGAGTCTCTCTGACACTCTAACTTTTCCATTTTGTTTTTGCAAGCAGCTGTTAAAAAATCATAAGTTCAGATCCATAGTGCTTATGATCCATCTCATTTCATTTCACTTCATTCACCTATCCATCCGTACTCCACTTCATTCATTCATTCATATTCTACTTCATTCCATGTTTCATTCATCTCATTCCATACTCCATCCATCTCATTTTCATGTCAAGATTTAAAGTCTGATGTCTTGCTGTAAATGAATAAAACATGTCATGGATTGCAGGGCAATTCTTATGTTCTTTCACTCCATTTCATAAACTAAATCCATTCCATTTCATCATCCACTTCATACATATCATGTCTCATCATCCATCTTCATTCATACCATGTAAAATCTCACTTATATTCCCAAGCCACTCCATTCCATGTCCAAAATGCTCTACAGGTACATTCTGCAGCTTAAGAGACATTCTGCAGCTGATCAGCCTTTCCGCAGCTAGCCAGACATTCCGCAGCTACAAATCCTTAAGGCATTAGTCAGCAGACATTAGAATTGCAACAAAATGATCCAGTGTATTCATGAATAAAAAGCATCAAGAAGGATTATGAAGACTCTTCCAAAGAGGAACAAAGAAGACCAAGACTACAAAAATCAAATGAAAAGCAGAGGTAACAAGTTTAGATTATAATTGCATTTCATAAAGTTTAACATAGTTTTAGTTATGAATTGTTCGAAAAGGTTGTTTTAATTATTTTTATTGATCAAGACCAATAAACCCTCCACAAACTTTGGATTAGAATCTCTCATTTCAAATTCCATATCCAACATCATTTAAGCGGTTAAAATGGCCGAGGTGTTTGAATTCTTCACGTCACTTAACCAAATCATTCAATGATGATTCTCTTTTCCGTTGTAAAAATCTCCGCCGTCTTTTCAATCATTAATTTGTTTCCTCCACCTCACTCCATTACCCCATTCCGTGACTACTTCCATCACTCCATTCTGTAGCCGGCACTTCATTCCGCAAACAGAAATATCCTTATCACCGAGAGAAGAGCAAAAGGGTATATCAATTTGAATCACCGTGGGCAGAGATTGAGCATTATCACTGTAAACGCAGAGGTATAGCAGAGGAGAATTTGAAGTCATTTGTCACCGGGAGACAGAGGTATAGCATTGAATAATTTGAAGCCATTTGTTACCAAGAGACAGAGGTATAGCATTGAAGAATTTGAAGCCATTTGTTACCAAGAGACAGAGATATAGCAGTATGGGAATTTGAAACTATTTGCCACCGAGAGACAAAGGTATAGTAGTGTGGGAAATTTGAAGCTGTTGTCACTATCAACAGAGACATATCAGTCCGAAGTTTTGAAGCTGTTTTCATTATCAACCAGAGGCATATCAGTCCGAAGTTTGAAGCTGTTGTCACTGTCAACCAGAGGTATATCATTCCGAAGTTTGAAGCCATTTTCATTAAGAACCTGAAGCCATTTCAATTCGAAGGTGAAAGTTATTGTTTCTGTGGGTAGAAGAGTGTTAATCTGAACATTGAAGAAGAAATTATGGGTTTCATTGTAAGAACTGAACCAGTGGGTTCAAAATACTTAGAAGGCTACCCTCAATGCAAAGAAATGTTGCAACAGATAAGATGGCTTCAATTTTTGGAGAAATTTAATGGCTTCCACAAAGAATTCACTAAAACATTTGCAAGATCATTTCAAGGAACTGAAGTTGAAGTGGGAGATGTCAAATTTACTGTCACTGAAGTTTTCATTGCAGAAGCTACAGGGTTGCTTAGAAATGGAGAGAGATGGTTCAAAAACAAAGAATTCCACAATGAATCCTGGAAGCAAATTCTAAAATCACCAGGTATGGATGTCATTGTATTTAAGAAAGGAATTCCAAGTTCTGCATTGAAAAATAAATGGAGAAACATACTACTTCTTCTGCAAAAAATTATTACATGTGAGGGTAGATATGGTACATTTTATGTCTACCACATTAGACTGATAATGCATTTTCTGGGGGAAGACTTAAACCTACCTTATTTCTTGCTTCAAAGTTTGAAAAAGATGGCTTCCTGTGTTCAAAGAAGGGTTCAATTTTTAGAGACAACTCTATATCATCATGGTTTGGTTAAAATTTTGATTGAACATCATTTAGCCAAAACAAATGATACATGAACAATTTCTTGATAAGAAATCATTTTGAAGAGCCAAAAGAACCCTCACCAGAACCATAGCCTACAAGGAGAAGTAGAAAATGGAGAGCCTCAAAAGTTGAAATCGACAAAACAGTCCAAGAAAGTAGTGAGGAAATCATCTCAGAGAAGTTGACTCAAATCAAGAGACAACTTAAGAAATAAAAGGTAATCAGGAAATCTGCCATGGAGAAAGGAGAGGGATCTTCTCAGCCTAGAAGAAGCCATAGATTAAAGGGAAAACAAAAGAAAACTTAAATCAAACAAACAGGGGTGATTAATATAGAAGATGAGGAAACATCCATTGAAGAAGATGTTGAAGAGGATTTTAATGAAGGAACCCCTGAAATTGACCCTGCTCAACACGAAATTTATGACTATGTGGAAACTTTTGAAAGGAGAGCTTCAGAAAGTAAGGAGAGAACCCCTAGTCCTCCACTGTCTGAAATAGATGTTTTAAGAAGGGATAGGTATGAGTTGGAGATACTTAATAGACACATCAAAAATGAGAATGAAATTCTCAAGGATCAAGTCAAGCTCAAAACTGATATGAACTCAACCTTATCCCTACATATAGACAAAGTGGAAAAGACCAATGAAAAGTTGAAGCAAAGGAACAAGAAGCTAATCAGGGCACTTACCAACCTAAGGTTCAAACTTGTTATCAGAAAACCCAGAAGATCTTTAGCTTCCAGGAAAAGGAGAAGGAGAGGATTAGATGTTCTTGCAGAAGCCTCTGAGTTCATAGGATAATTTGTGTTGGGTATGTGTTATATTCTTTCCACGACTAGGCGCATGCGCTGGGCGCAGCAGGGGGGTCACAGGGGGGGCGGGAGCGCCCCGGCGAAATTTTTTTGGGTATGCGGTCCCAATCATATGCGGACCCACCCATGTTTTGTGCGTGAGTTTGCACGTGGTTTTGGGGTACGATGGTTTTAGGCCCCTGGTATTTTGTAGATCCGGTCAAGGGAACTACGGTTATGTTCTAATCCAGGGTTAATGGATTGGGGTTTATGTATGCTTCGGCATGTATATATATGTGTTGTAACACTAAACGGAATATAATGAAAAATCAAGATGGTAGTCCCGATTTGGGATCCAGGGGAAACCTTTGTGTATATCCGTTTTATGTTTTATGCTCTCGCTATTGTTTATTTTCTGTCTTAAGATTCATTTCCAAATAATTTCTGTACAGGGTTAAAAGCTACAATTTGTGGCTGAGGCTGCTGCAAGAGACAATGGGAAGTGGGGGTATGTTGAGCCAAATTGTGCTTTTCTTCATTCCACTTACCTCATTTTCCTTTGTCCATTGCTATCCTAGACCCAATTGATCAATGAATTTGCTAAAATTACTTTTTAGAATGATTAACATGACCGACTTGCTATAGTTTTGATTTGCCATTGTAATGCATTTGGACGTAACTACGTTGCACGATATCTTCGGAGTTAACCGACGTATTTTGTACTGTCTTCACGTTTGCGTTTGTTCCAGGTGGCCTCTCAAGAAAAACCGCATATGGGCATATTCCACGTCATGTCTACATGGTTCGTTGTTCACCATGAAGGAAGAAATGAATTATGTGTATGGTTTTGGTACGTGGGAACACATTTAAGAAGATAGACTTCTAATAGGACTGTCTTAGTCCAGATGTCCATTTCCTTGTTACGTAGCCACTTCAAGAGTCCTAATGTGATTCCGATAAGGAAAGACAATGTTCCTGAAATTGTTGCAAGTCTTGTTATTTACATTTGTTATATAAACACTTGGGAAACCGAGAGCTAGGCTAGATTTTGTTCTAGATTTTTCTTAGATTCTGTGCTACATTTCTGAAGACGCAGAGTGCTCTGTTCAAGTTATTTTCACTTTTAATGAAGCAGACATTGTTGTTTTGAAAGCATTGATTTGATTTGGAGTTAGATTCCGTCAGGTGGTAGAGGGCCCCTGCCTCTTGCACGGATTTATTTGCGTAATTTAGATAAGTATTCTAGCTGCCTTTACGTTTTTGAATTTGAATTAGTAGTTGTTTTCATTAACTACTGTGGTTATACTCATTCCAAAAACTCTTCCAAAAGAAGAAGATCTTCCAAAAGATTATAATGATGAATGGGAAGAAATATAGCATTGTAGGATTTGAAGCTGAATTCGTAGTTGTTTCATTAGCTACCGTAGTTATAACTCGTTCTAAAAACTCTTCCAAAAGAAGAAGCTCTTCCAAAAGATTATGAAAAGGAATGGGAAATGGCTATAGTATTGTAGGATTTAATTGTAATCTCTTTTGCTCACCATCACAGTTATACTTATGCTAAATACTTTTCCACAAGAAGAAACTCTTCCAAGAAATCTTTATAATGTTTTAAGCATGATTGTGATCCTGAACGCTTCATTTGTGTGTTTTCACTAAGTACCATAGCTGTCCTTGCTCTTAAACGCTTGTCCAAAATATCATAATGATGAGTGGGAGATAGCCATGATATCTTAGTTTTTTTAATTGCTTTCAGTCTTTATGTTTGCATAGCATAGTTAGGATACTCCAGAGTTTAATTACACTTAACTCATGCTCAGTTGTTCTGTTTTAAGTTTTATAAGGACTTATAGCTCAGCACTGTTTTAGATTAGTGACATTTTAAGTTCAGTCTTAGCTTAACTCATTACATTTGCACTCCATATTCAGTTGTCATTCACTGTATACTAGAATACTTCAATTGTTAAATTTCACAAAACATCCTTCATTATTTACAAACATCTTCTTGTTCTAAAATCCATAATTGATTCATAAACATATGAACAGAAGACCATATCACTTTAAGGCCTGAAGTACTTTTGCAACTTCCTTATCATCTTACAAACCAACATCTCCTCAAAAGACTATTTCAAAAATCCATAACCTTTGAGTGAAGTGTAGTGCTATAAAACTGAGTTGCAGAATAGAGTTAGGAACTAGATTTGGAGTAGAAGATCTTATGATGATAACAATGTTTTACTCCAATTATACTTCAACAAATCTCTAATCAAGGATAAAATGTTGCATCATTATAAGTTAGTTGTTTAAACTATTTAGTTAGGAAGATTTGCATACTTAGTTGACCATGTCTCAAGCTCTCTCTCAAATGCCTTTGATGAAAGAATTTGACAAGATTAGTTTGTGTTTTGAATCATTTGCTTAAAAGTCATTATCAAGCTTTGCTTTTGCTTAGTCATAGTTTAGATTTGATTCTGTTTTTAGTATTTCATTTTCATTTACCATTTGACATCAACCAATTAGGTTTCACTCTGTTTTTAATCATTAGCTTCCTTCCATTAGCTTTCTAGTCATTTTCCTTGTGAACATAAAACCACCAAAAGATCAAAAAAATCATAAATCATCACAAAAGACCAAAAACATCACAAAACACTACACACAACGCATTAAGAAACAAGCACCTAGGTACATACAGTACACTTCACTTCAACAGTTTACCAACCCTGGTTGACAATTAAATGAGCTCAATTTAGGAGACTAGATTGAGACCAAACATTTTGGTGCCGTTGCCGGGGAAGTGAAAACTAGGTAACCTTTGTTTCTTAGCATCCAAAAACAATTATATGCGTAGGGAGAGAGATTCAAGGGGAAGATTTATAAGCAGCAGAGGAAGAAGTTTGATTTCTAGAACACCACTTGTTTCATCTAGATCCAGAGCTAGTACACCTTCAACTCATACCCATATTCCATCCTCTCTTGATCCTAGACTTCTAGAAGATCTAAAATCAGATATCCCATTAGAAAAACCTTCCACTTCATCCACTGAACCTGCCATAGAAGAAGATCTAAAAAACTCCCGTTAGGGACACAGACCTTTCCACTTCCACAAGAGAGTCAACCATGGCAGAAGAAGGAGGAGGAGGAGTTTTTAATGGAGAACACACACTATTTGGAGGTAGAGGTAGAGGTAGAGGAGAAGGAGGTAGAGGAGAAGGAGGTAGAGGTGCAGATGGAGGAAGAGGTAGAATAGGAAGCTCTTTTGGGTTCCCTATAATTGATGAAGAAACCAATACAACAATGAAAAATATTTCACCCTCTGTCCTTCCAAACTTCTATGGACTTAAAACTGAAGATCCTGAAACCTTCTTATTCGAATTTGAAGTGCTTTGTAGAACTTATGACTACTTACAAGATGCTAAAAAATTGAAATTATTTCCTTCAACTTTGAAGGGAGCAGCATTGAAGTGGTTTATGAGTCTGATCAGCAGTTCTATTAGAACATGGGAAGACATGAAACAAGCATTTCTAGAGAGATATTTGAATTATTGTATGCCGGTTAATCATAAGGAAGAAGTGTTCAAGATGTTACAAAAAGAAGATGAAAATTTGGAAGATTTGTTGGAGAGATTCAATTACAACATCAAAAGGGCAAAAATGGAAAACCTAGATCAAGACACCTTAAAAGCTCTTTTGTTGAAAACAATTAGGGATGAATGGTTGGATATCCTTAACATGATGGGAAAAGGGGATATATCACAACTCACATTACCTGAAATATCTGAGCTATGTATCAACCTTTCAAGAGGGAAATCTAAAACTGTCAAAGGTCCAAGAGATCCCGCTCTTGCAAGGGCAAGCAAGTCTGCTTCTGGGACAGTAAGTAGATCAGAAATAGGACACATGCTTGATGATTTTAAATCTGACATCTTAGGGAGTCTTAGTGAACAAATAGACACCCTTAAGATACAAAACAAGCAGAAAGCTGAATCTGATGCTTTGGCAATCTTTTGTCCCAAATGCAGAAAGAAACATGCCCTAAGAGAGTGTCCTTTGGATGTAAAAGTTATAGAAACCTGTGTCATTTGTTCTGAGAAACATGAGACCAAGAATTTTCCTTCTCTTCCTGGTCTCAAGGCTGTTTTTCAGGAAGAAACTCCTACAGATTCCACAGAGTCTCTTAATTTTGTATCTAGAAGACCTTGGCAAGGACCTCAGACACAAGGATTCCATGATCAAATGTATAATCAACCTCCACCTTGGAATTCTTGGCAGCAACCTTGGCCCCAATTTCAAAATCAACCTCAAGCTTGGGCACAAGGATCACAAGGTCCCTATGGAAGATACTCTCCATATTATCAGTATCCACCATCCTATCCACCATATCCACATTTTTATCCTCAAAATTCTCAACAAAATTTTCCTCAAAATCTTCAACAACATCATCGTAACCAACCACATCAAAATCAACCAATTTCATTACCATCTCTTCAAAATCAAATCAATACCGCTCAACCTATACCAAACCCTAATAATAAGAACCCCCGAATACATACATGATAGAAGCGCCACAATGTTTCCAACTTATTTAATAATTTGTGACCTTAGTGATGTCTAACTTAGGTCCTGAAGGATACTTGAAAAGAGGAAACCCTCCTTCGTGATCAGTATACAGAACAAGATAAATCTCGAGGAAGACTCTCTACAGGTGAATAAAATTCTTGAGGAAGACACATTTTTTCAAGACCTACACATTGAAAAACTAAAACAAAAAGATCCAATAAATCCAACTCCTGTATTAGAGCAACCATCCACATCTACTTCTATACCTCCCTTTCCGGAAAGATTACAAATTGATAAAGGTGTAGAAAAACAAATCATGGTGCCTAATTATGATTTCTTAGATGAATTGAGAAATGTTTGCATCAAAATTCCATTATTGCAAGCCATCAAGGAAATCCCAATTTTAGCCAAAACAATAAAGGAGTTGAGTATGAAAACAACAAGAAAAAGAATAAGAGAAACCAAGAAAATTCAACTGGTAGGACAAATAGCAGACATTATGATGGGCAATATTGCTATTCCAAAGTATCTTGACCCCGGAAATCCAGTTGTCAAAATTCACATCAATGGAATTGAAATTCAAAACACACTCATTGATTTAGGAGCAGCAATAAATATCATGAGTAGACAAATCATGGACAAACCGAAACTTCCTAATCTTCTCTTTACACCCACACTATTACAATTAGCAGATAGATCTGTGATCAAACCAGATGGGGTAATAGAAGACATTCCAGTGTCCCTAGATTCTTGGGAGTACCTTGTGGATTTCATGATCCTAACTCCTAAGAATAATCTAGGAGGCCATCCTGTTATATTAGGAAGACCTTGGTTGGCTACAACTGATGCTTTTATTAGTTGTAGGTCCGGTGATATGTATATTTCTGATGGTAGTTCAACTAAGAAATTCACTTTATATCCTCCAACTAGGACAATTATAGATCTAGATGACACTCAATGGATAGAGGATGAAGAAGATTTACAACCACTCTTCACAATTTCAGAAATTAGTGAAGATAATCAAATTATGAATACTCTAGAAAACTTTGAATCCTCTCCAGAACACAAACATGAATCATTTCAAGAGGGATCCAATATTGAGTTTTTGTCATCTAGGCAGATGTCTCTTCATTCTATGGACAAATTTGGTAGCTCTACAAGTGAAATTTTTCCAGGCAAAACTTTGAACATAAACAAGAACCTAGAAAATCTCAACAAGAAGAGTTAGTCAAAGTATTACAGAGACATTCTTCTGCATATGCATGGGAATACACTGACATGAAAGGGATAAGCCCCAAGACTTGTACTCATCACATCTATATAGAGGCAAATTGAAAACCAATCAGACAACCTCAAAGACGGATGAATCCAAATCTTAGGGAAATTGTTAAAGAGGAATTGCAAACATTGTTAAATGTTAATTTCATCTATCCTATTTCAGATAGTCAGTGGGTTTCTCCTTTGGTAATTGTGCCAAAGAAAAATGGAAAATGGAGGGTGTGTGTTGACTACCGAGAACTGAATAAAGCTACTCTTAAAGACCATTTTCCCTTACCTTTCATAGATCAAGTATTAGATACATTAGCAGGTAAAAAGTACTTTTCATTCCTGGATGGGTTTAGTGGTTACAATCAAATCCAAGTAGCACTTGAAGACCAAGATAAAACCACATTTACTTGTCCTTGGGGTACCTATGCCTACCGAGTATTTCCATTTGGATTATGCAATGCACCCGCAACATTCCAAAGGGCAGTATTAGGATTTTTTTCTGATCTAATACATGACTGTGTAGAGGTGTACATGGATGATTTTACAGTTTATGGGGACACATTTGAAGAGGCTTTAGAAAACTTGGAAAAAGTCTTAAAAAGATGTCAAGAAGCAAACCTTTCACTTAGTCATGAAAAATGTTTTATGATATTTACTGAAGGTATTGTTTTAGGGCACCACATTTCAGGGGATGGGATTAGAGTTGATGAGGAAAAAGTTGAAGTCATTTCTAACCTATCCATTCCAAGTTGTCAAAGAGATGTTAGAAGTTTTCTAGGATTTACAGGGTATTATCGGAGATTTATAGAAAACTTCACCAAAATAGCATCTCCTCTCTTCAAATTACTCACCAAAGATTGTGAATTTAAGTGGACTTCTGATTGCCAGTTAGCTTTTGAAACCCTGAAAACCAAAATTTCTCAAGCACCTATATTAAGGGGACCTAACTGGAAGTTACCTTTTCATATCTCGACAGATGCTTCCGATACAGCTCTGGGAGCAGTATTGGGACAGAAATATTTAATTCTCTATGCCATCTATTATATCAGTAAAAATTTGACTCCTGCAGAGTTAAACTATACTGTAACTGAAAAAGAGTTTTTAGCTGTTGTTCATGCCATAAACAAATTTAGACACTATATAATAGGCTATGAAACTTTTGTTCACACTGATCATTCTGCAATTAGATACTTAATGAACAAATCAATCACTAATGGCAGAGTTATAAGATGGTTGTTACTATTGCAAGAATTCAACATTACTATTCTAGACAGGCCTGGAAAACAAAACACTGTGGCTGATTTCCTGTCTAGAATCCAAAATATCAAAGATGACACTCCGGTTGAAGATCAATTTCCTGATGAATATCTTTTTGCAATCTCTACTCAAACTCCATGGTTTGCTGATATTGCCAATTATTTAGTTTCAGGAAAATTTCCTTCAATTATGAATGCAAGGGATAAAAGAAAAATCATTAATGATAGTGCAAAATATTCATGGGTCGCTAATGAGTTGTACAAGACAGGTCCAGATTTGATTATTAGAAGGTGTGTTCGTGAAGATGAGATGCCTGAGATTCTCAAGGCATGTCATGATGAACCTTGTGGCGGATACTTTGCAGATAAGAGGACATCCTATAAGATCCTTAATTTAGAATATTATTGGCCATCTTTGTTTAAAGATGCTAAAGAGTATGTCAAAAGGTGTGACAGTTGCCAAAGGGTAGGGAAACCTTCTCCTTCAGGTGAGATGCCATTACAACCTCAGGTACACATTGAACCTTTTGAAAAATGGGCTTTGGATTTTGTAGGATCTATTAGTCCTCCATCAAGACAAAAGAAATATATATTAGTTTGCACTGATTATGTTACTAAGTGGGTAGAAGCTAAACCATTACTTGTTGCTAATGAATCATCTGTAGTTACTTTTCTTTTTGAGGATATTTTTACTCGTTTTGGTGTCCCAATGGAAATTGTTACAGATCAAGGAGCTCAATTTACATCAAGGCTAGTGGAGCAAATGATGGAGAGGTACAAAATCAGGCATAGAAAATCTACTCCTTATCATCCACAAGCAAATGGTCAAGTGGAATCTACTAATAAGGTCATTGAAGGAATCCTAACAAAGACTGTTCATTTACATAGAAGAGATTGGGTAGATAGGCTTCCCGAAGACTTGTGGGCCTATAGAACTACATGGAGAAACACAACAGGCCATACTCCTTATGAGCTTGTTTATGGAAAGCAAGTTTTGTTTCCCATAGAGTTCCAAATTCAAACCTTCAAAATGGCAGTTCAGCTAGGACTTGATTTAATGGAGGCACAAAAGCATAGACTGGAGCAAATTAATGAATTGGATGAGATCAGACAAGATGCAGTTCAGAAAACAAGTCTAGTCCAACAGCAAAGGGCTAGATGGCATGACAAGTACATCAAAGAGAAGAAATTTAAAGAGGGTGATTGGGCTCTCTTGTTTGATTCCAAATTCAAGGATTTTCAAGGGAAATTTCAGACACATTGGCTTGGGCCATATGAAATTGTTCGAATTTTTGATAATGGGGCAGTAAAAATCAGAACTATAGATGAAGAAGAGGTCACTTTTCTTGTGAATGGTCATAGACTGAAGCTATACCACAAGCCACTCTCAAGAGAAGAATTTGTCAAGAAGTTCCAAGAAAGCAATGATGTGAAGTTAATGAAGAAGAATCTCTCTTCTTCATCAACTTGATTAAATTTTCTGAAGCATTTCTTTAAAAAATAAATAAATAAATAAATAAAGGTATAAACATGAAAACCAATCATTGATTGGCATGTTTATACAGAAAAGATAGGGTGAAAATCAGAGTCTCTCTGACACTCTAACTTTTCCCATTTTGTTTTTGCAAGCAGCTGTTACAAAATCATAAGTTCAGATCCATAGTGCTTATGATCCATCTCATTTCATTTCACTCCATTCACTTATCCATCCATATTTCATTTCATTCATTCATTCATATTCTACTTCATTCCATATTTTATTCATCTCATTCCATACTCCATCCATCTCATTTTCATGTCAAAATTTAAAGTTTGATGTCTTGTTGTAAATGAATAAAGCATGTCATGGATTGCAGGGCAGTTCTTATGTTCTTCCACTCCATTTCATAAACTGAATCCATTTCATTTCATCATCCACTTCATACATATCATAACACATCATCCATCTTCATTCATATCATATAACACTTCACCTATATCCAAAAACACTCCATTCCATGATTAAAATGCTCTACATGTACATTCTGTAGCTCAACAGACATTCTGCAGCTGATCAGCCTTTCTGCAGCCAGACAGACATTTCGCAGCTACAAATCCTGAAGGCATTAGTCAACAAACATTAGAATTGCAATAAAATGATCCAGTGTATCCATGAATAAGAAACATCAAGAAGAATTATGAAGACTCTTCCAAAGGTGAACAAAGAAGACAAAGACTAAAAAAAAAAAAATCAAATGAAAATCAGAGGTAACAAGTTTAGATTATAATGGCATTTCATAAAGTTTAGCATAGTTTTAGTTATGAATTGTTCGAAAAGGTTGTTTTAATTATTTCTATTGATCAAGACCAACAAACCCTCCACAAACTTTGGATTAAAATCTCTCATTTCAAATTCCATATCCGACATCATTTAAGCGGTTAAAATGGCCGAGGTGTTTGAATTCTTCACGTCACTTAACCAAATCATTCAATGATGATTCTCTTTTCCGTTGTAAAAATCTCCGCCGTCTTTTCAATCATTAATTCGTTTCCTCCACCTCACTCCATTACCTCATTCCGTGACTACTTCCATCACTCCATTCTGTAGCCGGCACTTCATTCCGCAAACAGAAATATCCTTATCACCGAGAGCAGAGCAAAAGGGTATATCAATTTGAATCACCGTGGGCAGAGATTGAGAATTATCACTGTAAACGCAGAGGTATAGCAGAGGAGAATTTGAATTCATTTGTCACCGGGAGACAGAGGTATAGCATTGAAGAATTTGAAGCCATTTGTTACCAAGAGACAGAGGTATAGCATTGAAGAATTTGAAGCCATTTGTTACCAAGAGACAGAGATATAGTAGTATGGGAATTTGAAACTATTTGCCACCGAGAGACAGAGGTATAGTAATGTGGGAAATTTGAAGCTGTTGTCACTGTCAACAGAGACATATCAGTTCGAAGTTTTGAAGATGTTTTCATTATCAACCAGAGGCATATCAGTCCAAAGTTTGAAGCTGTTGTCACTGTCAACCAGAGGTATATCATTCCGAAGTTTGAAGCCATTGTCATTAAGAACCTGAAGCCATTTCAATTCGAAGGTGAAAGTTATTGTTTCTGTGGGTAGAAGAGTGTTAATCTGAACATTGAAGAAGCAATTATGGGTTTCATTGTAAGAACTGAACCAGTGGGTTCAAAATATTTATAAGGCTACCCTCAATGCAAAGAAATGTTGCAACAGATAGGATGGCTTCAATTTTTGGAGAAATTTAATGGCTTCCATAAAGAAGTCACTAAAACATTTGCAAGATCATTTCAAGGAACTGAAGTTGAAGTAGGAGATGTCAAATTCACTGTCACTGAATTTTTCATTGTAGAAGCTACAGGGTTGCTCAGAAATGGAGAGAGATGGTTCAAAAATAGAGAATTCCACAATGAATCCTGGAAGAAAATTCTAAAATCACCAAGTATGGATGTCACTGTATTTAAGAAAGGAATTCCAAGTTCTGCATTGAAAAATAAATGGAGAAACATACTACTTCTTCTGCAAAAATTTATTACATGTGAGGGTAGATATGGCACATTTTATGTCTACCACATTAGACTGATAATGAATTTTATGGGGGAAGACTTAAACCTACCCTATTTCTTGCTTCAAAGCTTGAAAAAGATGGCTTCCTGTGTTCAAAGAAGGGTTCAATTTTTAGAGACAACTTTATATCATCATGGTTTGGTTAAAATTTTGGTTGAACATCATTTATCCAAAACAAATGATACATGGGACAATTTCTTGATAAGAAATCATTTTGAAGAGCCAAAAGAACCCTCACCTGAACCATAGCCTACAAGGAGAAGTAGAAAATGGAGAGCCTCAAAAGTTGAAATTGACAAAACAGTCCAAGAAAGTAGTGAGGAAATCATCTTAGAGAAGTTGACTCAAATCAAGAGACAACTTAAGAAAGAAAAGGTAATGAGGAAATCTACCATGGAGAAAGGAGAGGGATCTTCTCAGCCTAGAAGAAGCCATAGATTAAAGGGAAAACTAAGGAAAACTTAAATCAAACAAACAGGGGTGATTAATATAGAAGATGAGGAAACATCCATTGAAGAAGATGTTGAAGAGGATTTTAATGAAGGAACCCCTTAAATTGACCCTGCTCAACAAGAAATTTATGACTATGTGGAAACTTTGGAAAGGAGAGCTTCAGAAAGTAAGGAGAGAACCCCTAGTCCTCCACTGTCTGAAATAGATGTATTAAGAAGGGATAGATATGAGTTGGAGATACTTAATAGACACATCAAAAATGAGAATGAAATTCTCAAGGATCAAGTCAAGCTCAAAACTGATATGAACTCAACCTTATCCCTACATATAGACAAAGTGGAAAAGACCAATGAAAAGTTGAAGCAGAGGAACAAGAAGCTAATCAAGGCACTTACCAGCCTAAGGTTCAAACTTGTTATCAGAAAACCCAGAAGATCTTTAGCTTCCAGGAAAAGGAGAAGGAGAGGATTAGATGTTCTTGCAGAAGCCTCTGAGTTCATAGGATAATTTGTGTTGGGTATGTGTTATATTCTTTCCACGACTAGGCGATGTCAGCGTGTTAGGGGTCAGAAGGCACACGGGCGAAATTTTTGCAGGTGTGTCCTGAATTTATAGGCGGACTCACCCATGTTTTGTGCATGAGTTTGCACGTGGTTTTGGGGTACGATGGTTTTCGGCCCCTGGTATTTTGTAGATCCGGTCAAGGGAACTACGGTTATGTTCTAATCCAGGGTTAATGGATTGGGGTTTATGTATGCTTCGGCATGTATATATATGTGTTGTAACACTAAACGGAATATAATGAAAAATCAAGATGGTAGTCCCGATTTGGGATCCAGGGGAAAAATCTCTGTGTTTATCTGTTTTATGTTTTATGTTTTATGCTCTCGCTATTGTTTATTTTCTGTTACAAGATTCATGTGTAGATAATTTCTGTTCAGGGTTAAAACCTACAATTTGCATGAGGACATGCAAGGAGACAGCAGTGGGGGTATGTTGAGCCTCAAAATTGTGCTTTCTTTCATTCCACTTTACCTCATTTTCCTTTGTCCATTGCTATCCTAGACCCAATTGATCAATGAATTTAGTTAAAACTACTTTTAGAATGATTAACATGACTGACTTGCTAAAGTTTTGTGATTTTTGCCATTGTAATGAATTTTGACCGGAACTAGCTGCAGAATGCAGACATTCCGTAGCTAACCGACGATTCTGCAGCTGTCTTCAAGTTTGGATATGTTCCAGGTGGCCTCTCAAGAAAAACCGCATATGGGCATATTCCACGTCATGTCTACATGGTTCGTTGCTCACCATGAAGGAAGAAACGAATTCTGGGTATGGTTTTGGAACGTGGGAATACATTTAGGAAGGCAGACTTCTATTAGGACTGTCTCAGTCCAGATGTATTTTTCCTTTTTACGCAGCCACTTCAAGAGTCCTAATGTGATTCCGATAAATAAAGACAATGATACTGAAATTGTTGCAAGTCTTGTTATGTGCATTTGTTATATAAACACTTGGGAAACCGAGAGCTAGGCTAGATTTTGTTCTAGATTTTGCTTAGATTCTGTGCTACATTTCTGAAGACGCAGAGTGCTCTGTTCAAGTTATTTCACCTTTTAATGAAGTAGACAGTGTTGTTTTGAAAGCGTTGATTTGATTTGGAGTTAGATTCCATCAGGTGGTAGAGGGCCCCTACCTCTTGCACGGATTTATTTGCGTAATTTAGATAAGTATTCTAGCTGCCTTTACGTTTTTAAATTTGAATTAGTAGTTGTTTTCATTAGCTACTGTGTTTATACTCATTCTAAAAAATCTTCCAAAAGAAGAAGCTCTTGCAAAGGATTATAATGATGAATGGGAAATAGCTATAGTATTGTAGGATTTGAAGTTGAATTCGTAGTTGTTTTCATTAGCTACTGTAGTTATACTCATTCTAAAAATTCTTCCAAAAGAAGAAGCTCTTCCAAAAGATTATAATGATGAATGGGGAATGGCTATAGTATTGTAGAATTTAATTGTAATCTCTTTTGTTCACCATCACAGTTATACTTATGCTAAATACTCTTCCACAAGAAGAAACTCTTCCAAGAAATCTTTATACTGTCTTAAGCATGATTGTGATCTTGAACGTTTTAGTTGTGTGTTTTCACTAAGTACCATAGCTGTCCTTGCTCTTAAACGCTTGTCCAAAATATCATAATGATGAGTGGGAGATAGCCATGATATCTTAGTTTTTAATTGCTTTCTGTCTTTCTGTTTGCATAGCATAAGTTAGGATACTCCGGAGTTTAATTGCACTTAACTCATGTTCAGTTGTTTTGCTTTAAGTTTGATAATGACTTGTAGTTTAACACTGTTTTAGGCTAGTGACATTTTAGGTTTGGTTGTAGCTCAACTCATTGCATTTGCACTCCATATTCAGTTGTCATTCACTGCATTACTTCAGTTGTTAAATTTAACAAAACAACCTTCATTATTCACAAATCTCTTCTTGTTCTAAAATCCATAATTGATTCATAAACATATGAACAGAAGACCATATCACTTTAAGGCCTGAGGTACTTCTGCAACTTCTTTATCATCTTACAAACAAACATTTTCCTCAATAGACTATTTCAAAAATCTATAACCTTTGAGTGAAGTGTAGTGCTATAAAACTGAGTTGCAGAATAGAGTTAGGAACTAGATTTAGAGTAGAAGATCTTATGATGGTATCAATGTTTTACTCCCAACATACTTCAACAAATCTATAATCAAGGACAAAAATGTTGCATCATTATAAGTTAGTTGTTTAAACTGTTTAGTTAGGAAGATTTGCATACTTAGTGACCATGTCTCAAGCTCTCTCTCAAATGCCTTTGATGAAAGAATTTGACAAGTTTAGTTTGTGTTTTGAATCATTTTCTTAAAAGTAATTATCAAGCTTTGCTTTTGCTTATTCATAGTTTAGATTTGATTCTGTTTTTAGTATTGCATTTGCATTTACCATTTGACATCAACCAATTAGGTTTCACTCTGTTTTTAATCATTAGCTTCCTTCCATTAGCTTTCTAGTCATTTTCCTTGTGAACATAAAACCACCAAAAGATCAAAAACATCATAAATCATCGCAAAAGACCAAAAACATCACAAAACACTACACACAACGCATTAAGAAACAAGCACCTAGGTACATACAGTACACTTCACTTCAGCAGTTTACCAACCCTGGTTGACAATTAAATGAGCTCAATTTAGGAGACTAGATTGAGACCAAACATTTTGGCGCCGTTGCCGGGGAAGTGAAAACTAGGTAACCTTTGTTTCTTAGCATCCAAAAACAATTATATGCGTATGGAGAGAGATTCAAGGGGAAGATTTATAAGCAGCAGAGGCAGAAGTTTTATTTCTAGAACACCACTTGTTTCATCTAGATCCAGAGCTAGTATACCTTCAACTCATACCCATATTCAATCCTCTCCTGATCCTGGACTTCTAGAAGATCTAAAGTCAACTATTCCATTAGATAAACCTTCCACTTCATCCACTGAACCTGCCATAGAAGAAGATCTAAAAACTCATGTTAGGGACACAAACCTTTCCACTTCCACAGGAGAGTCAACCATGGTAGAAGAAGGAGGAGGAGGAGTTTTTAATGGAGAAAACACACTATTTGGAGGTAGAGGTAGAGGTAGAGGAGAAGGAGGTAGAGGTGCAAATGGAGGAAGAGGTAGAATAGGAAGCTCTTTTGGGTTCCCTATAATTGATGAAGAAACTAATACAACCATGAAAAACATTTCACCCTCTGTCCTTCCAAACTTCTATGGACTTAAAACTGAAGATCCTGAAACTTTCTTATTCGAATTTGAAGTGTTGTGTAGAACTTATGACTACCTACAAGATGCTCAAAAACTGAAATTATTTCCTTCAACTTTGAAGGGAGCAGCATTGAAGTGGTTTATGAGTCTAATTAGTAGTTCTATTAGAACATGGGAAGACATGAAACAAGCATTTCTAGAGAGATATTTGGATTATTGTATGCCGGTTAATCATAAGGAAGAAGTGTTCAAGATGTTACAAAAAGAAGATGAAAATTTGGAAGATTTGTTGGAGAGATTTAATTACAACATCAAAAGGGAAAAAATGGAAAACCTAGATCAAGACACCTTAAAAACTCTTTTGTTGAAAACAATTAGGGATGAATGGTTGGATATCCTTAACATGATGGGAAAAGGGGATATATCACAACTCACATTACCTGAAATATCTGAGTTATGTATCAACCTTTCCAGAGGGAAATCTAAAACTGCCAAAGGTCCAAGAGATCCCGCTCTTGCAAGGGCAAGTAAATCTGCTTCTGGGACAGTAAGTAGATCAGAAATAGGACATATGCTTGATGATTTTAAATCTGACATCTTAGGGAGTCTTAGTGAACAAATAGACACCCTCAAGATACAAAACAAGCAAAAGGCTGAATCTGATGCCTTGGTAATCTTTTGTCCCAAATGTAGGAAGAAACATGCCTTGAGAGAGTGTCCTCTAGATGTAAAAGTTGTAGAAACCTGTGTTATTTGTTCTGAGAAGCATGAGACCAAGAATTGTCCTTCTCTTCCTGGTCTCAAGGTCAAGCTCTTCAAAGAGGAACTCCTACAGATTCCACGTAGTCTCTCAATTTTGTATCCAGAAGGCCTTGGCAGGGACCTCAAACACAAGGATTCCATGATCAAATGTATAATCAACCTCCACCTTGGAATTCTTGGCAGCAACCTTGGCCCCAATTTCAAAACCAATCTCAGTCTTGGGCACAAGGAACACAAAGTCCCTATGGAAGATACTCTCCATACTATCAGTATCCACCATCCTATCCACCATATCCACATTTTTATCCTCACAATCCTCAACAAAATTTTCCTCAAAATCTTCAACAACATCATCGTAACCAACCACATCAAAAATCAACCACTTTCATTACCATTCCCCCAAAAATCAAATCAATTTCCTGCTCAACCCATACCAAACCCCAATAATAAGAACCCTCGTAATACATACATGATAGAAGGCCAACAATTTCCAACTTATTTAATTACTCCTTTAGACCTTAGTGATGTTCAACTGAGGTCTGGAAGAATACTTGAAAAGAGGAAACCTTCTGTGATCATACAAGAACAAGATAATTCTGAGAAAGACTCCCTACGGATGAATAAAAGTCTTGAGGAAGACACATCCTTTCAAGACCCACACATTGAAAAACTAAAACAAAAAGATCCAATAAATCCAACTCCTATATTAGAGCAACCATCTACATCTACTTCTATACCTCCTTTTTCAGAAAGATTACAAATTTATAGAGGTGTAGAAAAACAAATCATGGTGCCTAATTATGATTTCTTAGATGAGCTGAGAAATGTTTGCATTAAAATTCCATTATTGCAAGCCATCAAAGAAATCCCAATTTTAGCCAAAAAAATAAAGGAGTTGAGTATGAAGACAACAAGAAAAAGAATAAGAGAAACCAAGAAAATTCAACTGGTAGGACAAATAGCAGACATTATGATGGGCAAGATTGCTATTCCAAAGTATCTTGACCCAGGAAATCCAGTTGTCAAAATTTACATCAATGGAATTGAAATTCAAAACACACTCATTGATTTAGGAGCAGCAATAAATATCATGAGTAGACAAATCATGGACAAACTGAAACTTCCTAATCTTCTCTTTACACCTACACTATTACAATTAGCAGATAGATCTGTGATCAAACCAGATGGGGTAATAGAAAACATTCCAGTGTCCCTAGATTCTTGGGAATACCCTGTGGATTTCATGATCCTAACTCCTAAGAATAATCTAGGAGGCCATCCTGTTATATTAGGAAGACCTTGGTTGGCTACAGCTGATGCTTTTATTAGTTGTAGGTCCGGTGATATGTATATCTCTGATGGTAGTTCAACTAAGAAGTTCACTTTATATCCTCCAGCTAGGACAATTACAGATCTAGATGACACTCAATGGATAGAGGATGAAGAAGATTTACAACCACTCTTCACAATTTCAGAAATTAGTGAAGATACTCAAATTATGAATACTCTAGAAAACTTTGAATCCTCTCCAGAACATAAACATGAATCATTTCAAGAGGGATCAAATATTGAGTTTTTGTCATCAAGGAAGATGTCTCTTCATTCTATGGACAAATTTGGTAGCTCTACAAGAGAGATTTTTCCAGGTAAAACTTTGAACATAAACAAGAACCTAGAAAAATCTCAACAAGAAGAGTTAGTCAAAGTATTACAGAGACATTCTTCTGCATATGCATGGGAATACACTGACATGAAAGGGATAAGCCCCAAGACTTGTACTCATCACATCTATATAGAGGCAAATTGCAAACCAATCAGACAACCTCAAAGACGGATGAATCCAAATCTTAGGGAAATTGTCAAGGAAGAATTACAAAAATTGTTAAATGTTAACTTCATCTATCCTATTTCATATAGTCAGTGGGTTTCCCCTTTAGTAATTGTACCTAAGAAAAATGGAAAATGGAGGGTGTGTGTTGACTACCGAGAACTGAATAAAGCTACTCTTAAAGACCATTTTCCCTTACCTTTCATAGATCAAGTATTAGATACATTAGCAGGTAAAAAGTACTTTTCATTCCTAGATGGATTTAGTGGTTACAATCAAATCCAAGTAGCACTTGAAGACCAAGATAAAACCACATTTACTTGTCCTTGGGGTACCTATGCCTACCGAGTATTGCCATTTGGATTATGCAATGCACCTGCAACATTCCAAAGGGCAGTATTAGGAATTTTTTCGGATCTAATACATGACTGTAGAGGTGTACATGGATGATTTCACAGTTTATGGGGACACATTTGAAGAGGCTTTAGAAAACTTGGAAAAAGTCTTAAAAAGATGTCAAGAAGCAAACCTTTCACTTAGTCATCAAAAATGTTTTATGATGTTTACTGAAGGTATTGTTTTAGGGCACCACATTTCAGGGGATGGGATTAGAGTTGATGAGGCAAAATTTGAAGTCATTTCTAACCTATCCATTCCTAGTTGTCAAAGAGATGTTAGAAGTTTTCTAGGATTCACAGGGTATTATTGGAGATTTATAGAAAACTTCACCAAAATAGCATCTCCACTCTTCAAATTACTCACCAAAGATTGTGAATTTAAGTGGACTTCTGATTGCCAGTTAGCTTTTGAAACCCTGAAAACCAAAATTTCTGAAGCACCTATATTAAGGGGACCTAACTTGAAGTTACCTTTTCATATCTCAACAGATGCTTCCGATACAGCTCTAGGAGCAGTATTGGGACAAAAATATTTAATTCCCTATGCCATCTATTATATCAGTAAAAATTTGACTCCTGCAGAGTTAAACTATACTGTAACTGAAAAAGAGTTTTTAGCCGTTGTTCATGCCATAAACAAATTTAGACACTATATAACAGGCTATGAAACTTTTATTCACACTGATCATTCTGCAATTAGATACCTAATGAACAAATCAATCACTAATGGCAGAGTTATAAGATGGTTGTTGCTCTTACAAGAATTCAACATTACTATTCTAGATAGGCCTGGAAAACAAAACACAGTGGCTGATTTCCTATCTAGACTCCAAAATATCAAAGATGACACTCCGGTTGAAGATCAATTTCCCGATGAATATCTTTTTTCAATCTCTACTCAAACTTGGTTTGCTGATATTGCTAATTATTTAGTTTCAGGAAAATTTCCTTCGATTATGAATGCAAGGGATAAAAGAAAAATCATTAATGATAGTGCAAAATATTCATGCGTTGCTAATGAGTTGTACAAGACAGGTCCAGATTTGATCATTAGGTGTGTTCGTGAAGATGAGATGCCTGAGATTCTCAAGGCATGTCATGATGAACCTTGTGGCGGACACTTTGCAGATAAGAGGACAGCCTATAAGATCCTTAATTTAGGACATTATTGGCCATCTTTGTTTAAATATGCTAAAGAGTATGTCAAAAGGTGTGACAGTTGCCAAAGGGTAGAGAAACCTTCTCCTTCAGGTGAGATGCCATTACAACCTCAGGTACACATTGAACCTTTTGAAAAATGGGCTTTGGATTTTGTAGGACCTATTAGTCCTCCATCAAGACAAAAGAAATATATATTAGTTTGTACTGATTATGTTACTAAGTGGGTAGAAGCTAAACCATTACTTGTTGCTAATGAATCATCTGTAATTACTTTTCTTTTTGAGGATATTTTTACTCGTTTTGGTGTCCCAAGGGAAATTGTTATAGATCAAGGAGCTCAATTTACATCAAGGCTAGTGGAGAAAATGATGGAGAAGTACAAAATCAGACATAGAAAAACTACTCCTTATCATCCACAAGCAAATGGTCAAGTGGAATCTACCAATAAAGTCATTGAAGGAATCCTAACAAAGACTGTTCATCTACATAGAAGAGATTGGGTAGATAGGCTTCCTGAAGCCTTGTGGGCCTATAGAACTACATGGAGAGACACAACAGGCCATACTCCTTATGAGCTTGTTTATGGAAAGCAAGTTTTGTTTCCTATAGAGTTCCAAATTCAAACATTCAAGATGGCAGTTCAGCTAGGACTTGATCTAACGGAGGCACAAAAGCATAGACTGGAGAAAATTAATGAATTGGATGAGATCAGACAAGATGCAGTTCAGAAAACAAGTCTAGTCCAACAACAAAGGGCTAGATGGCATGACAAGTACATCAAAGAAAAGAAATTCAAAGAAGGAGACTGGGATCTCTTGTTTGATTCAAAATTCAAGGATTTTCAAGGTAAATTTCAGACACATTGGCTTGGGCCATATGAAATTGTTGAAATTTTTGATAATGGGGCAGTAAAAATCAGAACTATAGATGAAGAAGAGGTCACTTTTCTTGTGAATGGTTATAGATTGAAGCTATATCACAAACAACTCTCAAGAGAAGAATTTGTCCAGAAGTTCCAAGAAAGCAGTGATGTGAAGTTAATGAAGAAGAATTCTTCTTCTTCATCAACTTGATTAAATTTTCTGAAGTATTTCTCTTTAAAAAAATAAAAAAATAAATAAATAAATAAATAAAGGTATAAACATGAAAACCAATCACTGATTGGCATGTTTATACAGAAAAGATAGGGTGAAAATCAGAGTCTCTCTGACACTCTAACTTTTCCATTTTTGTTTTTACAAGCCGCTGTTACAAAATCATAAGTCCAGATCCATAGTGCTTATGATCCATCTCATTTCATTTCACTCCATTCACTTATCCATCCATACTCCATTTCATTCATTCACTCATATTCTACTTCATTCCATGTTTCATTCATCTCATTCCATACTCCATCCATCTCATTTTCATGTCAAGATTTAAAGTCTGATGTCTTGCTGTAAATGAATAAAACATATCATGGATTGCAGGGCAGTTCTTATGTTCTTTCACTCCATTTCATAAACTGAATCCATTCCATTTCATCATCCACTTCATACATATCATGTCTCATCATCCATCTTCATTCATACCATATAACATTTCACTTATATTCCCAAACCACTCCATTCCATGATCAAAATGCTCTACAGGTACATTCTGCAGCTTAACAAACATTCTGCAGCTGTTCAGCCTTTCCGCAGCTAGCCAGACATTCCGCAGCTACAAATCCTGAAGGCATTAGTCAGCAGACATTAGAATTGAAACAAAATGATCCAGTGTATCCATGAATAAAAAGCATCAAGAAGGATTATGAAGACTCTTCCAAAGGAGAACAAAGAAGACAAAGACTACAAAAATCAAATGAAAAGCAGAGGTAACAAGTTTAGATTATAATGGAATTTCATAAAGTTTAGCATATTTTTAGTTATGAATTGTTCGAAAAGGTTGTTTTAATTATTTTTATTGATCATGACCAATAAACCCTCCACAAACTTTGGATTAAAATCTCTCATTTCAAATTCCATATCCGACATCATTTAAGCGGTTAAAATGGCCGAGGTGTTTGAATTCTTCACGTCACTTAACCAAATCATTCAATGATGATTCTCTTTTCCGTTGTAAAAATCTCCGCCATCTTTTCAATCATTAATTTTTTTCCTCCACCTCACTCCATTACCCCATTCCGTGACTACTTCCATCACTCCATTCTGTAGCCGGCACTTCATTCCGCAAACAGAAATATCCTTATCACCGAGAGCAGAGCAAAAGGGTATATCAATTTGAATCACCGTGGGCAGAGATTGAGAATTATCACTGTAAACGCAGAGGTATAGCAGAGGAGAATTTGAATTCATTTGTCACCGGGAGACAGAGGTATAGCATTGAAGAATTTGAAGCCATTTGTTACCAAGAGACAGAGGTATAGCATTGAAGAATTTGAAGCCATTTGTTACCAAGAGACAGAGATATAGTAGTATGGGAATTTGAAACTATTTGCCACCGAGAGACAGAGGTATAGTAATGTGGGAAATTTGAAGCTGTTGTCACTGTCAACAGAGACATATCAGTTCGAAGTTTTGAAGATGTTTTCATTATCAACCAGAGGCATATCAGTCCAAAGTTTGAAGCTGTTGTCACTGTCAACCAGAGGTATATCATTCCGAAGTTTGAAGCCATTGTCATTAAGAACCTGAAGCCATTTCAATTCGAAGGTGAAAGTTATTGTTTCTGTGGGTAGAAGAGTGTTAATCTGAACGTTGAAGAAGCAATTATGGGTTTCATTGTAAGAACTGAACCAGTGGGTTCAAAATAGTTAGAAGGCTACCCTCAATGCAAAAAAATGTTGCAACAGATAGGATGGCTTCAATTTTTGGAGAAATTTAATGGCTTCCACAAAGAAGTCACTAAAACATTTTCAAGATCATTTCAAGGAACTGAAGTTGAAGTGGGAGATGTCAAATTTACTGTCACTGAAGTTTTCATTGCAGAAGCTACAGGGTTGCTTAGAAATGGAGAGAGATGGTTCAAAAACAGAGAATTCCACAATGAATCCTAGAAGCAAATTCTAAAATCACTAGGTATGGATGTCACTGTATTTAAGAAAGGAATTCCAAGTTCTGCATTGAAAAATAAATGGAGAAACATACTACTTCTTCTGCAAAAATTTATTACATGTGAGGGTAGAGATGGCACATTTTATGTCTACCACATTAGACTGATAATGCATTTTCTGGGGGAAGACTTAAACCTACCTTATTTCTTGCTTCAAAGTTTGAAAAAGATGGCTTCCTGTGTTCAAAGAAGGGTTCAATTTTTAGAGACAAATATATATCATCATGGTTTGGTTAAAATTTTGATTGAACATCATTTAGTCAAAACAAATGATACATGGGACAATTTCTTGATAAGAAATCATTTTGAAGAGCCAAAAGAACCCTCACCTGAACCACAACCTACAAGGAGAAGTAGAAAATGGAGAGCCTCAAAAGTTGAAATGACAAAAAAGTCCAAGAAAGTAGTGAGGAAATCATCTCAGAGAAGTTGACTCAAATCAAGAGACAACTTAAGAAAGAAAAGGTAATCAGGAAATCTGCCATGGAGAAAGGAGAGGGATCTTCTCAGCCAAGAAGAAGCCACAGACTAAAGGGGAAACTAAAGAAAACTCAAATCAAACAAACAGGGGTGATTAATATAGAAGATGAGGAAACATCCATTGAAGAAGATGATGAAGAGGATTTTAATGAAGGAACCCCTAAAATTGACCTTGCTCAACAAGAAATTTATGACTATGTGGAAACTTTGGAAAGGAGAGCTTTAGAAAGTAAGGAGAGAACCCCTAGTCCTCCACTGTCTGAAATAGATGTATTAAGAAGGGATAGGTATGAGTTGGAAATACTTAATAGACACATCAAAAATGAGAATGAAATTCTCAAGGATCAAGTCAAGCTCAAAACTGATATGAACTCAACCTTATCCCTACATATAGACAAAGTGGAAAAGACCAATGAAAAGTTGAAGCAAAGGAACAAGAAGCTAATCAGGGCACTTACCAGCCTAAGGTTCAAACTTGTTATCAGAAAACCCAGAAGATCTTTAGCTTCCAGGCAAAGGAGAAGGAGAGGATTAGATGTTCTTGCAGAAGCCTCTGAGTTCATAGGATAATTTGCATGAGGACATGCAAGGAGACAGCAGTGGGGGTATGTTGAGCCTCAAAATTGTGCTTTCTTTCATTCCACTTTACCTCATTTTCCTTTGTCCATTGCTATCCTAGACCCAATTGATCAATGAATTTAGTTAAAATTACTTTTAGAATGATTAACATGACTGACTTGCTAAGTTTTATGATTTTTGTCATTGTAATGCATTTTGACCGGAACTAGCTGCAGAATGCAGACATTCCGTAGCTAACCGGCGATTCTGCAGCTGTCTTCACGTTTGGATATGTTCCAGGTGGCCTCTCAAGAAAAACCGCATATGGGCATATTCCACGTCATGTCTACATGGTTCGTTGCTCACCATGAAGGAAGCAACGAATTCTGGTTATGGTTTTGGAACGTGGGAATACATTTAGGAAGGCAGACTTCTATTAGGACTGTCTCAGTCCAGATGTCTTTTTCCTTTTTACGCAGCCACTTCAAGAGTCCTAATGTGATTCCGATAAGGAAAGACAATGATCCTGAAATTGTTGCAAGTCTTGTTATGTGCATTTGTTATATAAACACTTGGGAAACCGAGAGCTAGGCTATATTTTGTTCTAGATTTTGCTTAGATTCTGTGCTACATTTCTGAAGACGCAGAGTGCTCTGTTTAAGTTATTTCACCTTTAATGAAGCATACAGTGTTGTTTTGAAAGCGTTGATTTGATTTGGAGTTAGATTCCGTCAGGTGGTAGAGGGCCCCTGCCTCTTGCATGGATTTATTTGCGTAATTTAGATAAGTATTCTAGCTGCCTTTACGTTTTTAAATTTGAATTAGTAGTTGTTTTCATTAGCTACTGTGGTTATACTCATTCTAAAAACTCTTCCAAAAGAAGAAGCTCTTCCAAAAGATTATAATGATGAATGGGAAATAGCTATAGTATTGTAGGATTTGAAGTTGAATTCGTAGTTGTTTTCATTAGCTACTGTAGTTATACTCATTCTAAAAACTCTTCCAAAAGAAGAAGCTCTTCCAAAAGATTATAATGATGAATGGGGAATGGCTATAGTATTGTAGAATTTAATTGTAATATCTTTTGTTCACCATCACAGTTATACTTATGCTAAATACTCTTCCACAAGAAGAAACTCTTCCAAGAAATCTTTATACTGTCTTAAGCATGATTGTGATCTTGAACATTTTAGTTGTGTGTTTTCACTAAGTACCATAGTTGTTCTTGCTCTTAAACGCTTGTCCAAAATATCATAATGATGAGTGGGAGATGGCTATGATATCTTAGTTTTTCATTGCTTTCAGTCTTTATGTTTGCATAGCATAGTTAGGATACTCCGGAGTTTAATTGCACTTAACTCATGCTCAGTTGTTCTGTTTTAAGTTTGATAATGACTTGTAGCTCAGCACTGTTTTAGATTAGTGACATTTTAAGTTCAGTATTAGCTTAACTCATTACATTTGCACTCCATATTCAGTTGTCATTCACTGCATGCTAGAATACTTCAGTTGTTAAATTTAACAAAACAACCTTCATTATTTACAAACCTCTTCTTGTTCTAAAATCCATAATTGATTCATAAACATATGAACAGAAGACCATATCACTTTAAGGCCTGAAGTACTTTTGCAACTTCCTTATCATCTTACAAACCAACATTTCCTCAAAAGACTATTTCAAAAATCCATAACCTTTGAGTGAAGTGTAGTGCTATAAAACTGAGTTGCAGAATAGAGTTAGGAACTAGATTTAGAGTAGAAGATCTTATGATGATAACAATGTTTTACTCCAATTATACTTCAACAAATCTCTAATCAAGGATAAAATGTTGCATCATTATAATTTAGTTGTTTAAACTGTTTAGTTAGGAAGATTTGCATACTTAGTTGACCATGTCTCAAGCTCTCTCTCAAATGCCTTTGATGAAAGAATTTGACAAGATTAGTTTGTGTTTTGAATCATTTTCTTAAAAGTCATTATCAAGCTTTGCTTTTGCTTAGTCATAGTTTAGATTTGATTCTGTTTTTAGTATTGCATTTGCATTTACCATTTGACATCAACCAATTAGGTTTCACTCTGTTTTTAATCATTAGCTTCCTTCCATTAGCTTTCTAGTCATTTTCCTTGTGAACATAAAACCACCAAAAGATCAAAAACATCATAAATCATCACAAAAGACCAAAAACATCACAAAACACTACACACAATGCATTAAGAAACAAGCACCTAGGTACATACAGTACACTTCACTTCAGCATTTTACCAACCCTGGTTGACAATTAAATGAGCTCAATTTAGGAGACTAGATTGAGACCAAACAACAAGTACTATGTGATCTTTGTTGATGATTTCTCTCGGAAGTGCTGGATCTTCTTCATGCAGAAGAAGAGCGAGACATATTCAAAGTTCTGTGAATTCAAGACGCTGGTTGAGAAGGAATCGGGGAAGCATGTGAAGGCTCTTAGGAGCGACAATGGTGGTGAATTCATCTCTGCTGAATTCAAGGACTTTTGCAAAGTAGAGAACTAAGGGTATGATTCGGAGAGATTTCCTAACACTTACAACCCACAAGAAAATCCAAGGAAAGCCAAGAATAGGCTGACAATCGGCTAATGGGTGCTGCACGGGCGATGTTGCATGATCAGGGCCTACCCCTTCACTTGTGGGCTGAGGCATGCAACACTGCAGTGTATGTGCGAACCGTTGTCCTCACAAGATACTTGGCATGAGTACACCGGAGGAGGCGTTTTCTGGCAAGAGGCCTGACATTTCTCATTTGAGGATTTTTGGCTCACCTGTCTACATGCATGTGACGAAGGACGCCAGAAAGAAGCTGGATCCGACCGCAGAGGTTGGAATATTTGTGGGGTACACTGATACACCTCACAACTATCGTGTGTATTTTCCAGACAGTCGCAAGACTGTTGTGCGACGGGATATCAAATTTCAGGAGGAGAAAGCCATGAAGTGTTCGCTTGAGAGGGAGCCACACTTGCATGCAGATGAGGAGCTATTAGTTCCTAAGGAGAAGCTTCCGGATGTGGATCAGCCACAAGAGGAAGTTCATGGAGTGGAAGAAACCACTCATGCAGTGCCAACCATCAGAGGGCGCAAGCGCACTACAGAAGCTTAGCGACTGGCTCAAGATGCAGAGAGGGTTGTAGGACCACCTACAACACAGCGCAGACAGAGACAGTCACCGGACCGGTACACTGGATACATGGCTCTTGTGAGCAAATGTGTCGTGACAGAACCATCCTCTTTCGAGGAAGCTGTGGAGGAACCCGCATGGGTAGATGCCATGGTGGAAGAGTATGATTCGATTGTCAGAAATAATGCATGGGAGATTGTCCCGCGACCAGAGGGGAAATCAGTGGTGGGTTCGCGATGGATCTACAAAGTGAAGCAGGCGGCTGACGGGAGTGTGGAGAAGTACAAGGCAAGATTTGTTTCCCGTGGCTTCTCACAGATCGAGGGGATCGATTATGAGGAGACCTTTGCACCTGTCGCAAGGTACTCTTCCATACGGACGATCCTAGCTCTCTCAGCGCAGATGGGATGGCACATCCATCAGATGGATGTGAAGACTGCGTTCCTCAACGGATTCATTGAGGAGGAGGTGTACATAGAGTAGCCCGAAGGTTTCGAGATCTTCAGCAGTGAGTCGCATGTGTGCTGACTCAAGAGAGCATTATATGGGCTGAAACAAGCACCTCGTGCTTGGTACACACGGATAGACAATTACTTCACCGGACTTGAATTCTCCAAGAGTGAGGCGGATCCTAACCTATACCAGATTGTGGTGGAGGGGAAGTTGCTGATCATTGTACTATATGTAGATGATCTGATTTTGACAGATGATGAGCTGTTGATACTTTCATGCAAGGAGGACCTTGCTAGAGAGTTTGAGATGAAGGACTTGGGCCTCCTTCACTATTTCCTGGGATTGGAGATTTCGCAGCGCAGTGGTGGACTGTTTGTTTCTCAGGGTAAGTATGCCTGGGAGATACTAGAGAGGTTCAACATGCATGGCTACAAGCCTGTTAATACTCCCCTTCCTGGTGGTTGGAGGAAGGAGGATGCTACTTCAGCAGAGGTAGTGGATGCCACTGTCTATCAACAGTTGGTGGGGTCGCTTATGTATCTGGTCAATACTCGACCCGATATATGCTATGTTGTTAACCAGCTTTCGCAAGCTATGGTTAAGCCTCCCAAGCTCTTCTGGAAGGCAGGCAAGCATGTATTGTGTTATCTTAGTGGCACATCGGGATATGGTCTATGGTACAGACAGGAGGATGGAGCGAAGCTTTCCGGCTTCACTGATGCAGATTGGGCAGGGAGCCCAACGGAATGAAAGAGCACTTCTGGAGGAGTCTTCAATATCGGGTCGACAGCAGTTTCCTGTTATAGCAGGAAGAAAATATCCATGGCACTCAGTTCAGCAGAGGCCGAGTACATGGCAGTAAGCTTGGCTGCATGCGAGGCTGTTTGGATGAGGAAGATCCTCGTCGGATTGTTCTGGTCGCACTTGGAGCCTACTGTGATTTATTGTGATAACCAGAGTTGCATTAAACTCTCGGCTAATCCAGTATTTCATGATAGATCCAAACACATCGACATCGGGTACCATCATATCAGAGATTGTGTGCAGCGGAGAATCATGTTACTTTCATATATTCCCACGGAGGATCAGGATGCTGACATCTTGACGAAGGTGCTCACCAGGAGAAAATTCGAATTCCAAAGAGGCAGGATAGGGGTTGAAGATAATCCATATCTTGTTGAGAGGGAGTGTTGAAGATGCAACAAGATGATGGAGCTTAGTGAAATGAAGTCGCCTTCACTAAGTGGGCCTGCGGGCTATTTTTGGCGCAAAGTCTATTTTTAGACTATGTCTATTTTTAGACATATGGAGCATGGTCTAGGAGTTGCAGTATGCTATCCTTGGATGATTGGTCGAGTTGGTAAAAATATATGGACCTCTATTTTTAGACATACAGGTCGAAGTCTATTTTTAGACTGCCTGTCTAAAAATAGGTCAGTCAAATATTATTAGCCCTTAATAATATTTGGACTATAAACTTCAGTTTATCCTCTTGCAGCACTTCAGTTGGAGCTACGGATGTGGCCCATGCACCTGAAAGAAGGAATTACGCTATTCCTAGGGGTTTGGTGAGCTCATGCATGATTGACTTCAGTTAGAACTCAAGTGGCAGAGTTTGGTGGAGTTGATGAGACAGTTGGAGGAGTTGTGTTCTGTTTAACTTAGTTGAACTAGTTGTATTTAGTCTAACTGAAAAATACACTAATGATGAGTGAAGTGAATTAAATATTATTTAATTCGCTAAACATTAACTCATTATTCAACTTAATAACACATCAGTTGACTGCAGTGCATGGACAGTTTAGTGAAGACCAGTGGAAGAGGTAGATGAAAGGGTGAGTTTGCTATTAGTTGCGACATGAGTTGTGCATGAGATTTGCACAAGCATTGGAGGAGATTTCCAATGATGATTGCACAGATCAAGACAGTGGGATTCAAACTTGGATCTCTCATTACACCAACTTGGATTGCGCAGTAGAGGCAGGCAAATAGTGGATGAGTTTTGAACTCGTGACTTGTTCAAAACTAAGCTAGTTTGTGTGTAACTTTTAGAGACAGTACTGAGTACTTGTGAGGAGTATTGTAATGAGATTTTTACATGTTCTCTTCTATTATAATATAAAAAATAGCTGGGGGTTTTCAGCTATAAGCTTTCCCCATTACATATTGTGTTTATGTGTGCATGCGACTGTTTCTATTTCCGCAAATTGTTGATTAATTGTAGAAGAGGTTATGTGTTATGCATGAATTCAAATTAGTGTGTGACCAGGATAATCTCAATGGATAAATCTTCATTATTCAGCAAATTTAGACAGAAGCTTAGTTGGCATAACACGCCAACCTGGATTATGGTGTATAGGCTCACTGATTAACTGGATAAAATTGGGGAGGTTCAAACCTGCCATAAAAGGTAGCAAGGGAGTAGCCAGGATGGTTCTGGAATTGGTTCAACTACTAGTAGCTCTGGAGTTAGGTTCGGGGCTACCACTATCATTAGGAACAGTACCTGCATTGGCACTTGACATGGTGGGAGAATGAGGTAGAGTGGGACTGGGTTCAGAATCAGAGTGAGGCTTCGATGGACCAAAATCAGAGTCAGCATAGGGACTCGATGGAGGACTGACTAGTCAACAATGAGGTGGAGTAATTATTCCTAATGGAAACTAGGATAAAGGCCTAGGATTCTTCAGGATAAATGCCTTGGGGGAGCAATGATCACAAGAGACAGATACCCAAATAAGATGGAAGAGAAATAAACAAAGGTGGAGAGGGGAAAATAAATTAATTACAATGTTTATTTCTTGGTTTGGTGGTGTAAACTAAGCGCTCTTCGCTTTATGTGTGTGTGTGATCTGTGTGTTAATTTTAACTAAGCCCAAACAGTTTTGTATAAAGAAAAATAAAAAATTCTATATAACTGTAAATAAAACTAAAAGCGACAGTGAAATAGACAGCTAAAGATGCATAAATTATAACCCAAAAAGAAGGGCTCCAAGGAAAATGTTCTAAAGGCAGGTGAAATTGAATCAAAACACACAAAAAGGTCAAAAGATCTAAGTTCTAAGGGATATGGATTTAATTACTCATATCTAAATAAGAGAGGTGCAAAAAACAACAAGAGACCAAAGGGAAAATTGCTACAAAATGGGAGGCGACAGGTTAAAACTCTAAGGGAAATAAGAGGGACCCTAAGGGAGAGGTCAAAGAATAATCAAGAGGGAGTTTTGGATTATATATTAACCAATCTAAATGGATCTGAAAGAAAGAGGAATTAGACCATGAAAAATGGTTGAAAGTGCTGCAAACTCTCAGACTACCTACTCAGCTAAACCCTTCCTAAAAAGGAGGAAGCATACTAAAGACATAAGAGGATTGTTCACACTTCATAAATAAAAACTGAGCATATCCAAGCCTAATACGGGCGAAGCCAAAGGTCAATCAACCCTGAACATTACTTGCATCAAACCCTAAAAATTTAGAAAAAACCCAACAAAAAACTGCAGCTCACAGGTACTGACCTACTGACTGGTGAACTCAATTTTTTTGGCCCAACAACTGCTATTTGAGCCCTGAAATTGCATGTTTGGGGCTGAAAAGTGCAATTTCCACTTCCGAGAGTCTCGGTGGCAAGTTGCAGAAAATGTTTTCCGTCCGTGTTGCGGTCGGTACCTATTACCTACAGAAAACACCCAGAAACATGCGAAAGTTATATTTTTTATTGTTTTATGGCATAAAAGGTAAAACAACAACATTAAGAAGCTAAAAAAGACAGCTGAATAAAAAAACCTAGGTACTGAAGTAGATGCCCACGTAGGAAAATTTGAATAAAACCCAGTGGAGTCGCCAATTGTTAGTATGAAATCTTAACGTAAGTGTGCGAAAAGAGCTCACTTTAGTTGCACATGGAAAACAACCCTAAAAATAAATATGGATGTCAAACTTCTTATATCTGCAATAGACGGTTGAAAAAAATGCAAAATAAACCCATATCTATGCAAATAAAGTAGCTAAATAGTAAAATGAAATAAGAGCTTCTCCAAAATATCCAATCGACAAGACAAGAATTATAAATAATTTTTTGTATTGTGTAACACCTAGGAAGAGAAATGATACAATCCCCTCAATGGGATGGGTTCTTGGCTGTCCTCAAATACTTCAGCTTCAAATTTTCTCTCTCGATGGTGTAGAATACCCAAGACGTGTAGAACTCAAAAGGAGCTCAATAAGAAAAAGAAAATGAAATTAGATTAAAGATAGATGATGATAAGGGGATCAAAGTCTGAACAAGATAAAAGGATCAAAGGTAAGAAGTGAATGGAAAACCCTCCTATTTATAACAAAACATTGATTTGTCCTTGATAATGGTGCATAATAAAATATTATTAACCAAAATCTAGATCTAACCGCTTGGAATATTTTATTATATTTTGTTGGAGGGAAAAGGAATTTAAATTTGTTAAATCCCTTTATTTAGAAGCAATAAAGAAATAATATATTTATTTATTATTTCAAGGATGGGATCAAGGAATGATTTATTTTATTATTCCTAAATGATTTAGTCAAATTTAACGAGGCATATTTATTAAATAATGATTTAATTAATTATTCCAACGGAATAATAAGATAAATAATGATTTATCAAATTATTTCTCATTAATTGGGTTAAATATGGCCAGGAATATTATTAAATAGAGGTTTAATTAATTATTCCTAGAGGAAAATCAAATAAATAAGGATTTATTTAATTATTCCTCATGGGGTTTTCTGTTTGGACCAAAAATAACTTAATAAACTATGGTTTATTAAATTATTTCTTAGTGAAAGAAATTTACTATGGTAAAATTGGTCTTACATGGTGTATTTCAATCCATCTAATTATACATGGTTAGATGAGAAAAAATTGGTGCAACACAGACTAGAGTAATACTTCTCTACATGGATGAAATATAATGCATAAAAATTCATCCTTGTCTCCATAAAGCCACAAGAAACATAATATCCAATCATCATCAAGAGAAGAATACCATCCAATAACAACTAGCAACAAGCAACATTATGCCAACATAAGGAAATCATCATAAACATATGCAACATCATGTAATAGTGACTATGAGAATCATCAAGTATATGCATCAAACATGCACATGCATCATCCAACACTCCTCCTCATAAAAACATAAAATGAGGAAACCACACACAATATCCCTCATAACTACATAGCAACAACAACCAAATATCTCATCACATAAGGCGAAAAACCCCACTGTCATAAAATATTATGAGGCATAGCATGAACAACTCCAATCGGATCATAATTCCAGCAATGTATGGCTGAGGTAAATAGGAACAAATAATTCTCCCCCTAAACACATGCCATCTCGAATTTGTAGATATACCAATTGTTGGGCTGAAATGACGTCTTTCACTGCAAACAATGCTTCCTTTGACTAATAGAAGCACCATATGGACTAAGATTCCACATTACCATGAATCAAGTGACATATACATTGATAAATACATGGTTGTAGCAGCAACATAAAACCTCATACATGATTATTACATGACCTCATAACTCATGGCTATATGATCCAATGATACTACAATACAAGTACATGGCTCCATGAGCATTATACATAGATTTTCAGTGAAAAATATATCTTCTATGATCATCTCCTATGGACCAATGACTCAAGTACATAAAACATAATTTCAATTACATCATCAATAACCCATATATGTGGATGCAAAAAAGACTCCATATACTCCTCCAAAACAAGTTTGTGACCATGATGACTCAACATGTCATTGACTGGACTCAACACCAAAACATAATGATGAGACAATAGAAAATACATGGATGTAGTAAGTATCATACAACAACTCATACATGGCTGTTCCATGTCATAATTCATAGCTATACATTGTTGGAGGAATGATCATAATCTATGCATGGATGCATATCTTTTCAACCAATTGTTAGTGGAAACCAAAAACATATACATGGATGCAAAATGTGCTCCTTTTTATACTCATGAAAGACATAATATTTCTATATTCACATGAGTGAAAATGAATGAAAGAAAAGAAAATAAATCATGAATCCTAATACCATGCATAGATCTTTATGAGCTCAATATGCCTCCAATAAGAGAGGCTAATCTTATGGACCTAAATGTGCATGAGGCTGAAATGAACTCATGAATTTTGCTGCAAAATCCATGATATTCTCCCCCTATTGTGCACCTCTCATGATCTGCACACTCTATAAGTATGCATGAATAATCGTGGACTACAAGAGGGAATTCTCTTCACTATTTGAAGAGTTGAAGCTCCTTCTTTCTCCAAATGGTATTGGGCTACTTCTTCGCTTACTTCACTTGCTTCATTTCTTGCTTCACTGTCTTTGAGGTATATCCTCTTTGATTTTTCTACATGTAATGGTTTTGACTTGTGTTACGGGGGAACAAACAATCTCTTGCCATATGGCCAAATCTATGGAAAATATAGTACTCCACATGGCTAAGAGGATCAACTCTTTTTTTTCTTATGCCAGATCTAAACCATGCATGAAATGTGTCTCTCCTCCAATAGTTAGACCTGCAATATGTTGTGTTATTTCCAAATAGGTGACATAAGTTACAATAACCATAAAAAGAATAGTTATACTTGTTAGCCATTCTCCTTAGCTACTGAAATTGTTGGAATATCTGTTGATATGGTATATACAATCTCCTTTAGCAATATGCCTAAAATTGTGACAATTGTAACATTCAAAATTATGCACAAATGGAACAAAATGACTTTGATTCCTTTGAAAATTTACAAATATTTCACGATCATCTCTATAAGTAAAAGGTATTCTCATTGTAGGTGCTCCTTGAGACTTTCTTCTTTGTTGTTGGTTTTGCTGCTTGAGCAGCTGTTGTTTTTTCTTGCTTTTATATTGTTGGTTATTTTGTTTCCTATCTTACTATTGGATCTGCTTCTTGTTTCCTTGGATCTCACTTTTGCTACTGGTATTGTTTGCTACAGGTTTCTTGGGTTCTTCTTTGGATTTTTTACCTACATGCAAACTACACTTACCCTTTTGAAATCCAAGATCAGATTTATCTAATGGTGATCTTTGGTCTCAAGAAAATTATCTAAGGCTACCTTGTTCTTCTCCATATTTTGCTACTTTCTCAAGGAAACAACTTCAACTTTTGATTTCTCAACCTATTTTTATTTCTCTTGAAATCATTTCCTCGTGCCTTCTTAATTTTTTTTTGCTTCTACTAATTTAATTCTCAAAATCACAATCGCTTCCTTGAGCTTAGCCTCCTTATCATCACAAATCGGAAATAATTTTTCTTGATCCTTGCATGTAATTGTTAGTCTACAAATCTCAGATCTAATACTCGTAATAACATTCCCATATTCATTAGAATATGAATCCTCAAAATTATAATTCAAAAGGAAATCATTCACCATTATATATTTGTATTCATTTTGTTGTAATACCTTTGGTTCTTGATCTTTTGATTTCTGCACATTATTTTTTGAACCAATTACAATACGAAGATGATATTATTTTGGTTGAGATTCCTTACTTTGAATGCCATTCATTTTTTGAATTGCTTCCTCTTTCTCTAGTCCATTCTAAAAAAAAATCAATTTCCGCCAACAAACCCCAGATCTAGTCTCTAGCGATCAAGTTGAAACTAAGAGCCCTTCTCTAATACCAATTGTTGGAAACCTTTGAGAACTACTGAGAGTGTGGGGCATCAATCAATAGTGTGATATATATATATATATATATATATGTATATATATATGTATATATATATGTATATATATACATACATATATACATATATAGAGATATATATACATATATATACATATATCTATATATCTATATATATATATATTCTTTTTATTACTTCAATTACTGAATCACACATATGTTAGCAAAAATTCATTAAACATGTGCATCAAATAAGAATAAGTAAAATCCATAAGAAACAATATAAACCATAAGCAATGGGCACAAGAAAGAATCAACACATAAGACAAAATATTTCTGGTGGAAAACCCTTCACTGGGAAAAAAACATCCTTGTTTTTGTTGCTCCGCTCTAAATTTTTATTATGTCAAGTAATTGATCTTTTACATAATTTGTTGACTCCCATAAACATGGAGACTCAACCTCATATACATAATTCCAACTCCCATAGGCTAAGAGACTCGATACTACTGATAAACTCAGAATAATTTTCTATATGGATATATATGGACAACCATACACTAAAGGCCACCATGATCAATCTATCCACGCCCAACTACCATTGTAATATCCAACGACCATTCGATTGAGAAACTGTAATGTTCCTAATTTTTGCCTTCAATAAATTGGAACATTAGATTTTGATAATTTCACTTATAAGTTGAATAATCAGGTAAGGAGACCCTAAGACAATAAAAACACAGATAAAATCCCTCTAGTATGAAAGGGGATCAGCCTTGGAACTAGATTTCACTCCCTCGTGTGAAAGGAGACATTTGCAAATAGGTTTGACCAAGTCAACTAGCACAGGGTATAAGGTGGAAAGCACTACATGGGATAGCGTAGAGATAGAGGAGGGAATATTCCTTTATGGAGGAAACCCTAATGGATGGGGCCCATGGAGAGAGATCCTTCACTTGCTATATATGGATAGGAGGAGAGCCATTGTTATTCATGCTTGTATTATTCATTTCATGTCTATTCAGACATTGTGCATTCCTTGCTGTTTAGCAAGAATTGCCGGGGAATTCCTGTTTAGGATTCCTCCTCCTTTCTTTAGGGCCTATTGAAGGAGTTGTACTAATTTGTCTCACATCTAGGCTTGTGGCCAAGCATCCTCCTCCAGGACAACGTTATTGCTGCAGAAACATAATTTTGTGTTGTAGGGTGTTGCAGTGAGTAGTTACAACACCTCTTCCATTGCTTGTTTTTCAGAGGGAGACTCTTTCTTTCCTTTGGAGGAATATTTTGGAATAATTGGATCTTATTTGAAGATATTTTCACTTGGCCAACTCAGTATATTCCACCTACAATGCAGATACTCTCTTAGACCACGTTATTTTCATAGAGCACTTGTAGTGAGGGCTTGCAGTGTTGTTTGGTGGGTGAGATATCAAGTGTGAGGACCACCCTTCCACTTTGGAGATCCATTGGAGAAGGTCTAATTCATATTTCTCATCATATTCAGACTTCTCTATTCAATTCCAAATTTGAGTTGCTGCAACTACCCAACAACTCCGGCATTTTTGGCTTTTTGCATCTTTCAGCCAATCCTTTGGAGGATTGATGTTTTATTGCTTCTAAGGGTTAGAGCTTTGTTCCCCTAATGTATTTGAGCTATATCATTCCCATATCCATGTATTGACATTGTATTGCAGCAGTATTCAATAATAGACTGTGCTTTCATAGCCAAGGGTTTCATATATGCAGTTGTGTTTTGTCATATTATGTACATGTATTGTTGAGGCTTGCATTCCCTTTCTTGAGAGGTTTTTTCCTCAAGATATTGTACTCTTTCTACTGCTATAACATCATTTCTTTGCTGATCAGATATTCATGTGCTCATGGTTGTAAAATAACACTTTCTTACCATTTCATGTGCTTACAATTGTTGCAGTCCCTCACCGGGCACTTTCTGAGGATATCTAGTAGTGGGAGATCTCTTTAACCACTCTAGGAGGATTTTTTTGGTCCCAAATCTTGGATTTCAGTCTTAGATGTATTGACCTAAGGGATCTAGGTCTTGGTATCAAATCCGGCATCCTCCATTTCTGGAAAATGCATTTTCCAGCCATGGATTGCTAGTTGTCCCGATTTGGGAACATTACAGTGGTATCAGAGCAACTTTCTTGGCTCAGCCTGTGAGTCTAAGCCCAAGAGGATTAGAATGTTGAAGAAGATGAGTTTCTTCTCATCTATTTTTAGATCCAGATGAGACCTCTCCAAGGAGGTCAAGAAGATTGAAGAAGAAGAAGAAGGAGTACCATGCACTTCCTATTCTCATCAAGAAGAAGACATTGAGCATGGAAGATACTTGGATCATCAGCTTCTGAGTGATTACCTTGTTGAGTATAGATCTCAACCTAGAGCCTTCAAGGAGACTCTATATTTTCCTCATTTCATCCAGTTTAAGGAAGAGAAGAGACCATGTAGCAGAAAGGAAATCAAAGGCAATAGATTTATGTTGTCTACCTATGATGGGTCATTTACTGCAAGAACTTGGGTGAAAGAGTTGGTGGCATTTTTCTTTCTACATCCTGTAGTAGAGAAAGAAGCTGTTGAAATCTCAGCGCTGCACTTGGAGGGTGAAGCCTATGATTGGTGGAGTAGCCACTTGAGCCATGCAAAGGAGAAAGCTTTTGCAAATTTTATCCAAGGGTTGGTCAAAACCTTTGATGGAGAAAGGACAAAGGAAGAGAATACCACACCACCACTTGAAGAGCCTTGTGATAACGTTGTCACACTCATGGAGAAGCAGCCACATGCATCAACAGTTGGAGAAGCCAACACTTTGGAGGAGGGAACTCTTGTAGCCCTACAAGAAGTTCCAAATGCACATCAAGGTATGAAAGGATTTCCACATTCTATTGTTACAACAAATTATTTTTATCAATGTGGAGATTTGCTTTTGCATGACCAAGGGTCAAATCCCATTGCTACCATAGAGCATCTTGGTTGCACTACGCTGTGAAACATGAAAAAATTCAAGGAAGAAATAAACCATCATCTTCATGAGCCTTTTTTGGATTGTATATCACATTGGATGTTGGGGTTTGAAGCCTTGAAGGTTGATAGTGGACATCTTGAAGTAAGAAACCCTTTCTCCCTTCAATATGACACTTTCTCAATGAGCTCCTCTCAGCTCAAAGAGGACTTCTAATTTCAGATCCAAGACCTCATTGGTTTTGGAAAACTATTGATGAGAGAGAGGTCTCAAGGAGAGATCTCATTAGAAGTGCACTTCAACACACCATGGAGTGCAAAGATTTTCTTCCTTTCTCACAAGAGCAGATAGAAGATGGAGGACATCTTAGGATGGATAACATCTCTCATGCTTGTGTTGGACATTCTCTAAGCCATACACATCATGATGGGAGGTTTTTTCCTAACACCTATTTGGGTCTTGATAGGGTCTCATTGATCCTTGAGAAGATTGCATTTCAAAATCCCATGAACTACAAAGACAAGAGTTTGATTTGGGAGGATGGTAGCCCTCATGGGAGGAGTACCAAGATGAAGAAAAGAAGGAAGCATCCACAAGGGGTTGAGTGGATGTGGTTGATTAGCAAGGAGCTGGGAGGCCACTTGCAAATTTATGATACCAAGCAGCAGGAGGCTTGGCTATGCTAGTTACTCTTGAAAGAGTTTGGCCATCACTTGGAAAACACTCTTCCTAAGAGTAGGAGGATGGATACTTGCATCATTGACCAGCATAGAGTATGGATGCATGGTGTTGATGATATACTCATATCATTCATTGTGTCTTCATCACATGAGTTGTATGATGGAAGTATGGGAAGGCAGCAAAATATTTTGTTGCTTTGCTTGTTTCTAGGAGAGCAAGGGCAGATTTTCTCTCACACTTTGCATGATGTTGCAGGAGGAGGAGATGGAATTATCTCCTTGATATTTGATGATGATTGGGAAGCACTTCCATATTGGGAAGTATTCCACATTTGTTGCAGCATTATTAGAGGAGTCTTTGACAAGGAGCATGTCAAAGAACAGATCATTTTATTGACAGAAGCTTGCTTGCATGAGCCTACAACGCTGTCACATTGGAGCAGAGACTTATGGATGAGGTGTCCTTAGGATCACTTCACATTATATGCACTTGGTGAACAAGGGAGAGATGATGATGATAGAATAGTGGATGGATACATCTATCACTATGACATATTCTTCTTGACTTGGATTTCCAAGCATAAGGAGGATTATTTTCTTGTAGCACATGGTTCAATCTTCTTCATAGCATGCCAAAACACTATGGAGGACTCATTTATGGATCCATGTATCATCTTACTTCCAGGATATGGTAATAAGTTTTTTTTTACATTCATATACTTGCACACTCTTACCATCCTTATGCAATGCATTGCTTCACATGAGGGCAAGCTTGTCACATTGCTCCTTGAGCTTTATTGGGCCAACCTATATGATGGAGGAAGCCATCTCTTATGTGCCCTTGGGTAAATGTTTTATGATCACATGTATGTTCAGCTTATGCACTCTAACATGTATCATATGGAGACATGCATGATTAACCATGAAAAAAGAAACATTTTTCCTTGTAGTTTTCTCGAGCAGCGGCTTGTAAAACTACGTTGTCACTACTGGGAAAGTTGTTGGTACCTTCTTGCATCACTTGAAACCTTCAAAATTTTATTCATTTTGTTTCTGATCATGTCTTAATTTTATGATATAGATCAGATTTGTATGAGAAGCATGATTATGAGGGAGACACATGAGTTGGATGTGTCCTTGAGTGGGAAGGATTCTCATATTTTCTGCATTACATGTTCTAATGGGAACATGGGAGGAGATATGGCCACCACTACTAGATATGTGTTCTCTTTTGAGGTGGACCATGGACTTGATAGTCATCCATTGTATAGGCATGGGCAAGTGTTTGATATTGTATTGTTGTTATATTCAGCCATTTACTATTCCTTAGTAGATGTGATGGATTTTGTATGTCACTTGCCATCTTCCTTTCTGAGATTGCAGTGGATGAAACTATGTTGTATCCTTGTGAGACATTGTTTGTATCAGGTATCATCATGTATAACTTGCAGAAAACTTCTAATTGGGGTACTCTATTATGACCTTGTCCTATTCATCAAGGATGGATTGTTTTGGGCCAACTTGTTCTTCATTGTTGGAGGAGCATTCTTTGGAGGATTGTTCTTCACTTTGCCATTTGAGGGCAATACTTTTGCAGCCCAGGATCAGCACACACTCTACACTTACCATAAGTGGAGAGAAGGACAACTTGGGGTAGGAAATTATGCGTACCATTTTCATATTTTCAGCCCACCTTCATTTCAAGAGCTTGAGGTGGAAGCAAATTTCTAGGAGTTACCATGTTGAGAGGTGACTCATTTTATTTGGATGATTGCTTGGGGATGGAGAATATACATGAGGGAGATGTTCCTCATTACATTTCTAACTCAATTCCTAGAGTGGAGACCTTCTAGTTATATCCTTGCAGTTGCTTGAGGACAAGAAACATTTGGGAGGGGAGGACTGTAATGTTCCTAATTTTTTCCTTCAATAAATTGGAACATTAGATTTTGATAATTTCACTTATAAGTTGAATAATTGGGTAAGGAGGCCCAAAGACAATAAAAACATGGATAAAATCCCTCATGTGTGAAAGGAGACATTTGCAAAGAGGTTTGACCAAGTCAACCAGCGCAGGGTATGAGGTGGAAAGCACTACATGGGACAATGCAGAGATAGAGGAGGGAATATTTCTTTATGGATGAAACCCTAATGGATGGGACCCATGGAGAGAGATCCCTCACTTTCTATATATGGAGAGGAGGAGATCCATTGTTATTCATGCTTGTATTATTCATTTCATGTCTATTCATACATTGTGCATTCTTTGTTGTTTAGCAATAATTGTCGAGGAATTCCTGTTTAGGATTCCTCCTCCTTTCTTGAGGGACTATTGAATGAGTTGTGCTGATTTGTCTCATGTCTAGGCTTGTGGCCAAGCATCCTCCTCCAGGATAGCGTTATTGCTATAGTAGCATAATTTTGTGTTGTAGGTTGTTGCAGTGAGTAGTTACAAAACCTCTTCCATTGCTTGTTTTTCAGAGGGAGACTCTTTATTTCCTTTGGAGGATTAGTTTGTAAGGATTGGAGCTTATTTGAAGATCTTGGCACTTGGCCAACTAAGTGTATTCCACCTACAGTGCAGTTACCCTCTTAGACTACGTTATTTTCATAGAGCACTTGCAGTGAGGGCTTGCAGTGTTGTTTGGAGGGTGAGATCTCAAGTGTGAGGACTATCCTTCCACTTCGGAGATCCATTGGAGAAGGTCTACTTCATATTGTTCCTCATCTTCAGCCTTCTCTATTGAGTTCCAGATTTGAGTTGCTGCAACTACCCAGCAACTCCGGCATTTTTTGCTTTTTGCATCTTTTAGCCAATCCTTTGGAGGATTGATGTTTTATTTCTTCTAAGGGTAGAGCTTCACTCCCCTAATGTATTTTGAGCTATATCATTTCCATATCCATGTATTGACATTGTATTGCAACAGTATTCCATAATAGACTGCGTTGTCATAGCTAAGGGTTTCATATATGTAGTTGTGTTTTGTCATATTATGTACATGTATTGTTGAGGCTTGAATTTCCTTTCTTGAGGGGTTGTTTCCTCAATGTATTGTACTCTTTCTTTTGCTATAATATCATTTGTTGGATGATCATATATTCATGTGCTCATGGTTGTAAAATAATTTTGTCTTTCCATTTCATGTGCTTACATTTGTTGCAGTCCCTCACGGGGCACTTTCTGAGGATATCTAGTAGTGGGAGATCTGTTTAACCACTCTAGGAGGATTTCTTTGGTCCCAACTCTTGGATTTCAGTCTTATATGTATTGACCTAAGGGATCCAGGTCTTGTATCAAATCCTGTTGCCTCCATTTCTGGAAAATGTGTTTTCCAGCCATGGATTGCTAGCTATCTCGATTTGGGAACATGACAGAAACTTATTCCTTTCGTTGAATCTTCGATATCACTGCTCCACCTCGATGAAGTCACTGCTCCTCACCACCATGCATACCTCCTTTCATCTATTTTCAAACTAGATCCCAAGACACTATGCTCAACCAGAAATAAACTTTTCTTACATACTCTTAGCAGCAAGATCACCTCATCAAATCAAAATAAAACAATACAAAAACCATGTTCTCTCTGAGAGAAAAAATGTGGCCACATAAATATGATATCAAACCCTCACATCAGAATGTAACTACTACATACTACAATTAGAAACATACAAAACTAATATTGTGCACCAAAATTAATAGAATCTCTTGCAAAAGCAAGTGTGAGAGGCTCCACAAAAAATCTATCCAACAACATACAACACTCTCCAATAAATATTTACACCAACACCTCCAATTATGATATATTCTAAATTATGCTTCAAATTTTCACATTATTTAGTCATTAGCACTCATGGAATGAAACATCTAGGCTCTACTCAAGGTCTGAATCCCTCTCTACCCTCTCTCCACACATACACACTACATATAACTCTGTCAATGCAAAATTAACCATCACATAGCTCTAAGACCATGTATATAAATCATGTAGGGTAAAATTGAGCTTGGGGATAAGATCTAAGGTTCAAATATTGGACCTGTTGGCTCCCTATGATTTACAAGAATGGCAAGAATAAACACTACAGGGAGCCACATTAGAACGACTTTGGAATCCTAGGACCTAGCCTTCCTGGATTCAGAGAGGGATCTCTCTATTAAGTTTTTTCCAAGGATATTTCCTTATGCTTTGTTTATGATGTTAGGAAAGTTATGAAGCTCAAAGAACTTGTTTGTTTGGTTGGGATGGATAGCATTAACTGAAGAGGTCATTTGAAGGTTGAAGGTGAGAGTATATTGAAAGAAGATTTTGGCTGAAAAGATTGGTCATGAAACAGTATTAACCCTTTGGGCTATCGAGTCACAAAAGGATTTAATTGTACAACAATTCTTCAAAGGTTTCCATAGGGAAAGTCACCTATGTCAAAAGATCTTTGAGATTGAATAGTGATATGAAATAATAAGATGTTGTGAAAGGAGAAAAGCCAAGACCAATTAAGAATCTAACTTCACTAAGACAAGAAAAGCCTTTCAAAGTAACTATTTGAAGAAATCCAAAGGACAGGGAAAACCATAGACTTCTTTGGACAAACTTTTATTAAAGAAAAATTTTCAGACAACAATCCAATAATCCTAAGACTACTTTCAGAAAGGAGAAAACATATAAGAGAACAAGGAAAATAGCCTAAGATCAAACAGAAACTGTGAATATAGCCTGCTTTTGGCATACTCTCAAGGGATCATTCAAGGCAACTATTAAATACTAGCCAGAAGACAGGGCAAACCATAGACTTCCCTGGGTTAACTCTACTTAGAAAATCTTCAAAAGAACATTCAAAAAACAATATCTCAAGTTGTACCTAGAAAGACATGGGCTCACCAACATTTCTTCACTATTTATACTCTATTGAATTATTCTCAAAACAACAAGCTGGATAAACCTAGAGGGCAATTAAGAATCCTCCAAATATACTTTAGCAGAAGAAAACATAAAGATAAAGCTTTCAGATAGAAATAGGGTACTTTTCAGTAAATCCTACTCTAAATTTTATGTTCTTTATCAGAGAAAATGGACAGTATGTAAAACATAAGGAAAGACAAAAACGGTGTGGAATAACATCACCATTAACATAGACCAGGATCCCATGAATCAACTTGTATTATTGATGTTGAAACCAGTTATATACTTCAAGTCCAAAAGGCCTTTACAACTCAAAAACTTCTCTTCTCAGCCTAGTATTCTTAAACCACTCAGCAACACTTCAACAACTTCAACAACTATCTTACACCTCAATAATAATCCAAACAACAACAACAATGAGCTCCTCATACAATATTTATAGATAAATGAGGAGGTGGAGTGAAAGGAAGGGTCTCTATTTATTCATAAATGATAGAGTTTAATGTTTTTGACCTTTGAGACCATGCAAGGCCCAAGGCAAAATATATTTAAGTCTAACTCTGCGTTACATTAACTTTTTGAACTACTTAGTGGCTTTTGTTGAGTTTTAGGCTTTTTTAGGTAGGCTGGCAATAACTTCTGAGCTGTCATTTGGAAATATCTCTGACTTGGAGTAACTTTATGTGTCTTTTCAGGTAAATTAGGCCTGTAGGTGGCCTTTTGATTCTTTGGAGAAGTAATTGCTTCTGTTAATGTGGCATTCGAAGCTCTTGTTCTGCTGATCTATCAGTTTGGTGACTTAAACTCTGATTAAGCCTCTGATTTGGCTTTTAGGCCTTCTTTATCATCTTCTGCTTTTGGTACTTTTGCTAACTGTTTTATCTTTAATTTATTTTTCCTTTAATATTTGTCTTTACCCTTAATATGTTGGTTAAGCCTTTGATCTTCAGATTTATGCTCTTAAACTTTATTTTCCATTGTTCTTCTATTTTGTGTACAGGTGGCTTCCTTTGGTGCTGGAGGGTTTCACTACTCGACCAGTGTTCATGAGGCACTAACCAAACAATGATAACCAAACCCCAAGATCTCAAGTAACTGATATTTGGCTTTGGGAGGGCCTGTATACTTCAGGTCGCCATGAGACCTCCATATAAAACACAAAACCAATTATGAAAACCTGCGTTTGAGGGATAAACTACTTCAGAGGCTTTAGAATGGTAGAGGAGCGATTGCAGAGGAGAAACAGTGTGTAGAGGGAGGGATTTTCATAGTGAAATGAAAAACCGGGGAGAAATTCAAATAATGGCACGGAAAATCGAAAGGTGGTTTTGTGGGAAAACCATGAGTTTTTTGCATGAGGTTTGAGCAATAAATGGTTTTGGTCTGGATGGACATGATACTGCTCAGGAGCTGACACCTGTCCAAGCCGAAACCGCTTATTTCATGCGGAAAAGGGCCATGAAACCCCGAGAGCAGATTTCGCGCGAAAATGGTTGTGGACCGTCAGATCTGGGGGAGCCAGATCAACAGTGGAGGGTGAGAGCGATCGAGGAAACTGCTCAGTGGTGGGGGATATTGGAGGCCAGGTGGCAAGAAAGGATTGGGCGATGATTTTGTGGGTGAAGGTAGGGTTGGCGATGACGTGTATAGTTCTGTTGGGTAGCAGAAAGGCTGGGAGCTGGGTGTGAAACCTTAGGATTTAACGTGGGCTGTTAGATCTATAAGCTCTACGGTTGAAATTATTTCGAAGAAAATTGGATGAGGGAAAGGTTGAAGTGGAGTAAAGGAAAAAGGGAAGGGGATTGGGGAGTTGGTCCTGTGTAGAGTGGATAAGACCGGGGGCTTTGGGAGAGGGTTTTATGCTTTAGCGAATGGTTGTGGGACTTGGTTATATGAATTAAGGGGGGGAGGACTTAAGCCCTCAAGGGCTTTAAGACATAATTTTATATAAAAGAGCAAAAAAAGTCCTAAAAGAAAGGTTTTTTGAGCCTTTTTGGTGTTCTGATAGGGATAAAAAGAGTTCTTTAAACCAAATAAAAGAATTTTATAAAGTTTTAAAAGGGGTTTTGGGGAAAATGAAGGTAAATGAGGGAGAAAAGAGAATTTTTAGGGGAATGAGGTGATGAGTTAGGATAAGTGAAAATGAGTGAAAAATGGGTGAACTGGGGCTTATGAAATGATGGGAAATGGCTTTGAGACATTTCCTTTTATATCAGCAGGATAATCTTGGAGGCCTTTGAGTGAATATTTTAGTGGAATGATTCTTTTGAAGATAATGAGCATAGTGGGGTTTCAAGAACTCACAAAGTTTTCATAAAATTTGTTTCTTGAAAACTGAAAATTAGTTATCCATCATGAGATATAATAGAATTTATAGATGGCTAACAGTGGCTCCACTTGGGCAGGGCAACTCCTTGGAGGTGTCAAGAACCTCAGAGATAAATCTCTGAAAAGTAGACCAATGCCTTGTGTTTTGCTGCATCTTGACAATCTCTTCTTTCTTTGATCATGCTACTTTAAAAGATGATCTGCAGAATTACAACAAGATGATTTTTCTCCCAAACTTCTACCTACACATCCTATTTTTCGTAACATTTTTTTCTTCAGTAGGTTCATTTAGACTTGTAAACCCTTTCAACATCATTCTATTCTTTTATTTGAAATCAGTAAACCAATCTATTTCTAACCTTATTTCTTCCATGAGTTTAGATTGAACAGTTGAACTCATTGTTTCTGTACCTAACTATCTATCTGTCAAGATTAGACTGTTTGACAAATTTTATTCTCTATTTTCTAAAACAGGAAATTTAAAACATAGTCTAATCAGGATTAAACAGTCTAATTTGCTATGAGGGCTATGGCATTATGTACAAGCTGCACATAGACTTTATTTGCAAAAAATTTAAAACAAAAACTTTGAAAGATTTGAAATTTTGAATGGATAAGTATCCTTCTTTCTTTGGCTCAGGTTTTGATCTTTTTGGAGCCATTTCTTTTCTATCTTAATCTATTCTACTGAGAAGTCAATATTACACTGTTTGGAAAATCTATTTTCACTAACCTATCAGCATAAAATTCAAATTTACTTAGTCATGATTAGGCTGTATGACTAAATAATAGTTTATTTCTCAAGTAGTGGCATTTGAGCTTGCACACTTTCAAATTTTCCTCTTTTTTGGTATGGGGCTGTACCTTTTCTTTTTAATCTACCCTCCTTTTTCTCTTTTCCTCTTGTTTTTTTATTTCATTTTCAGAATTTCTTTAAAACAATGTTATTTACAATGGACAAAATGCTTTGAAAAAAGATATTTTAACAAAAATAATGTTTGAGCATCCTATCATTGACAGGACCTCCAAAAAGTTATGTTCCATCCATCTCCTGAAGAAAAAATGCATTTTTACCTATAGCAGACTGAATGAGATAAGGGCCTTTCCATAAATGTTCAAAATTTACATGTTTGCCCTTGTCTTCTTTTCTGGAATCCCATTTCAAAAATTTGTTATCAATGTTGAAATCACTTGCCTTTGTTCTTTTATCAAACAACATCTTGATGTTTTCTTATACTTGTTATGCTCTTTTGTAGACTTTCTCTCTGGTTTTCTGTAATTGTACAGTTTGATTAATTCTTCTTGTCATGTCATCTTCTTCATACTGTACTTCTTGGATCAATTTCATGACTAGCACTCCTAGACTGGTTGGAAATATTGCATCTGTTCCATAAACTAGTTGATAAGGGGACATTCCAATTGACTTTTTGACTGTCAATCTATCTACCCACAATGCATGTACTAGCTTGTTGTGCCATGATTTTTTGTTCTCTTCCAGCAACTTTTTGATAATGTTTACCAAAATTTTGTTTGAGGATTCTGCCAGCCCATTACCTTGAGGGTAATAAGCTGTGGAATGGCCTAATGTAATCTAATATTTATGATAGAAATCAACCATCCTTTTGGATCAAAATACAACAGCATTGTCTATGATAATTTTCCTAGGACAGCCAAATCTAAACAGGATATGATTTTTAAGGAATGAAATGATGACTGAGTCTATGGCATTCCTAGAATGGATGGCTTCTATCCATTCGGTAAAATAATCTGTTGCCATAAGGATCCATTTATGTTGGGAAGATGAGGCAGGATGGATTTCCCCAATGAATTCTAGACCCCACTGCTGAAAAGGAGCTTCAACAGTGATTGGTTGAATAGGTAAGGGAAGCAATTTTGTTTTGCCTTCAAAGATTTGACATTTATGACAGGCAATAACCATTTTGTGGATATCTTGAAAGAGGGTGGGCCCGTAATAGCCAGCTCTAAGGATTTTGTTCACAGTAGTTTTCCAATAGATGTGGCCTCCACATTCTCCTTCATGGAACTCATGCGTGATCTTATTTGCATCATTCTCAGGCAAACATCTAAGCAATAATCCACTAGCATTTTTCCAATATAAACATTTATTTAAAATGCAGTAATTTATAGACTTTAACTTTAAAAACCTTGCCTTTGTTTTAGACAAACCAGGAGGGACATTAAGATTAAGGAGCACATACAAAATATCAGCATACCAAGATGAATTCAGAAAATGATCTTCAGTAAGTGGAGTTGCCAACCCCTCCTGTTCATCTAATGCATTAAACATGTTTATATCAAGAGCTTGAAAATTGGATTCAGCCATAATTCTTTCCAGTCCTTGACCTTTGATAAGCTTAGTGGGCTTAATTTCTAAGTTATATTCTAGTATTACAGCAATCCACTTTCCTCTTTTTCCATCAGGATCTTGTGTCAAAATGTCTTTCACCACTGAATGAGGCACAAATGCTAAGATGTGTGAGTGTAAAATGTAAACTCTGAAGTCTTTTAAGGCTTTAACCAAGGCAAAAGCTTGTTTTTCGATTATATTTTACTTCAAAGGTGCATCTCTTAATGCCTTGCTAAAAAATGCAATAGGATGCTCTTGTCCATTTATGTTTTTCTGTAGGAGGACAACAGCCACTGTGTGTTCTGATGCAAATAAAAATATGAAGAAATCATTTGTAAAATTAGGACTAATAAGAACTGGTGTTTTGGTAAGTGTTTGTTTTACCAGTTCAAAGGATTTCTTTGCTTCTAAGGTCCATTTAACTCCTTCTTCTCTTTTAAGCATATTTTTCATGTTTCTAAGGAGTTCAGCTAGGTTGGGTATGAACCTTCTCAAGAAATTAATCTTTCCAATGAAATATTGAAGTTCCTTGATGTTTCTAGGATGATTGATTTGCAAAATACCTTCAATCCTTTTTGGGTCTATCTTTATTCCCCCTTCAGATATGATATGTCCAAGAAATTTTCCTTCTTGAAGACCAAACAATGTTTTCTTTGGGTTTAAGGATAAACCATATTTCCTGCATTTCTCAAAGACTTTTCTTATGTGTATTAGGTGTTCTTCATCTGTTTTGGAATACACTGTGATGTCATCTAAGTAAATTACAATGAAGTAACCTATTTCTTCTGAGAAAGCAATATCTAGGGCTCTCTGAAATGTGGCACTAGCATTCATTAAACCGAAAGGCATTTTCACATACATGAAAGTGCCCCAAGGAGCGATGAAGGTTGTTTTAAGTTGATCATCAGGGTGTACCAATACTTGGTTATATCCTGAAAATCCATCTAGCAAAGAAATTCTTCTAGAACCTACCATCCTTTGTAAGATATGATCCATTTTGGGCAAGGGATAGTTGTCCTTTAATGAGGCTTTATTTAAGTTTCTAAAATCAATACAAAGCCTTATCTCTCTTGTTTTCTTCCTAACAGATACAAGATTGGATACCGACTTTGAATATCTCACAGGGAATATAATTCTAGCATCATACATTTTTCTAATTTCTTTCTCAACCAGAGGTAATCGAACAAGGTTTATTCTGTGCAATTTTTGTCTGAAAGGTTTCTGGTTTTCTTTGAGGGGTATCTTATGTTGAATTATGTCTGTATAATATGATTTCAAATCTTCATAACTCCATGCAAACACATCAAAAAATTATCTAAACAGCTCAAGGTATTTCAGTTTAATGTAAGCTAGCAGTGTTTTCGATAACTTGATCATTTTAGGCTTTTCTTTACTGCCTATATTGCACTCTTCTACTTTAGCTTTAGTAGGTTCTATTTTTGGCCTTTTTGCAACATCATTAAAGTCAAACAATTCTTCTAGAGGGACCAGTCCTTTTGGCAAGCTTTCAGTCTTGGATTGCAGTACTTCTAGATCTTCTTTTCCTAAATCTATGTAGTTTTTTGTTGTGTGTTTGGATTCTTTGGTCAGCAGATTTATGTCTGCAATCTCAGGTGTTTCTTCCTCTTCAAAAAGTGATTTTTCCTTAGTAGGATAGTCTTGTTCATATTCTGAATTTGATTTTGGCATTTCAAATTCCTTTTTGGACTGTAGGAAGTCTTCTATTTGTTTATCTCCTTCAAAAACTTGCCAGTATTTTTCATTATCTGGGACTGCTGGTCTATATTTGACTTGAACCATGTATTGTTTTCTTTCATAAGGTTTCAAACATGTGCTAGCAGCAAATACTAATCCATTGGCAAGAAAATTTTGGTTTCTAGGGACAAAATTAAGTTTGAATTCAGCAAATGATTTTAATAGGTCCATGACATCATCTCTATAGGCTCTTATTTTGGGATGTTTGGCAGTATATTCTCCATTTACTTGCCTAATTATCAATTATGAATCCCCATGAACTGCTATCCTCTTGGCTCCTAGTTTTTTAGGCAATTGTAGTCCTAATAGGAGTGCTTCATACTCTGCTATGTTGTTGGTGCATTTAAAAATTAACCTGTAGGAATGACCTTCAGCATGATTGTTCTCAGTGTTGTGCACCCATATGCCTGCTCTTGCACCGGTTTTAGTGCAAGACCCATCAAAACTCATGCTCCAAAGACAACTGTTTTTAGATTCATCATCAATTTCCCCTTTGTCCTCTCTGTTTTTTTTATTTTGATCAACAATGTGTCCTTTTTGAGGGTCCGCACTATGTTTATTTGTGTCTTGTTCCTCAAGGTTTTCAGCGTGTTGAGGAATTTCTGTTTGATTGTTACGATTTGCACTATGTTTATGACTGTCTTGTAGCTTAAGACCTTTATTTTGTTTGTTGTGTTTTTTTTATTTAGAAAATTGTTTGGATTATTTTTCTTTCCCTCCCTCTTGTTCTATGGCTGCCACTATGTTGGTTGATGTTTTATTTTCTAATCCTTGCTCATTAGTAATATCATCATTGTAAAGAATGAATGAGTCAAGGTCAGTATGTATAGAATAAAGAGGGGAGTTTTCAGGTCTTTCTTGACTACTCACCATGTATTTCATGTGTGTTTCTCTATAAAGTATTCTAGGTTGACTGAAGACAGGGATAGTGGCATAAGTCATATCCATTTGCATTGTGCCTTGCAACTTAGCACCCCAAGATCTTGAAAGAAGCATGCCATATTTGGGGGGGATATCATCCACCGCAATGTCCATTACTTAAATTTTGGCTGGGATTTGTGCTAAGTTGACATAGAGATATTTTATTAGGCCTATGCATTTGACTCTTCTAGAATCAAAGGAGTATAAAGCTTTATAAGGTCTAGTCACCTCAAGGCCTAACCTTTCCATTATTATTTTGGGAATAAGGTTATGTGATGCTCCTGAGTCAAGCATGGCATTGTTTTGAATGTTATCATGGATGTTTAATTTGACATAAAATGGTGGAACTACTCCTTCTTGAAATTTTCCTAAATTTTTGGTCCAAACAGAAGCTCAGGTTGATCACCATTTAAGTTAATAGAATCATTATGATCTCCTATGTTCAAATCTTTTAACAATTGGGACCTATATACATCTTGAGTGACTAACTCAGTGAGAGGGGTGGAGGTTTTTATTATAGAAATTTCACTCTCTATGCTGAAAGGAGTTTGAATTTTGGAAATGTTCAATTCAACCTTTTTAGTCACTGTTTTCTCAGCAAAATCAGGTTGCTGGTTTTTATTATTTATAGCAGTTAAAATGGGTTTTTTAGGAGCATTAGCTGAGGTGCTAGTGCTACTAGGGTCATCATTTTTTTTGTCGTGAATTTGGGTGTTTTTTCCCTTGTTTTGAACAGAACTTTCAGCCACTATGTTTTTGTTTTCAGCTATCTTTTTGGAAGTATTTACAGGGTTCTTTTTAATAGAGATTTCAGAGGTCTTTTGCTTGGGAACTTCTTGGTTCTTTTTAATTCTCAAGTCATATTGTTTGTGTACTTCTATTATGGCATTTTCAAATCCTTGTTGGTAGTCAGTAGACTCTAGGCTCTCTTCTTCATAAGGTGTATACATGACTTGTTCTTTCCTAGTGAGGAAAATAATGTCCTCATCATTTTTTCCCAACATGTTTATGTGATTTCCCTTTGTTTCTTCAATCACTCCCTCATCCTCATTAGCATAATTTTGTTGGAAAGGAGGTCTGACTTGTTGATCAGGGCCTCTTTGTCTAATTTGAGGGGGATTCCTTCTAAAGTTCTGATTCCAATTTTTATTTTGAGGAGCTATTTGATTTTCTTTAGGATAATCTCTCTCATTCATGTTTATTATTTCCCTCATCATTTCCATGGTTCTGACCAAATTATCAATTTTGGAGTCTGATGTGGAAGGTCCAGCTTCATATTTCTAGGTAACCTTCTTTTCTGCTTCCAATCTTTCCCTTCTGGCATTAAGGTTAGCTTCTACACTTACTGCACCTTTCTGAATATCTTCTAATGTAAGGGGTTCTCTCTCCCTTAATTGATAACACATGTCTGGGTCAAATCCTTCAGGAAAATATATTAAGGCTAAGCCTTATGGGGGTTTCATTTGTGGAGGGAGTGCATTATAAACACTATTGAATCTAGTGCAATAATATTGGATGCTCTCTCCATCATTTCTTTTAAGATCATTGTATTCTGATAGGATTTGAAGGGGTTTTCTCTTGACTTCCCATTTATTTAGGAATAATTGATGAAAAGAGGGGAGGTCATTGATACTGTTAGGGGTTAAGCCTTTGAACCATTTTCTTGCTTCTCCCCCTAAAATTTGAACAAACATTCTAATTTTTACCATTTCATCATCGATTTCTTGTTTATCAAAGTAATCATTCATTCTATCCACATGTTTTTGAGCTGTACTAGAACTACTAGCATCATATAATGGAATCTTGGACTGATAGTCTTGTGGTAGAGCAACTAAAGGTAAAGGAAGGAATAATGGAGCATACCATGTCGCCATGATATGGACTTGTGGAAGAAATGGGGGGTTTACAGATGGAGGATTTGTGATAGGAGGTAAATGATGAGCTAAAGTGGTTTGAACTGTGGATGTGTGGGTGGGTGTAACAGAAGTACTTGGACCAGCAAGGGACTGTTGAGCAGATTTAGGATGAGAGAAACCAAAGTTATGAATGAAATGAAGATTAGGTGGAGTGGATAGGGAGGTTTCTCTACTGCTATTATATTGTGAATTCTCAGACTCAAAGTCTATCTGATCTATACCACTAAGTCACTTATTTTTAGATGGGTTTCTTATGAAAGGCAAGTCAACTTGGGTATTTTGTAGAGCTGTAATATTTTCAGGAACTGAGATTGCTCTGTGAATTGGTCTATCAATAGTTGGGTTTTTTTATGTAGGAGATTTCCTAAGAATGCTTTCTGGATTATCAACTATTGTAGGAGGATTTGGGTCTAGATGGGATCTAGTATGGATTCTTCTAGAAACGAGGATGTAGACCCAAGGATAAGAAAAGTTTTCCAAATATGACAGTCTTTGGAAGGCAAAATAATCTGTGTAAGAGAGCTTTAATCCACAAATTCCTCTTAAATGGGTTTTTGCGATGTTCTAATGATGAAATAAGTTTCCCAGTGGAGTATTTGGACCACCAATGGGGTCAGCAGGCCTACTGAAAACCAATGGAGTCACCAGGTGGAATATTTTTACTTGTTTTCTAGGACTGGTTGTTGTCCACCATCAACAATCAGGAACCACTCTTGGTAGGTACTTGATTCACTTTAAGAAATGGGATTTTCTGAGTTGTGAAGTTATCTATTACTCAGTATTTCCTCCAGTATGGTCACCACTATGTTGGCTCCCTGTGATTTACAAGAATGGAAAGAATAAAAATTACAGGGGGCCACATCAGAACCACTTTGGAATCCTAGGACCTAGCCTTCCTGTATTTGGAGAGGGATCTCTATATTAAGTGTTTTCAAAGGATATTTCTTTATGCATTGTTTATGATATTAGGCTAGTTATGAAGCTCAAAGAACTTGTTTGTTTGGTTGGGATGGATATCATTAACTGAAGAGGTCATTTGAAGGTTGAAGGTGAGAGTATATTGAAAGAAGATTTTTGCTGAAAATATAGGTCATGAAACAGTATTAACCCATTGGGCTATGGAGTCACAAAAGGATTTAATTGTACAAAAAATTTTCAAAGGTTTCCATAGGGCAAGTCATTTATGTCAAAAGATATTTGAGATTGAATAATGATATGAAACATTAAGATTTTGTGAAAGGAGCAAAGCTCAGACCAATTAAGAATATAACTTCACTAAGACAAGAAAAGCCTTTCAAAGTAATTGTTTGAAGTAAGCCAAAGGACAGGGCAAACCATAGACTTCTTTGGACAAAATTTTATTAAAGCAAACTTTTCAGACAACAATCTAGTAATCCTAAGACTACATTCAGAAAGGAGAAAACATATAAGAGAACAAGGAAAATAGCCTAAGATCAGACAAAAATTGTGAATCTAGCCTTCTTTTGGCATACTCTCAAAGCATCTTTCAAGGCAACTATTAAAGACTAGCCAGAGGACAGGGAAAACCATAGACTTCCGTAGGTTAACTCTACTTAGAAAATCTTGAAAAAAACATTCAAAAACAATATCTCAAGCCGTACCTAGAAAGACATGGGCTCACCAACATTTATTCACTGGTTATACTCTATTGAATCATTCTCAAAACAACAAGCTGGATAAACCTAGAGGGCAATTAAGAATCCTCCAAACATACCTTAGCAGAAGAAAACATAAAGATAAATATTTCAGACAAAAATAGGGTACTTTTCAGTAAATCCTACTCTAAATTTTTTGTTCTTTATCAAATAAAATGGATAGTATGTAAAACATAAGGAAAGACAAAAACAATGCGGAATAACATCACCATTAACGTAGATCAGGATCCTATGAATCAGCTTGTATTATTGATGTTCAAACCAGTTACATACTTCAAGTCCAACAGGTCTTTATAGCTCAAAAAATTCTCTTCTCAGCCTAGTATTCTTCAACTACTCAGAAACACTTCAACAGCTTCAAAAAATATCTTGCACCTCAATAATAATCCAACCAACGACAACAATGAATTCCTCATACAGTATTTATAGATAAATGAGGAGGTGGAGTGAAGGGAAGGGTCTCTAATTGTTCATAAATGACAAAGTTTAATGTTTTTTACCTTTGAGACCATGCAAGGCCCAAGGAAAAATATATTTAAGTCTAACTCTGTGTTACATTAACTTTTTGAACTACTTAGTGGATTTTTTTGACTTTTAGGATTTTTTAGGTAGGCTGGCAATAACTTCTAAGCTATCAGTTGGAAATATCCCTGACTTGGAGTAACTTTATGTGTCTTTTGAAGTAAATTAGGCCTGTAGGTGGCCTTTTGATTCTTTGGACAAGTAATTGCCTCTGTGGATGTGGCATTCGAAGCTCTTCTACTGCTGATCTGTCAGTTTGGTGACTTAAACTCTAATTAGGCCTCTAATTTGGCTTTTAGGCCTTCTTTATCATCTTCTGTTTTTGGTAATTTTGCTGACTGTTTTATCTTTAATTTATTTGTCCTTTAATATTTTTCTTTATCCTTAATCTATTGGTTAAGCCTTTGATCTTTGGATTTATGCTCTTAACCTTTATTTTTCACTGTTCTTCTGTTTTGTGTACAGGTGGCTTCCTTTGTTGCTGGAGGGTTTCATTACTCAACCCGTGTTCATGAGGCACTGACCAAATAATGATAATCAAACCCCTAGATCTCCCTTTATGCATTATTTTGAACCCAAGGATCGCCATCCAGGAATTCAAGACACTGATATTTGGCTATGGGAGGGCATGTATACTTTAGGCTGCCATGAGACCTACATATAAAACACAAAACCAATTATGAAAACCTGTGTTTGAGGGATAAACTGCTTCAGAGGCTTTGGAATGGTAGAGGAGCGATTGCAGAGGAGGAATAATGTGCAGAGGGAGGGATTTCCATGGTGAAACGAAAAACCAGGGAGAAATTCATAATGGCGCAGAAAATAAAAAGGTGGTTTTGTGGGAAAACTGAGTAGTTTTCACGTGATGGTTGAGCAGAAAATGATTTTTGTCTGAATGGATGCGATACTACTCAGGCTATGACACCTGTCCAAGCCGAAACTGCTTATTTCGCATGGAAAAGGACCATTAAACCCCGAGAACATATTTTGCATCAAAATGATTATGGACCGTCAGATCTGGTGGAGCCAAATCGACAGTGGAGGATGAGAGTGATCGGGGAAAATGCTCGGTGGCAGGGGATATTGGAGGCTAGGTGGCAAGAAAGGATTGGGTGATGATTTTGTGGGTGGCAGGTGGGGCCGGCGATGACGTGTACAGTTCTGTCGGGTAGTGAAAAGGCTGGGAGCGGGGTGTGAAACCTCAGGATTTAGCGTGGGCCGTTAGATCTATAAGATCTACGGTTGAAATTATTTCGGAGAAAAGTGGATGAGGGAAAGGTTGAAGCGAAGTAAAGGAAAAAGGGAAGGGACTGGGAAGTTGGTCCTGTGCAGATTGGATAGGACCGGGGGCTTTGAGAGAGGGTTTTATGCTTTGGCAAATGGTCGTAGGACTTGGTTATATGAATTATGGGGTGAAGGACTTAAGCCCTCAAGGGATTTAAGGCATAATTTTATATAAAAGAGCAGAAAAAGGCCTGAAAGAAAGGTTTTTTGAGCCTTTTTGGTGTTCTGATAGGGTTAAAAGGAGTTCTTTAAACCAAATAAAAGAATTGTATAAGGTTTTAAAGGGGTTTTGGGGAAAATGAAAGTAAATGAGGGAGAAAAAAGGATTTTTAGGGGAATGAGGTGATGAGTTAGGATAAGTGAAAATGAGTGAAATGGGGCTTATGAAATGATGGGAAATGGCTTTGAGATAGTTCCTTTTATATTAGCAGGATAATCTTGGAGGCCTTTGAGTGAAGATTTCAGTGGAGTGATTCTTTTGAAGATAATGAACATAGTGGGGTTTCAAGAACTCACAAAGTTTGCATAAAATTTGTTTCTTGAAAAATGAAAACTAATTAGCCATCATGAGATATAACAGAATTTATAGATGGCTAATAGGACCAAATCAATCCAATAAGGTCATTAATAGTGCACTAAATGCATTCACATCATGAGAGGACATTTTCAAACCATTTGCGACCTTTTTCACTAATTATGGAAGCCTATGGGAATTTCCAATATAATTTTCTTCCGAAAAATGTGAGGAATGTGAAGAAAATATCATTCATATTCTCTCCATTTAAATTTTCTAAAATCGAATGGGGATATAATCACTCCCTTGATCCTATCTCCATGCAACTATAGGATTTCAGCTGCACCCATAGGCTTATGTGCACCTGACTATGGATAAAATTGAGGGAAACCATCATGCCTTCAACTTAGAACCTATGCCACCTATTGTACCCTCTTCTCTAGCATCCGTACTAGCCTCTAGAACCCTGATATGGCATCTAACACATCTCCAAGTAGACTAAACATGCATCACAAGTGTCACTTCCAAGTTCACCTAGAAGGGCAAACAAACAAGGTCAGCAAGTGTTCCAATAAGTCCTCCACTCTCCATCAGAGCTCTAAAAAAGGTGCAACACATCCGAAGCACCTATGAAAAATTATAATCATCATCATGAATCCATCACACTCCAACAAGCCATCTCCATGAAGCATAAGCATGAAGACCTAGATGAATACGTAGTTGAAAACTCAACTAGTGTTCCATGAACTATCTCTATCACATGTAAATATGATCATCACCTATAGTAGCATCAACAAACCATCATGACATGTTCATAAATACATAATATAACACATGCCAACTCCTCCAATACCATCATGCTACCATCAAGCTCCATCAATGCCAACACATACTGACATTGTTATAGCATCATTTCTCACCTTGACATGATTCATGATTGCTCTATGGCTTTATGGGCACCCATTCCTACAGACTTGGACAAATTCACTTAAAAACAGTGTAAAATCCCCCATACGCAACTATGCCCGTACTTTTCCGCATGTATACGCGAGTCCAGCTAGACTTTTCCACGTATGCCATTAAAATGATTAAAAAATATATAAGAAATCCCTAATTTCGCGCTGGGTTGATGGTTACTCAGGTAGTTCAACCACCCCAGCCCGTGGCCAACTGTTTCCAACTGCTGAAACTACTTGGAGGGACTATAAAAAGCCCTCATGTGTATGGCCTAAGGGAGAGAGAGAGTTATTGATATTATACTCTGTTGGTATTCCCTATCCAAGTCTGATTCCCCGTGCCTCTTGCACTTTCCCAGTTCATTATAGGAAACCCTTGTTTCCTTGAGATATACATCCCTTTATATGTTATCTCGTATGCACCAGTTTGGAAGGAGTCTTAGTGAGGCAAGGGCTGGACGGATCCGGACGACGGTCTACGAAGGCCTTGGAAGGATCAGGTGATCTCTCCACTTGATTACTTTTGTACGTACTATTTATAATACAGAAGTATCATGCTGTTCCCGAAATAAACGTGTTAGTGTATGCTTTCATGTATGAGAATATTTGTTATACAAGCATTCATTATGATTTATTTAATGTTTTATATGAATCTCACTGACATTTAGAGTAGATATATGCTGTACAACTTGTCCTTTGTGCTGGTTTCTTCTTGTATTTCAGGTTAAGGAGGAAGGAAGGTTGCAGGGAGTTTGGACTCCACGTGGATCTACTTCAAACGTAGGACCCACGGGTAAATCTCTCATTTTGCTCTATTTAGTTTTTCTGAACGTGCATGGTTGTGTGAGTCTCTGTTAAGTAGTACGCCCCTGCTCTGTGGAGGTTGTATCCCAACCAACCTCTAGGGTGTTAATTCCCCGAAACAGAACTGGCGACTCCGTTGGGGATCACATTCTTGCGATTCTCTTGTTGGGTTGTTTCAGTTGTTTGGTAGGTTGCCAAACAGTTTTTTCTGTCTTTTGCAGTCCAGTTTGTTTTCTTGCAGTCAGTCTGAAGTCTTGGTATCTTTTCCAGGCTTGTTCTTTTGTTTTTTTTCAATATTTACCTTTGCATACGCTTCTTCTTTTGCACACAGTCGCGTATACACGCGAGTTTGTCTGAAGGAAACCGCGTATACGCGAGTTTCCCTTAGAACAGACGCGTATACACGCTGGTTGCACAGCTGTGAAGTCGCATATACCTAGGCAGATTTTGAATTTTTAAGATTCTGGAGTTTTTGGTCCTTTCTGGCTGTGGAGGCCTGTGTCTGCAGAGTCTCTGTACTTACTGGAGTGTGAAGGAAGTGGTTTCATGTCTTTTCTCTCTTTCGTTTGAGTGGAAACTAGTCTTTTGGCAAAAGTTTTGTTTTGGTGCTAGCACTTCTGGATTGAGTTCCAAGATCGCTTTCTGAGCATTCTTGGCTGTTCTGCTTTATCAGAACAGAGAGCTTTTGCTCACTGACTCGCTCCTATCTTTGTGTTGTGCTTTGCATTGCGATTTTTTCTTTGTTTTCGATTGGTTTCCTTGAGTTCCATAGGCTAGGGTTTTGTTGCAATTTTCGAAGAACTTTTCTTTCTTCTTTGGAGTCTTTGTTTGCAGCAAGTTTACACTATTTGTCTAGGCTGATTGGCTGAGTTTTTGGTCTTCTCTTGCTCTTATTGATCTTGCTATTGTTAGCTTTATAAGGTTTTGGAGCATTGTTGAAGTTTGTGCTTGAAATTCGGTCCTTTTTGGTTTGGATTTTGATAGTTGTGCTTGGTCTTTTTGAGCTCTAGCTTTATAAAACTAAAAAGTCCAAAAAACATTTGTTTTGCTTTTTGTTTTTTTTGCATTTCAAAAACTCAAAAAACATTGTTTCTTGTTTTTGTTTTTGTTGTTGCATTTTCATTTTCGTTTGGCCATATCTTTTGGAGCTTTTGTGAAGTTTCTTGCTTCTAGTTTTCGGCTTGATTTCGAGGAGGAGTCGTCATTTGATTTCTTCTTCTTGTTGTTAAGTATTTTTAGTGTCTTATATTAAGAGTTCTTGTTTTCAAGAATTGGCTTTCTGGACAACAAAAGATGAGTTAAAACTGAAGGAGCTTTTTGGGAAATTTCACTTTGTTTTAAGAGATTTTTGCATCTTAGGATTTACATGCTTGTAGTGATTTGCATTAGGTGCATTGAATCATTTAGTTAGCTTCTTAGTTTTTGTGAGTGTGAGTTTGCAATTCGAAAAGAAAAATACAAATTTTTAGTCTCGTAGAACCTGTATAGAGATTGCTCTTCATCGAAAGACAAAGAACTGCATGTGCATGTAGTTAAGTTTTTATTAATTTCTTTTGCGTCAAAACACCATTGGTTTCATCTCCATATACTTGTGACTTAATATAACAGCCCTTAAAATAAGCGATTTAATCTAAAATCAACTAGCAAGTTTTACTAAGTGTCAATCACCAACTAGCTAGGTTGTAGGGCCTTGGAATAGGTGAGTGGAGAGTTAACTATCCAAGGCCGCTCAAACAAACATAGAAGTTGATTAATTGAGCGAAATCCAACTCCGTGAGGTGGACTGGGAAAGCTCTCATCCGAGAGTCAAGCGCGAGGGGAAGTGAAGGTTGAGAAGAGGGAGACCCCCCCTCCGATTAGCTGAATCTGACCTCAAGACCGTTCCGCCCAGCTTCTGATACGGATTGGTGTCTATAGTTGCCTCTCCTAGGTTCCACACAGGTGACTGCGGGGGGGAATACCCGTGGTACCTGAGGCAGACGTCGCATCACTTTCAGCAGTACTTCTGGGGGGTGCCCTTGTGAAGCTTGGGTGCTTGAGCCGGCAAAGGCTGTCGTTTGGAGGTCGGCGTAACTGTTTCTGATACCTTCGCTAGTTGTTCTGGGCCCTAATCATCCCAGACTGCTTTCGGAAGGCCCTATACTTCGCTTTCCTGTATTTTGGTGTCCGGTCCTCATCACCCGGAGCGGAAATACTTGGAGGCTGTTTGCTTGCTGTTTCTCGGGGATTTTTATTTTAGTGAGTGCTCTTTGCTCCTAGCTTGCCTAGCTTTTCACTTTTTTGAGTCTAATATAATAAATCTATAAAAGTGGCTGATCAAGCGCCTCGACGTTTGAGGAGAATCCGGGGGTTATCTCCCGAGAGTGCAGAGCCTTCTTCGAGAAGGCGTAGGAGCGATTTAGCAGGTGGTTACCACCCTGTGGATTCTGACGCTGTGGAGAGAGATCCTCCACCAAGGTCTGAAGGTTTCGTTGCTGATTCCGGTGTCGGTCCCGAGAGGAGCGTTCCGCTCACCTCGCGAGTTCTTTTCCCTCAGGAAGAAGATTTTCAAGTTGAAGACATACCTGAGCCTCCTGCTACAGGTCCATCTCCTCTTCCTCCTGATCATCCGTTTGTTCTTCAGTACATCGGACCGGAGTCTGAGAGACCGTCGGATCTTCCATATCATTCTTATCTTTCGATGGCCACGACTGGGAACGCGGCTTCTACCGTGAGTGCTGCAGGCATTCAGACCCCTGCTTCTGTCGAGGCAGGGGGCACTATTGCTTCATCTTCGATTGCTTCTAGCACTACTATGTTTGGCTCTGGGTTCACCCAAGCATATGCTTCTCATTCTGGTCCCTTCTGTTCAGGGATGTCCATTAGTGGAAATCCCTCTTTTTCCTTTACCGCCGGTGCAGCTGGATCTACACCCATGTCTAACATGGCTAGTGGATCAGCTTCGTTTCAGGGTTTTCCCTTTGGGACTGGGCATATTCCCAGTTCCAATCCTTCTTTAGGGTCGTTTCCTTTTACCTCCCAGACCCAGAGTTTCAACCCTTGGTCTGGGGGGCAAAGTTCGACTACTTTTACAGGATGGAATCTTGTCTTTACAACGGTTGGGGCAGGGAATCAGTTCTTCGCGGGTCATCAAGGGAATGCTTCTTTCCCTTCATCGAGTGCTTATCAGTATTTTTCTCCTCTGTCTAATGCGTGGAACCCCTACCAGGGGCTTTCCTCTTCAGTTAATACTTCAGCGGGGGGAACTAGTCTGGGTTTTGGTAACTCGGCGTGGGGAGGAGGTTCTTCTCCGTTTTCTACGAGTCCTTTCTGGCAGCCTGGTGCCTTATCAAATCCAGGCTATTCTTTTCAGAATGTTGAAAATCCATCCCATCAAGGATGGAATTCTCAGGCTCCGCCTCGATTACCATTTCTGGCAACGTTAAACTTTCCAGACTTGTCGAAGTTAACTAATGACCCGATTCGGTATAGTCCGGGGTGGCCTCCGGTCCCGACCAAACTTCCTTCAGACATTCCAAAGTTTGAAGGTAAGAATGGAGAGGATCTGGCGGATCACATTACCACTTTCCACTTATGGTGTTCATCGAACTCCCTGATCGATGACTCGATTAGGTTGAGATTATTTCAGCGCACCTTAACTGGAAATGCTGCCAAATGGTATATAGAGCTCACTGGGGGCAGTTTCGCCACGTTTGGAGAACTGGCTGTCACATTTCTTAACCATTTTCAGTTGCCTGTCAGATATGAGGCTGGGACCGAACTCCTAGCTAATTTTAAGCAGGATGAGGCAACTCACATTTCTGATCATATTCAGGAATGGAGGAGAAGGAAGAGGCTTATCAAAGCCCATATTCCAGGTGAGTTCCTTCTCGAGTGGTTTTTGAAATCTCTGCAGTCAGATATTTCAAAATATGTATCCCTATCTGGGGTATTTTCTGAGGAGCAGGCCATTTTTAGGGCCCAACAGTTAGAACTGATCTATTCTCAGTCTGGGGTACTTTATAAGTATTTTCCCAATGCTCCTCGCTCCAAATTGGATTTATCGAAAACTAAACCTGGTCCGCATGGTGACGGGCTTGTCGGATCGGTCAGTAGTAGTGCAGCCAGCCTGCTTAATCAACTGCAGCAGTTGTCTTTACAATCTTCTCCTTCTGGTCAGGCTGTGCCTGCTGATTCATCACCTTCCCAGTCTTTGTCCATTAATGCTGTCCAAACTTTTGACCCCAAAGGAAATCAACAATCCGATGGGAAGAATAAGGGACGAAATAACAAGAAGAAGGGCAAGAACGGGAAGGGCAATGCAAATAAAACCAACGAGCGTGTTGGTGAGGGTCAAAAGGAGAAAAAGAAAGTGAAGTTTCCGTGCAAGCTTTGTGCTGGAGACCATCTCACGCACCTTTGCCCGAAAATTCAGGATGCTCAGCGCCTGTTATCTCAGCAGGGTTCTTCTAGTTCCCAGGCTGTGCTAACAAACCCTTTTCCCCAAGGGTAGCAATTAATTGTTGGCGCGAACCAAAATCCTGGGGCTTCCTCTGGAGGTACTCAGGAAGGGGAAATTCCATCGAATATCTTTATGATGAGTGCTCACGTGGATGTCGCTACGAGATCCCGTGATTATGGTGGAGAGGAATCTTCGAAAGCTAAGGAAGTTCCTGATGCTACTGAGCCGCTTCACATCACGAAGCCAACTGTTGAGTCTATGCCTCGGATGCCAAAAGCATCTTCTAAGCGGTCAACGATTAATCCGAACATGAGGGCTGCCCATAACTACTCGATTGTAGAAGATCTGGCGCAAAGTCCTTGTGCTATGTCAGCTTTAGAGGTACTCCAGTCTTGTCCGGCTCAGTGCAGTGCTTTGCTCACTGCCATTGGGGCTGTTGATCCGAAAAATTCTCTTCTGATTACTTTTGATATGGCTAACTTTAAGAAGAGACTTCCTCATCACATGGCATTTCACATTAAATCGTCGTATCGAAAGACCAATATCTTTCGAACGGTGGTCGATGAGGGTGCTTCTACTTGCGTAATGTCTCTCGCATGTTGGAAGACACTTGGATCTCCCAAAGTTGTTCCATCTAGCACTGTTCTTACTGCGTTCGATGGCCATTCTCACAGGCCCCATGGTATTGTCCCGGCTTTGCCCATCTGTGTTGGGGGAAAAACCGTTAACATAGAGGTTGAGGTAGTAGATGCAGCCTTGGACTACAACCTTCTGTTGGGGAGGAACTGGATATATGATATGGATGCTATCGCATCCTCACTATTTCGAATAGTATGTTTCCCCCACGAAGGGAGGATAGTTACGGTGGATCAACTGGACTGTCCTCCTGTAGACCTGGATGCGCCTCCTGACTCATCTGTTCCTAAGTTGGACAATGCTAAGGCGCCTGTCGAGAATCTGGGAGTTGGAATGTATTCTTCCCTGATGGGTTCTTTTGATCTTCCTCCTCCTAAGGTGTCTATTAATGCTATTTCATCCTCCAAGGCTCCCCTTCAAAGAGAGTTCTTTCAAACTCATTATTTTTTAGACCCTTGGACCTTACCTTCTCCAACTGCCACATTGGAAGAAGGGCAAGTGGGTGGAATGGCATTCCCGATTTCTGCAGTTGAGATTGCATATCAGTCTGTTGTTGACACTGCAGAGTCTGATCCAGCTCCTCTTTCGCCGGAAGAGTTGGATGGTGATGTGGCTCCGGCTTGGACGCTTACTTCTTCTTCTGCCCAAGATTGTCTAGATACCACTCTTCCATCTGAAGAGGCCATCCTGGAAGCGATGACAGGTGTAGATAGACTGTGGGATGATTTGCATCATCGGTCTTACTTCCTACCTGACTTGAGCGAAGTCGAAACAAGTTTTCCAAGTCCTCAGTCTCCTGGACCTGTTCACCCAGTCTTGAGCCCTTTAGCACCAGCACAGGTTTATGCTGAAGGGAACATGGCTGTGATCTCTCCTACTATCCCGGTGAACATCTCTAGGAATCCCAATATTGTCGAGAACGTTTTCATTGGAGCTGAATGTTCCCATGAAGAGGTTCAAATCTATACTGAGCTCTTCAAAGAGTATAGGGATGTTTTTGCTTGGTCTTATGAGGAAATGCCTGGCATAGACCCATCTATAGTCCATCATGAGATCAAGACGTATGAAAACGCTAAGCCGGTCAGGCAAAAACTTCGTCCGGTTAATCCTAGGAAGGCAGCAGCTATCAAAGCTGAAGTTGAAAAGCTGCTTAAGGCGGGATTCATTTTCCCAGTTCCTCTGACTGAATGGGTTTCAAACCCCGTTCCTGTTGATAAAAAGCAAGGAACAATTCGAGTGTGAATCGATTTCAGAGACCTGAATAAGGCGTGTCCTAAAGATAATTACCCCACACCCTTCATTGATCAGATTATTGACGAGTGTGCCGGTAACGAGATTTTTTCCTTCATGGACGGTTTTTCTGGTTATAATCAAATTACTATCCGTCCAGAAGATCAACATAAGACCACATTTATTTGTCCCTGGGGTACGTTTGCATATAAGAAAATTCCTTTTGGTCTTAAAAATGCTGGAGCTACTTTTCAGCGGGCCATGTCTTACGCCTTCCACGACATCAAGAAAATCATCGAGGCATACTTAGATGATCTAGCTGCTCATTCTCGAAAGAGGATGGATCATCCCGGTCACCTCCGGCAAATATTTGAAAGATGTCGTTTTTATAAAATTCGTTTGAATCCGAACAAGTGCGTTTTCGCGTTGACATCCGGTCGGCTGTTGGGATTTATCGTGTCTAGGGAAGGGATAAGGGTAGATCCCTTCAAGGTTGAGGCAATACTTCGGTTGCCTCCCCCGTCTTCAATCCGTCAGCTTCAAAGTCTCCAAGGGAAGTCTAACTTTCTTCGGAGGTTTATCGTTAACTATGCCGAGATTACAAAGGGATATATGAGACTGTTGAAGAAAGGAGTTCCTTTTCTTTGGGATGACTACGCTCAACGCTCATTCGATGCCTTGAAAAGGGCATTGACCTCTGCTCCTTTACTGAGTCCACCCGATTATAGCAGAGATTTTCTTTTGTATCTAGCTACAGCAGAATCTACCATTGGTATGGTTCTGGTTCAGGAAGATGATGCTCTTATTGAGCATGTTATTTACTACCTTAGTCGAGGACTGGTAGGACCTGAACTTCGATACACCCCGATAGAAAAATTAGCCTTAGCAGCAGTGCATGCTGTGCAGCGACTCCGGCATTACATTATTCTTCGCAAAACCTATGTCTTGGCAGCTGCCAATCCATTTCAGTTTGTCCTCAGCAGGCGAGTGATTGGGGGCAAGTATAATAGATGGATTGTGATATTACAGGAATTCGATCTAGAGTTCATGTCTGCCAAATCCAAGAAGTCATTAGTCTTTGCGGAATTGATCTCTGAGTTGCCTTGTGGTGAGGAGATGATCTATGATGAGTCCTTTCCGCATGAACACTTGTTTTTAATCTCTCCACAGGATCCTTGGTATGGGGATGTCATTGTATATCTCCAGACTGCGAAGTTTCCCTCTTCTTTTTCGAAAGATGAGCGTCGTAAGCTGCGTCACTTAGCTAAAATTTATCTGATTATTGGTGATGCTTTGTACCGTCGAGGGGTTGATTCAATCCTAAGACGCTGCTTAACTTTCGAAGAAGCCGAGGCTGTGCTCAATGATTCTCACAGTGGAGCTTGTGGGGGTCATTTATCAGGGCTTGCTACAGCCCAAAAGATTTTGCGTGCAGGATACTTCTGGCCCTCGATTTTCAAAGATTGCATTGAATCGGTCAAGAAGTGTCATCCTTGTCAGGTATATACTCGAAAAATGCGCGCTCATCCAGCTCCGCTTTTTCCAGTCGTTACTGTCGGACCCTTTACAAAGTGGTGTATGGATTATACTACTTGTAACCCGCCTTCGGCAAAAGGTCACAAGTACATTATCGTAGCAGTAGACTACTTTACGAAGTGGGTCGAAGCTATGCCTACTTTTGGGAAAGATGGTGAGACTGCAGCTCTTTTCTTCTTCAACCAAGTTATCGCTCGTTTCGGTATACCTAGAGAGATTGTCACTGACCATGGCAGTCACTTTCAGAATAGTATGATGGCTGAGTTGGCTCTTAAATTGGGTTTCCGGCAAGAGCATTCATCTCCATATTATCCTCAGGCCAATGGGCAAGTGGAAGCCGTGAATAAATCCTTGAAGACAATTCTTCAACGGAAAATTGATAAACATAGATCCAACTGGCATATTATGCTATATCTTGCACTTTGGGCATACAGGACGTCAGTCAAAACTGCAACTGGCTTTACTCCGTTTCAGTTAGTCCACGGGGTGGAATCCGTATTTCCCATTGAATGCGAGATTCCTTCCCTTAAATTAGTTGTTGAGCTTCTTCCTGACACTTCTAGTCTGGCAGAGCGGCTTCTTCATCTGGAACATCTTGATGAGCAGTGTCGAGATGCCGCCACGTTGAATGAAGCGCATAAAAACCGAGTCAAAGTTCAGTACGATAAGGCGGTTAAGCCTAGGGTCTTTTCCGAAGGTGACCTTGTTTTGGTCTATGCCCAAGAAAAATATGCCTTGGGGGCAGGAAAGTTTAAGTCAATGTGGTATGGCCCCTATATCGTTAAAAAAGTCATTAAGAAAGGAGCATATACCTTGGTTGACTTCGAAGGGAACGAGTTGCCGGAGCCCCGAAATGGGCTCTATTTGAAGAAGTATTATGCCTAGGCTTTGGCCTGGCATTTTGCTTTGTATATAGTAGTTTTTTGCTTTGTACATATCTGATTGATTTTCGATTTTTGATGAGGTGGTGATGTTTTTGATCTGCTTTGGCAGGTTGTGTTGGATGTCATGAGTCATTTTGGTTTCACCAATGGTGCTAGTAGACACACCCGGAACTTAGCTTCCGCGGCTTGGGTGCTTCATTATCCTTCCGGTCAGCTGTTGGTATCAAGAGGAGTCTGCATTGGTCATGCTTCCAATAACGTAGCAGAATACACTGCAGTCATTCATCTACTCTCGGAGGCAATATCTTTGGGTGTTGATTCGTTGGTAGTTTTCTTGGACTCCCAGCTGGTGGTGTCGCAGTTGAACAACACTTATCGGGTACGAGATCCTTTTTTATTACGATTGTTCTTGAGGGTATGTTTGTTACAAAGGTCATTTCAATTTTTAACATTCATTCATATTCCTCGAGCTGACAATTGGTTTGCTGACTCATTAGCTAATCAAGCATTGGATTGGCATATTAATCATTCAATACAATAAATTTTTAATCATAAAAAACATCATACATTTGATACATTTATCACATCACATCAAATATCGCTGTATATATCATTGGAGTGTCAAAAAAATTTACAAAATTTGGATCCATAATCTCGTACAAAACTTGGGCTTATGCCCCATCATGTTCAGTCTCAAAAAAGAATATACAGTCATCTAATATATAAAATATGTCTACTCCTGAGGACCCTGCCCAGAAGTCGTGTTCCTATAGAACATAACTACAGTGGCCACACGGCGAAATAGTCTAACCCAGTCACGGGGTACTCCTACAACCCGTCTCTGGACGACTTCCGGCAAGTCCTCCACGACAGCCATAGGGATTTGGCGGGTCAATCCCTCCAAGTTTCTCTGCACGGCCTGGAGAGTCCTGTCGGAATCCACTGTCTCCGCCTCACCTCTGCGGCGCTTGTGGCGCGGTAGGCCCTCAGGACGAACTGGTCCAACATCTGAAACATGATCATTTTTTAATTGTCAGTCATTATGAATCCAATCAAAAACATGTTTGTTTTCATTTTTTCATACATATTTGAAAAAATCCAAAAAAATCATATAAGTCAAATTTTTTTGCAAAACTTACCGACTGCTCCCCATGCTGTGCCAGGTGGAAGTACTAGATCTGGATCTCCTCGGAAATCCATCCCGGCATAGGGATAGTCGTCCACTGCGATGATCTGTTCTCCCCACCACAGGAAGAACTCATCATCCCACGTGGTCCGGGGTACCTCGCTGCCCCCCAGTCTCTTCATCATGTCTGCCCAACGGGCAATTCTTGGGTCACGCGGGCTGCTGATAGTCGAGATGACTCTGGGTCTCAAAGCTGGAACCCTCTCAAAGAAGAATGTTGTCAAAATGGTACCATAGCCAAAGTGTTTAGTTTTTACCTGGCGAATAGAGGTCAGCTGTTGTTTCATGTTCTGTAGCAGGGCTGTGCACCAATCGTAGACGTGAATCAAACACTCTACCGCTATACTCATTTGCGTCCTGGACGCCTGATGTAGTGAGGCAGATCCTGCCACTCTACCGATGGTGAAAAGGAGGATCTTCATGTGAAAATCCCTGATATATCTAATGGCAATCTGCGTTCCAACTTTCTTGGAATTATCTACGCAATATAAGTGGACATAATCTTCCACAGTTAACCCTCCCAGGGGTTTTCCGTGAAGGTCTACTAGGTCTCCCCTCCTGGAGAGTCCAGTAATGAAATATATATCCTCCACTTCTATGCATAGTGGCATCTGATCAATTATGAAGCAATCCTGATCTGGTTCCCAGTAATTTACAAGCATTTCAAGCAATCGCACATTACTTTTCATATTGGGCATTTTAAATAATTTCAGCAATCCGCAATTTCGGAGGATGTTTTGCGCTACACGGTCCTGCATGACCTCTTGGTCTACTACGCTATGCTCACGTTCCCTCCATGAAATGGTCATCCTGAGAAATTTCATCAAAATTTTCATTAGAAACGCTTTTTTGGAATCGGACCTGCGCATACGCTACTTTCCCTGTGCACAGTCGCGTGTATACACGACTTGCCTTCATTGAACCCGCGTATGCGCAGATACGCATTTTTTAGCAAGGGTTTCTAAGCAAAAAATCACTTAATTTTAATTTTCAAACGGACAAAATGAATAAACAGGATGAGTAAGGAGCCTACCTGAAGTTTCGCTGAATTCCGACGGTCGGTTGTTCCTGATTTGATGAAACAAGTTTTTAGCTCCAGAGCTCTTTTTCCAAATCAGCTATGCAATAATGAACCAATTGAGAGGTAATTTGTGTATTTATGGCTAAAAATTGAAAATTTTCGCAAAAAATTTCTTTATGCTTATTTTTTCGATCTATCTTATGCTATATAACTTGATTGCTTGGAAGTGCCCAGTTTGGTATGTTTTCAGGTACATTTTGACGATTTTGAGACTTTTCCCGGTTTTGATCCATGATTTCCGACTCTTCACGGCAGGTATATGATCTTCACTGGCATATAGGTTAGGGAATCACTTTCCGTTGCATCTTGCATTCTAGCCTCCATACTGATCACTTGCCTTAGGGTTGATCCCATCAGGTCATGAGCATTACACCCTTTTCACTCACCGATTATTTAATCATGACTTGATGGTAGAGCCTTCCTTTACATGGGCTTCCTAGTTAGTTCCTCGCTATCACTTGTTGCCCATGCTACTTTTTATGTAGGCTCGGGAGTCCTCTTTAGTCCCGCCATGTCTTATGTGTTGAAGCTTCATTCTTCTTCTTCATCACTTATCATTTTTTTTGGCTTATACCCTAGAGGCTCCCTGGTGTCGTTAAGTTGTATTACTGCATTGCATATTGGCTACTTGTTTATCCTGGCCTTTAGCCGGCTTCATTTAGACTCAATGTTTAAGCCAACTTTTGACCTTGACTTTCTGTAAAAGTTAACCATCGCATGCACTTAGCTATCACGACTTGACACCTTTGTACCCATGGATGGAACGTTCCTCTGAGTATCACTGACCAATTTTCGCCACCTTGCATTGAGCATAGGATTGTTCTAATCCCAGGAACTAGTGCATCTGCTTTCTTGATACTCGTTCTATCCATTGTACCATAGCATTATTTTATTCTTTTTCAGGCTTATTATATGAAAAAGACAAAAAAATCGAATATAACAAAAAGAGCGGGAACGGGATGTATCTTCGTTATTTTGATGGCAGTACAGAGTCAGTTTTTCGCCCTTGAACAAAGCACATATACTTATATATATTTCCTCCATTTGGGATGGTTCTAGTTTTGACCTAGGTTCAGCCTTTACCATGTTTCACTTGTCAGTTCTCCCCCGGTTGGTTATCTCTTCCAATCATATGGAGAGTTTGTTTTGCCTCCTGCAGGACAGACTTATATAGTGTCACTTTTACTGCCATGGTCATCACAGAGTCGTGTTTTTGTTCAAGGGAAGTCTAGCCTGAGTCGGCCATTCTGCGGTGTCTCTTGACTCATTATTCAGTCGGACTTCCCGGTCTGGTCAGTATCATGTTCTATCACATCAGATGTTTTGGTCTTCTGCTCGTGCTGGTTTGAGAAGTTCCCCATTGACTTCTTTCTGGAAGGTTTGTCTCTTATCGACTACGACACATTACTCTGAGAGAAAACCTAGAGCCGCACCTTGCGCCTATTTCCATCATTGATAGGTGACCTCGTGCTCAGCATTTGATCATCATTATGGGTCTTTGACTGAGTGGTTTCCCCTGTGTTCGACGTCAGCATACATTATCACACTTGGGATTCGTGCAGTACCTTGATTTCCATTTGACCCTATCGGTGGATTTCTCGCCTCTGTGTCAACTTTCATTATTGGTTGGTTCAGAGGGTTTCTTCCGTGCGCTAGCTTCATCTTGTGCACGTCGGAAACGTACTTCGGTTTTTGGTTCCATCACTCTACTTCGTCTGATTCCTTCCAAATCTTGGCCTGCGGGTTACACTCGCGCTGGACTGATGTGGGATGCCTTAATGCCTTCCTTCCAGCAGATCTTTTCCCATCGACTCAGACTCATTGCTCTGGGAATAAGGTCTAGAGTCTTTTTGTCAGTACCTTAGGGTTTGCAGTCATCAGTGGCAGACTCTTCGCTATCGACAGTGGGGATTCATCATTGCCTCCTGATTGGTAGATTCTTTCAAGTGTTCGACTTCAACTCATTCATTCGCACTTGCCAGATTGTACTGGGGCACCTTGACGCTCATTATCATTATCGGTGGGTTGTCTCGCGTTGGTTAACGGGATTCATCATTTCCCGGTAATCCAACGATTTCTCACATGGTTGACTTCAGCTCATTTATTCCCATTGTGTAGAATTGTGCCATAGTGATCGGTGAAGACCTCGGGTTGCATCAGCATGTTTCGGTTCACTTTTGACAGTCCTTTCAGTATCTGCCAGTGATGCCGTCCACCCTTATATGTTGCAGTTCAGCACAGAAGCATCTTATATGTTGGTCCCCGAGTTGCGTGATTGTACCGTTTGATCCACCTCTTATGATCCGGTACTTGGAGATTCAGTTACTTATTTGATCAGACATCCAGTTGCACCATATTTGATCAGCTTTCTATATGTGATACTTGGACATTGATTCAGACTTGTATTTCCGAGCCATGCTCAGATGATTCATTGTGTACTTTCAGTTCAGCTATACTTGTATACATGTTGGATCTATTTCAGTACTTTCCATATGATGTATTTTTGACTGAGCATGGGTATGCCCGCCTCAGCATGAGTTGACTCTCTGGTTTCTTTCATTGGTTTTTGGCAGGCTGAAATCTGGTGAAGCCCTCTCTTGTCCTTGCGAAGTTCTTTCTATGTGCATAATACATTTCGGCCATCATGTACCCCTTCTGACCTCATATATTAGGGGGCATCTGTTATAGCATCATTTCTCACCTTAACATGATTCATGATTGCTTCATGGCTTTTGGGCACCCATTCCTACAGACTTGGACAAATTCACTTAAAAACAGTGTAAAATCCCCCATACGCGACTATGCCCGTGTTTTTTCGCGTGTATACGCGAGTCCAGCTAGACTTTTCCGCGTATGCCATTAAAATGATTAAAAAATATATAAAAAATCCCTAATTTCGCGCTGGGTTGATGGTTACTCAGGTAGTTCAACCACCCCAGCCCGTGGCCAACTGTTTCCAACTGCTGAAACTACTTGGAGGGACTATAAAAAACCCTCATGTGTATGGCCTAAGGGAGAGAGAGAAAGTATTGATATTATACTCTGTTGGTATTCCCTATCCAAGTCTGATTCCCCGTGCCTCCTGCACTTTTCCAGTTCATTGTAGGAAACCCTTGTTTCCTTGAGATATACATCCCTTTATATGTTATCTCGTATGCACCAGTTTGGAAGGAGTCTTAGCGGGCAAGGGCTGGACGGATCTGGACGACGGTCTGCGAAGGCCTTGGAAGGATCAGGTGATCTCTCCACTTGATTACTTTTGTACGTACTATTTATAATACAGAAGTATCATGCTGTTCCCGAAATAAATGTGTTAGTGTATGCTTTTATGTATGATAATATTTGTTATATAAGCATTCATTATGATTTATTTAATGTTTTATATGAATATCACTGACATTTAGAGTAGATATATGCTGTACAACTTGTCCTTTGTGCTGGTTTCTTCTTGTATTTCAAGTTAAGAAGGAAGGACGGTTGCAGGGAGTTTGGACTCCACGTGGATCTACTTCAAACGTAGGACCAACGGGTAAATCTCTCATTCTGCTCTATTTAGTTTTTCTGAACGTGCATGGTTGTGTGAGTCTCTGTTAAGTAGTACGCCCCTGCTCTGTGGAGGTTGTATCCCAACCAACCTCTAGGGTGTTAATTCCCCGAAACAGACACACACAATGGTCCATCAATCTGCATCATCATGAGGTTGAAATGAGTACATGACCTCAAGAGTTGACATCAATTCCAACACAACTATCTCACTGTCTATACAGAAATGCTAACCAATAGGACCACCATGTCAACATCAATCACATGACAACTATACAATTACCATGACCATGACCATGACCATGTTGACATAAATGCCAACACAACAATGCCAACATATCTTTGCCAGGACTAATTCCATCCACAACAAGCACAAGCTATATTTTCCTAATTTCAAATCAACACAAATAAATGATGCCACTGCTATAATTTATGGCCAAATTCCCTAATTTATAATCAACACAAATAAGTGATGTGATTACTATAACCAACCACCACATTGTAGATGGAAAAATCAGCTGTGTAGGGAAATAAATCAAATCCAAATTGAAGGAAAATAATATGATGGCTAATTTTTTTTAATTGAAGGGTAATTATATGCAAATGAATGATTACAATTGAGGTTAAAAGGACAAGGAAGTTTAACTAATAAAATAAATTATTATTTTTCGTAACTTACCATTTCATCTAAATATTCTATTGTAAATAGACCGTTTCATCTATTAATTGTATCACACTATTTTTTTTAATGAAATAATTATCATTTTTCATTTTTACATTTTTCAATGTTTCGAAAGGCCTCACTATTATTTTACATCCATAAACATATTTTCTTACATATATGGGTTCTCTTAACTACAATTTTACATTTCAATATGCCATAGACGCTACAAAAAACTCCTAAATACAAAAAATATTTGCAAAACATTCATCAGAGCTTGAGATTTAATAAGTATCGTATGGCCCAACTTCTATTTTTGTGCCCAAATTTTTCTCCATTGTGAATTGTGTGATTTATCCATCCTCAAATTGTCCTCAAACAGTTGGATTGGACTATCCTTTTCTAGCTTACAAGACTTTTTCTTCAACTCAGACTCTATGTTGGTGGGTGTCTCCATTCCACTCATTTCGAGCTTCATAAATATAATATTTACCTCCATGATTGCCAACTTTTTGTCTAATTTACTTTGCAACCATTCACACTTCTTCTCCAACAATTCAAACTTCAGTTACTTCTATTTCTCTACCATTTCACTTCTTATATTTGACAACTCCATCATAGCCAACAATTTCATTAATATATGTATATATATATATATATATATATATATATATATAGAGAGAGAGAGAGAGAGAGAGAGAGAGAGAGAGAGAATATTTGATTCTTTAGGGGACAATGCTGACGTAGGGAATTAATTTCCATATCTACCGAAATATACACACCATGAATTTGATTCACTCTTTCCAAAGGATTTAATTCACAATCAAGTCTGAATTGATCTACAATTAAAACCTTTGTGTGAGTTTATCATTAGGGGAATTTTGAGGTCTAAAATGGGTCTCCTACGAAAAGTGTACAACAAAATTAAACTCAATAAGAACCAATAGGATTCAAGATGATGATGTCAACCATGGGGGATGATTCACCAATTTTTAAGTAAAAGGGTAAGAAGATTAAAAGAATAATAAAATAATAAAACTGCTTTTTCAACTCGTATTTTCAACTTATCTCCCAAATTTTTTACTAAACTTTTGAGTGGGAGTACTCGTTGGATGCAAAATTTAATTCCTCATCCAAGGAGTCCCATGTTGGATACTTTCGATGGATCCTACTACACGAAAAATGAGAAATACATGAAAAACGTTCTCATTTTTCATGTAGCAGGATCCATCGAAAGTATGCAACATGGGTACTCCTTAGATGAGGAATTATATTTTGCATCCAACAAGTACTCCCGCTTGAAATTTGAGTAAAACATTTGGGAGATAAGTTGAAAATACAAGTTGAAAAACTAGTTTTTTTCTTTTTTCCCTCTAAAAATTGATGGTGTAATCAAATGTTATTTAACTATTTCCACTATTATTTTATAATCTCCTTATGAAGCCCATCTTAGGCCTCAAAATTCCCCTAATGAAGGCTCTAATCCAAGGTGTAAATGGAAAATATTGGCCGCTTCCAACCCTCCTACACTTAGATCATCTTCTCCACCATCTAGTGTATCGACTCGCCCTTCAAATTATGAAATGATGGGTAATACATTTGCTGTATGAATAACCTCCATGTTCCATTAAATTCCTTCACCTGCCTTTGAGTAGGCCATAAGCAGGGGACTTGAGACCAAAGGTGTAAAATTTGGAGAACCCTCCAGAATTATCTTTAATATTATTTTCTCTAACTTAATGATCAAATTGATCATTTTTTTCAATAAAAATAATTTTTAGGAACTTCATGGCATAGGGTAAAATATTGTTTGTGATTGGTCCAATACCATTACTCATTGCTTCAAAGCTTCTCCTTTATTAGCCAACTTGTCTACTTCCAAATTCAATTTCATATATATATATATATATATATATATATATATATATATATGATACACATATATCTCCTTGAATTTCCTTAGTTGTAAGAATATCATTTAGATTATCTCAATGTCGACTATTCCTAACACAAGCTTTAGTTTGGTGAATTTATTTATTACTATCATTGAATATCCAAATACCAACATTCTCTTTACACCATCAGTAATGGAAAATTCTAGTCCTTTCCAAAGGGCTAGATATTCAGAATATTCGAAACCATTTCTTGGATATGATGATGGTGTTAGTCATAGTACGTAGAATTTATCCTCTACAGCATGGACCATTTTTGCTCCAAGTGGTGAGTTAGTGAGTTTACAAGATATTTGTATTGGTTGATCGACCAAAAATATCGTTGAGTATAGTGGGTTGATCAAACGCCTCTCCGATTCCATTTTACTTGGCATTCGTCGCATCATCATTAGGACTCATAACTTGTCGTACTACAACTTACTAGTTTTTATAATGTCTGAAATCTAGGATTTAATCACATGTTCCTTAGAGTTCGTCTTTTGGAAAGAAATTTTGATTAAATCCAATATCAACACATTTCCAGAAACATTAACACTTTAGTTGATTCTTTAGTAAATTATGTGTTAAATAGACACTTGCAACATATGTAAAGATATATTTTCAATTCACATCACACAATTGAATAGGATTGCACATAATCATAGGAAAACATTGAAAGTAAAATAGATTTATAATCGAGTTTGTCACAAAATTTGTGTCCAAGACACATTGATCATTTGAACTCAAAATTTATACAGACATAACATAATCTAAGTAGACCTAGTGATGCTTATGATAACAGGTCACTTCTTGGGCTATCATGCGCAATAGCCTCATCCAATGGCTAGGCACACCAATGGTATGGCGCTGCAGCCTCATAGGTAACTCCTCGATCCATACATCTGGTATCCCAAGATTCAATCGCTCCAGATGCTGTTGCAACTCAGCAAGAGTCTCGGCTAAATCCAAATCCCGAAGGACTGCTCTCTCGGCAATCCTCTTTGTTGGTTCTCTTGCTTGTTGTGCACGACCCACTGGTCGAACAATACCCACATATTCATACATAAAACATATTTATTTTAGCCTTGGAAACATAAAAGAACACAAAAATATGTAAAAAACCCAAAAAATAAAAAACATGGTCAAACATTTTACCTATAGCACCCCAGCGAGCTTCGGCTGGTAAAATCCAATCTCGATCTACACGGAAATCCATCCCTGCATATTTATTCTCCTCGATGAAGATATTATGTCTTCAGAGCCAACTGAAGAAAGCAGTGGAAAACGAGATCGATGACTGACTACCATGTATAGCCATCAGCTCGACCCACAACTGCATTCGTGGATATCTAGGAGAAGCTAATTCTAGTGTCACATGTTCTGGTTACATCAATGGAACTCGCTCCAAAATGAAAGTGATCAAGATCGACCCATATTAAAAATTCTTCGTCTTTAAACTTTTTACCTTGGTCAGTTGTTCTTTCATCTAAAGGAGTACTGCTCCAGTCTAGTTGAACACAGTTGGCTTGCGACACTCAAGTGCATACTACATGTATGATATGTTCGTGACATGAAGTGTCACCCTACCAACTAGTTTTTTGATAGTAAATGGGAGCGTTCACAAAGGAATATCACATACATATTTGATATTTATATATCGATATTTTCTAGGCTCAGTTCTTGGCCAAAAAAACTGTCAAATTTAGTCCTTCATTGTTTCACTTCCACGGATGGAGCCTGCATGCGAAATGGTGGCACCGCCTCTTGGCAAACCTGTCAGAAAGTAAATGTCATCAACCAATATTGGGAGAACTTTTTCCCCAATGTGAAATTCCTGAAGTGCTAGGTCCCATGAACAGATCAAGAACTGCAATGGTTCCATGTGTTGCCTAATCCCTAAAAATCTAAAGTAATTGAGCAACCCATAGTTTCTGAGGGCTCTCACAATGCCAGGATCATTTAGGGCAACCATATCCTCTTCTTCACTTTCCCTTTCTTGCCATGTTATCGATGTTCTAATGCAATCAAAGTCTGAAATCAAACCATAGGCTTAGTTAGGATCCATTCCATGAAACAAACTGGAGAAATTTTGGGTAGAAAACAAGATGCAAGTTTCTGAATTGCGCCCAATGCACTCTTGAGTGGAATATAGAGTGTTGCAGAGGAACTTCTCCTCTTTCCAGCCTCTCTGCAACGTACTTTTAGACATCCAAGGGTGCCTTGGTCCTAGGGTGTTGTATTTTTACCCTAGGAGCCCTAAAAACATAAAAAAATTGCATTAAATTGAACAAGAATGAAACCAATAGAAAGAGGAAGTTAATATATCCTACCTGGTCCAAACAGCATGAAAAATTTTCCACATAATCTGTTGCAATCAACAGTTGAATTTCGGGGGTAAAACTGGCTCAAAGCACTGAAATTTGAATGGTAAATGTGAAATGGTAAAAATGACTTGGTAGTTTCTTATTTTAATAGTATTTTTGATTAATTTATCCATTTTTAATGAATTGACTATGGTTTTACCCATTTTTACTATTTAAACATGTATTTTTAAATCTGTTTGATGGTTCTTTGAGCAAGTTTATAGCTGAATACATCGAGTTCGTCGTGCATGATCGTGAAATGCAATTTAAACCACAATGCACACTTCTATCTCTTTTTCAAGCTTTGTTAAACATGGAAAAGGAACCCCCCTGTAGTTCTCTTTCAACTCTTTTCAGACACCCAAAATATGAAAATATTGTTGAGCACTTGTCCATTCAAGCTTGTAAAAGGAATTGAAACAACATCTACTCAGTATAACTTTAACCCTTTTCCGAACTTAGATAGATTATGTTTACGAAAAATGAAAACCCTAGTCAAACATGGCTAGGAGGTTATCTCAAGTATTATCTTACGTTTTTTTAGATCTAAGGGACTATTTTACGAAAAATAACTTGTGGATTTTCCATTTCGTCCCCTTTTCAAACTCTCTAAACATAAAAAAGGATCAATTTTTCACCATCGTTAGACTCGTTAAAGCATCAAATAGCGATAGACTTGTCCATCATGACAAGATCGAGTTTCACCTTCGCTACACTCATTAAAACATCACATAGCAATGGATTCACCCAAAGGGTGGAATTTTACATCAAGAATATTTTATCCTCCTCAAGCGTGTTAAAACAAATAAAGAGGTACTGGTCAGCAATGACTGGGGAAAATTGGAAAGGGATAAAACACTTCATGGTAGCAAGTCACTCCTGAACATGACACTCATTCACTTCATCTCTGTGGATTTTGGGTTGGGTTATCTGCTTGACGGTATATCATACCTATGGTCTATCACAACATCCATCACTTTGGTTTTGGGTCAATGCTGCCAACTCATTTAGTGTCATTGATATGTTCAAGAGAAGTGAGTCAGTTATTCCTCATCCTTTGCAATACTCATAAACCTTCATTTCATAATCGCCATCCCTGAAAATTTCTTCATCATTTATATTTTGTCTCTAAAATAATTATTCCCATTTCGTGTCATTGATGGGGGAAACATCAAGGCTCTCCTATGACAAGTCGCTTCCTATCGACATCAGCTCATCATCCAGGAAGTTGTCTTAGAAACAACCTTTGAGTACCTTGGAGATTTCTTACATCAACGACAATTTTCTCACATCCGACGATAGGTTCACATCATAGACCTTTGAACGAAATAATTTTTATGGTGTTCGATATAAAATAATTTATTCACACCATGCATAATGTATTTCAGTACCGTGAGAGCCATTATCATCAACGATGGTTTCTCTCACATTTGTTAACATCTTATATTGTTGGTTGGTAATCATATGGTGTCTTCCCATGTTCGACTTCATATCACATATTCACATCGTTAGACTCATACTTAAGTGATCGATTGACCAAGAGAGAAGACCCCATATCTAGTTTCATCCATCTAGGCTGTGATTTCAAGAGTATTACCAAATCATGTGTACGATGTTCATTAAACATATGGTCATCCTATTATGGGTCTATATTTGTAGACGACTTTATGATGTTATGATAGTTTATGAGCTGAGTATGGGTATGCATCCCTCAGGAATTCATGTCCAAGATGAAAATATGTCATGATGTAATGTATTTTAATTGATGCAGGTCACCGTCCTCTTCAGATCCTACTCATCACATCATAAAGAATTTGACTCAACATTATCATTTTTCACTTCATGCTTTAGGGGGTAGTTGTTACAAGTCAATTTAGGCATCATCCCAAAACACATATCAATATTCACTAAGGTCTATAATTCTCTAAATTAGTTGCTACATACCTTAAACAAGTCATCCTATTGATGGTTTTCCTTCATGAAAGTTTCTCTGGTTAGATGTAATATTCCAAATCTGGAACAGCTAGCAAGGCATGACTGGAAAACACATTTTTCAAGTAATTTCTGCTATAGTAATTGAAACCAAGACCTGGATCCCTTAGAAAAATGTGTCTAAGTGCTAAATCCAAGAGGAGGCTCCAAATAAATCCTTCTAAGTGGGTTAAACAGATCTCCCACACTTAGATGTCCTCTAAAAGTGCTCGATGAAGGGACTACAACAATACTTGAACAAGGATTGAATACATAGCGTTATTTTAATGAGCCATGAAACATGAAGATGCAAATAGCTTATCAATGTATAATATAGCAGCAATAAAGTACAATATGTGGAGGAATCAATCTCTCCAACTAGGCATTGAAAGCCTCAATAAGACATGTACATCAAATGTGACAAAACACTGCTACATAAATATGCTCCAGCTATGAAAGCGTTGTCTATAGGAGACACTGCAACATATAAGATGAAAATAAGATGATATGACAAAATCAGCTCAAATAAATGAGGGGGAGAATGTTCTCAACCCCTGAAAACTCTAATACAACAATAATACACAAAGGATTGGCTAAAATACATGTACAAATGGCAAATATGCAGAAATGCCGGAGTTGTTGGGCAGCAGCTGCAACTCAATATTGGAAATACATGGAGATGGTAGAATATGATGCTCAATCTTTAATAAACCTCCTCCAATTGATCTCTCAATGCAAGGTTGATCCTAGCACTGAAGATCTTACCCTCCAAGAAGCTGGTGCAACCCCTATGCACTGAAATAATGCAGTATGGAGGCTGGACTGCGTTTTCTATGATGGGAGATGTTGGCCTTGATGCCAAAATATGAAAATATGCCATGGAGACCTTCCTTGCTAATCTTCTTGAGGAATAGAAACTCCTTCTTCTGAAAGATGAGACAAGGAATGAAGTTGTGGAACCCCTCCACTACAACACCCAGCAACATTACATTATACTTCAGAAGAAATAACGCAGTGACTGAATAATGGCTTTGGCCTTGAGCCAAGATGTGGAGAAAATGAAGTGCAATCCTTCAAGATTCCTTTCAAGAAGGAGAGGAAATCCTAAACAAGAATGCCTCGTGCTAAACAGCACTGCAACTCAACTGAACAGTTGGGGCTGCAAAGATGTCTAAGAAGAAAAATGATCTAATTCTCCAAGATGTCTCACTATGGATGCCTCTTCCTCCTTTTATGCAAGTGAATGCCTCTTTTCCCTGGACCCCACACATTATGGTTTCTTCCACAAAGAATATTTCTCCCTCCAAAGCTGTGTTGTCTTCCCAAGCAAGCTACACATCTTATGCAGCGCTGTTGACTTGGTCAAACTTGACCTTGTCCTCATGCAAATTACCCCTTTCCACACTGGAAGGTGAAAAATAAGTTGCTCCAATTATCCCTTTCACACTATGAGAGATTTTATTCCTACTCATGGGCCTTTTACTCATTTTATTCACCTCTTAAGTGAAATCAACAAAAATTAATATTCCAATTTGTTGTATGCAAATTTTTGAATATTATAGTCCTCCCCTCTCAAAGATTGCTTGTCCTCAAGCAAGTGCAAGGATAGACTGAGTTCTTTTCTTCTCCTCTCCTTGTAGCATCCATGTATGATTATCTCCTCCAAGGAAAGTGATGCTATCTCATCAATCAAGTCTCCACATTGCTCCTCCTCAGCATGCAAGTTAGCTATCAAGCCATCATCATGTAAAGGTGAGATACTCAAGAGGATAGTGAAGTGATGTCTAGAGGTCCCTTTGAAGAATGGGATCTAAAATAAAATGGGAACTATCTCTCCCATATGTATCCTCCATCTCCAAGCTATGAGCCATGCAAATTGAGTCACCTCCCAACCAGGCAACTCCTGAAAACTGTCATCCACCTTTGGCTCTGGCAAAGAAGGTGGGTTGAAACTCTGTGCATGGTAAACAATGTAGCCTAACCCACGTTGTCCATCTCCCCACTTATGATAAGTTTAGAAAAAGTAATGATTCTAGGCTGCAAAATACTTTCCCTCAAGTGGCAATATGAAGACTAGATCTCCAAGGATCTCTCCTGCAACGTTGCAAATCATGCTGGCCCAAGTATCTCCATATATGATGAGTTGGAAGTCATCCACATATGGCATGTCATATATCATATGGCTCACCTCATATGGAAACAAATGAGTAGCTCTAGTGGCCATACCATCTACCATGCTCCCCTTAGAACATGTAGTGCAAAAAGTGTAGGAGAAGTCTCCCTCAAAGGACACATCCATCCAATGTGTCTTCCTCCCAAGCATGCCCCTCATAAGAACAAAGACAATAGATCCATAGGGAGCAAAGATGAGAATCATGCTTGTTGCCATATGCAACAAATGTGAAGGAAAATGGCCCCTCAAGTGCAACCAATGCAGCTTGACCCTCAACTGCAATGGAGATTGATAAAAGGTGTGGCTACTCAACCACTTGCCTACTGCTCCAATATCCTCATAAGCATGGAAGAAGTGAATGATGTAAGGTGTACCATGAACATGTCATCCATAATATGCCTCTTCCCCAAGTCCTCCTAGGGAATGTCCATCAACCATGCTTATGGCCTCAACTAGACCATGAAGCTCAAAAGAAAGGTTGCTCCTCCTTGGAGCAATACCCTGCACATGTATGGTTAAGGGACATATACATACATCATATAAATGCTCATGTAAACAACAATGAATACCCTTACCATACTCTCTGTTCATACAAATGGAGTGACTCATAAATGAGTCTCCTCTCATCCTCAAAGTGGAAAGAGGTGGCTGTGCTAACTCCTCCAAAGAGTTATCTCTCCTCCATCTCCATTTGGTCCATGCATCTACTCATATGCTGATACATCTCCTCCTCAAAGCCCATCAAAAAATACCCCTCCATGATGGTGTGGTATGCTCTCATAGAACAAGTGGGGCTAAAAAAGAAATCCTCATAAGCTGCTTGTAGCAACTTCACCTTGAGCTTAGAAGCTCTAGGTAACAAGATCCTACCATGATAGAATATGACCCCATCTCTGACTGAATATGCCTCCTCATGCAACTGGTCATCCAAGATCATGCAAGTGAAAATATCCTTGGAATACTCCACCAATAGCTGGGAGCTCCAATGTGGATCTAACCTCCATAGTGACATCATTGATGATCTCTAATGAAGAACATCTGTCATATGGTCACCATCTTCTTTGACATCTCCCATGCCAAAGGTGCAAGTTGGAAGGCTGCTATCCTTCCCCTGCTGCTTCTGCCACAACGTAGAAACTGAAATGGAAGTGGGTAATGATGATGTTGAGAGAATGCTCTCTATCTCCTTGAGTCTACCCCAGAATCCCAACACTGTATCAAGCTCTCCAAAGGTTTCCACCCTCCTAAAATCAATGAATGGTGCCTCAACATGTGAAGCATCCATCCTCCTCTGCTGGTCCAGTGGTCTCCCCGGCAAAATGTCTCCATGCAATGAGACATCGTCATCAAGAGATGATTGAATAGATGAATGGAGATAACTCTCCATTCTTCCACTGCGCAATCCAATCACCTTCTTAGGTGCATCAACCTCCAGAAATGGATAGGGATGTGTACTCCTCATATCATGATGTTCGGTTTTCTCCCTACCTCCGTGTGTCTCCATGGTTCCACACCTCCTCAACAATGGCACATGTAGAACATGATTTGTGCCTTGATCTCCACACATGAGATCTTGGGGACTTCCTTGCAAAGATGCAAGAATCCCTCTACTTAGAGCAAGAGCTCCTCCTTCCTCTGCATGAGGTGCTAGATCAGCTCCAGATCTGACAACGTTGTTGCCCTCAATCTCTTCAACATGAATGGGAAATCCTCCAATGATTGGATCCATTTTTGAAAAAGAGATCCCCATGCTCCTTTGCTCAAAGGTGTGAGATGAAAACCTTTCTTCTGGCAAAGTATGGTGCAAGTTTTCAGCCTCCCCCTTTGTTTTTTGAAATGGTACTGCGTTCTTATGCAAGGGTTTTATTTGATTTTTCTTGTTTAGATCCACCACATGCGTCTCATGAGTCCTTCCATCAAATATTTTCACTAATGCCTTAGTGAAACTAGCATAGGATGCAATGTTTATATTTCTTAAAGAAAAGGATTCAAAGATCCACCAGGCATAAGCCTTACCTCTTAAATGCAGCGCTGCAATTTTGATGGCTTCATCCTCCGGCATTTGGTACTACTGAAAGAAGGTATATAACTCCTCCAACCAAGCTTTGGCTGAACATACAGGTGCTCCTTCAAATATAGATAGATGAAATCTATCCTGTTGCTCTCTTCCATTCACCTTCATCTTGCAAAACTCTGAAAAACTGAGATGATCTAAGAATTTATGAGTTTGAAACTCATACTCTTTCAAGGAATTACTAAGGGTTTCCCTCCTAGTAACCACTTCTTCTCTTTCAATCTCTCTTCCGGCAATCCTAGCCATGTGATTGCACTATACAAGATGGTGTGTAGTTGCTTGCTCACACTCCTTATGTGCAAATCTAGAGTTTGCCTTTGGTACAAACCCTTTAGGAGATTCTTCATACGTCTTTCTCTAGATCTCCTTGAATTCTTCATGAATCATATGTACAGATTTAGGAAGAAGCTTTGTAATATTATCCCCTTTTTCTTATCCAAAAGATAGAGTATGTTTTCTGCTTATTTCTCTATCTCCTTGATGAGAATAGGAAGTGCAGGGTTCTTCCTTTTCTTTCCACTTATCCTCCTTTGGGAGGTTATTCATGGATCTGAAATATGATGAGATAAAACCCATCCTCTTCAATCTTCTGGTCTTGTTGGCTTAGACTCACAGGCTGAGCGAAGACTATGCTCTGATACCATTGTAATATTCCAAATCTGGAACAGCTAGCAAGGCATGACTGGAAAACACATTTTTCTAGTAATGGATGCTACAGGAATTGAAACCAAGACCTGGATCCCTTATAAAAATGTGTCTAAGTGCTAAATCCAAGAGGAGGCTCTAAATAAATCCTTCTAAGTGGGTTAAACAAATCTCCCACACTTAGATGTCCTCTAAAAGTGCCCGATGAAGGGACTGCAATAATACTTGAACAAGGATTGAATACACAACGTTATTTTAAGGAGCCATGACACATGAAGATGCAAATATCTTATCAATGTATAATATAGCAGCAATAAATAACAATATTTGGAGGAATCAATCTCTCCAACTAGGCAATGAAAGCCTCAATAAGACATGTACATCAAATGTGACAAAACACTATTACATAAATATGCTCCAGCTATGACAGCGCTGTCTATAAGAGACACTGCAACATATAAGATGAAAATAAGATGATATGACAATATCATCTCAAATAAATGAGGGGGGGCAAGCTCTCAACCCCTGAAAACACTAATACAACAATAATACAAAATCCTTAGAAGGATTGGCTACAATACATGTACAAATGGAAAATTTGCAGAAATGCCGGAGTTGCTGGAAAGTAGCTACAAATCAATATTAGAAATACATGGATATGGCTGAATATGATGCTAAATTTGTAACAAACCTCCTCCAATGGATCTCTGAATGCAAGGCTGATCCTGGCACTGAAGATCTTTCCCTCCAAGAAGCTGGTGCAACCCCTCACTGCAAGTGTGCACTGAAATAACACAGTATGGAGGATGGACTCTGCTGTCTATGATGGGAGATGTTGGCCTTGATGCAAAAATATGAAAATATGCCCTAGAGACCTTCCTTAATAATCTTCCTAAGGAATAGAAACTCCCTCCTCTAAAAGATGAGACAAGGAATGGAGTTGTGGAACCTCTCCACTGCAACATCCAGCAACACTACGTTATACTTCAGCAGAAATAATGCAGTGAATGAATAATGGCTTTGGCCTTGAGCCAAGATGTGGAGAAAATGAATTGAAATCCTTCAAGAGGCCTCTCAAGAAGGAGAGGAAATCCTAAATAGGAATCCCTTTGCTAAGCAGCACTGCAACTCAGCTGAACAGTCGGGACTGCAAATATGTCTAAGAAGACAAATGACCAAATGCTCCAAGATGTCTCACTATGGCTGCCTCTTCCTCCTTTTATGAAAGTGAATGCCTCTTTGCCCTGGACCCCACACATTAGGGTTTCTTCCACAAAGAATCTTTCTCCCTTCAAAACTGCACTGTCTTCCCAAGCAAGCTACACCTCTTAAGCATCGTCGTTGACTTGGTCAAACTTGACCTTGTCCTCATGCAAATTGCCCCTTTTCACACTGGAAGGTGCAAAATAAGCTGCTGCAATGATCCCTTTCACACTATGAGGGATTTTTTTCCTACTCATGGGCCTTTTACCCATTTTATTCACCTCCTAAGTGAAATCAGCAAAAATTAATATTCCAATTTGTTGTATGCAAATTTTGGAAAATTACATTAGATGTCAGTTGAAGTGCCCCATTGAGCCATAAACACACACCTAGAATGCATTAATTTATTTGAAGAGCATAAAATCCCATTCAAGGCTGCATTGCAGAGGATCTAGGCCCACTTTATGGTGCGTTGGTCGACTGGGAGCATATTTTTCATTAGATTATGGGAATCTTCTCAACCTCTAGTAGCTTCTAGAAGTTGTTCCATCTTTCACCTCATTTGATTGCTTCGAATATGGACACCATGGAACCATTAAACCTATTATCCTCCTACTCCCATGAACAAGAAAAGCTCTTCATCCATTTTTGGAAAATCCATTCAATGATTCATTTATGTCAAACTACCTTCATCTACTTATAAATAGAACACTGGTCATAGTGCACAAGAGAGCAAGAATTTGTATTAAGTCGAGTTGTGTTGGTGAGATCACAACCCTTGGAAGTGTCATCTGCATGCATTTTTATCCTACTGGAGTTATGATGCTGTGTGATGAGGATGGGACTGAAGCTAGAGTGAGTTGACATTGAATCGATCAACTAGTTGTAACTTCTCCTTCTACTTCATAATAAAGACATATGTTTCCTTTCGTAATACATGTGTCAATGATGTTATATGTGTATTTACAAATGCAATCGATTCAATTTATTTGACATGAATAGATCAATTTCCTTTATGTCATTTTCTCTCTTCTATTTTCTATAGTAGGTACTAATCAAGTGAGTTCAGTTCAATTGAGAGAAATGGAAGAGATGAAGGGAGGCGAGGAAAAGCGAACATATTACAAGTAGATTTTCTTCCCTTATCTATCCATTTTAACAAAAAGGTCAAATATATTTCCTTCTATTGTTATAAGTGTAGCCACCACACTTAGGGAAAGCATACTTATTCATAGGCTTGATTTCCGTAAAACACCTTATAAACCTTAGTTGAGATGGTGAGTTGTCCAATTGATGAGTTGGCATGCTTTGCTGACTTGATGAGTTGTTATCTACATGGAGTTTTACTGTTGAGCTACCCCATTAAAAAAATGGCCCAATGATATTCCTAATATCATTTCATGACTCATCTTCCTCCTTTAATGTATTGAATGCCCCAAAAAGATCACAAATTCATAACGCTGAAAAAACAGAGGATTAGGCAGTTTTGTAGTGAATTCTAACCAGTTTACAGTAAAAGGGTGAGAAGATTAAAAGATTAATAAAATAATAAAACTACTTTTTCAACTCGTATTTTCAACTTATCTCACAAATTTTTTATTAAAATTTCAAGTGGGAGTACTCGTTGGATGCAAAATTTAATTCCTCATCCAAGGAGTCCCATGTTGCATACTTTCGATGGATCCTAATACACGAAAATGAGAAATACATGAAAAACGTTATCATTTTTCGTGTAGCAGGATCCATTGAAAGTATGCAACATGGGTACTCCTTGGATGAGGAATTAAATTTTGCATCCAACGAGTATTCCCACTTGAAATTTGAGTAAAACATTTGGGAGATAAGTTGAAAATACAAGTTGAAAAATTAGTTTTTTTTTTCCCTCTAAAATTTGATGGTGTAATCAAATATTATTTAATTATTTCCACTATTATTTTATAATTTCCTTACGAAGCCCATATTAGGCCTAAAAATTCCCTTAATGAAGGCTTTGATCCGAGGTGTAAATGGAAAATATTGGCCGCTTCCAACCCTCCTACACTTAGATCATCTTCTCCACCATCTAGTGTATCGACTCGCCTTTCAAATTATGAAATGATGGGTAATACATTCTCTTTATGAATAACCTTCATGTTCCATTAAATTCCTTCACTTGCCTTTTAGTAGGCCATAAGCAGGGGACTTGGTACCAAAGGTGTCAAATTTGGAGAACCCTCCAGAATTATCTTTAATATTATTTTCTTTAACTTAATGATCAAATTGATCATTTTTTTCAATAAAAATAATTTTTAGGAACTTCATGGCATAGGGTAAAATATTGTTTGTGATTGGTCCAACGCCATTACTCATTGCTTCAAAGTTTCTCCTTTATTAGCCAACTTGTCTACTTTAAAATTCAATTTCCTATATATATATATATATATATATATATATATATATATATATGATACACATATATCCCCTTGAATTTCCTTAGTTGTAAGAACATCATTTAGATTATTTCAATGTCGAATATTCCTAACCTAAGCTTTAGTTTGGTGAATTTATTTATTACTATCTTTGAATATCCAAATACCAACATTCTCTTTACACCATCAGTAATGGAAAATTCTAGTCCTTTCCAAAGGGCTAGATATTCAGAATATTCGAAACCATTTCTTGGATATGATGATGGTGCTAGTCATAGTACGCAGAATCTATCCTCTACATCATGGACCATTTTTGCTTCAAGTGGCGAGTTAGTGAGTTTCCAAGATATTTGTATTGGTTGATCGACCAAAAATATCGTTGAGTATAGTGGGTTGATCGACCTCCTTTCCGATTCCATTTTACTTGGAATTTTCCGCATCATCATCAGGCTAGACTCATAACTTGTCGTACTACAACTTACTAGTTTTTATAATGTCTGAAATCTAGGATTAAATCACATGTTCCTTAGAGTTCGTCTTTTGGAAAGACATTTTGATTAAATCCAATATCAACACATTTCCAGAAAAATTAACACTTTAGTTGATTCTTTAGTAAATTATGTGTTAAATAGACATTTGCAACATATGTAAAAATATATTTTCAATTCACATCACACAATTGAATAGGATTGCACATAATCATAGGAAAACATTGAAAGTAAAATAGATTTATAATTGGGTTTTTCACAAAATTTTTGTCCAAGACACGTTGATCATTTGAACTCAAAATTTATACAGACATAACATAATCTAAGTAGACCTAGTGATGCTTATGATAACAGGTCACTTCTTGGGCTATCATGCGTAATAGCCTCATCAAATGGCTAGGCACACCAATGGTACGGCGTTGCAGCCTCATAGGTAACTCCTCGATCCATACATCTGGTATCCCAAGATTCAATCTCTCCAGATGTTGTTGCAACTCAGCAACAGTCTCGGCTAAATCCAAATCCCAAAGGACTGCTCTCTCGGCAATCCTCTATGTTGGTTCTCTCACTTGCTGTGCACGACCGACTGGTCGAACAATACCCACATCTACATACATAAAACATATTTATTTTAGCCGTGGAAACATAAAAAACACAAAAATATGTAAAAAACCCAAAAAATAAAAAACATGGTCAAACATTTTACCTATAGCACCCTAGTGAGCTTCGGCTGGTAAAATCCAATCTGGATATCCACGGAATCCATCCCTGCATATTGATTCTCCTCGATGAAGATATTATGTCTTCGGAGCCAACTGAAGAAAGTAGTGGAAAACGAGATCGATGATTGACTACCATGTATAGCCATCAGCTCGACCCACAACTCCATTCGTGGATCTCTAGGAGAAGCTAATCCTAGTGTTACATGTTATGGTTGCATCTATGGAACTCGCTCCAAAACGAAAGTGATTAAGATCGACCCTAGCTGAAATTATTCGTCTTTAAACTTTTTACGTTCGTCAGTTGTTCTTTCATCTGAAGGAGTAGTGCTCCAGTCTAGTTGAACACAGTTGGCTTGCGACACTGAAGCGCATACTACATGTATGATATGTTTGTGACATGAAGTGTCACCCTACCAACTAGTTTTGTGATAGTAAGTGGGAGTGTTCACAAAGGAATATCACATACATATTTGATATTTATATATCGATCTTTTCTAGGCTCAGTTCTTTGCCAAAAAAACTGTCAAATTTAGTCCTTCATTGTTTCACCTCCACGGATGGAGCCTGCAAGGGAAATGGTGGCACCGCGTCTTGGAAAACCTATCAAAAGGTAAATGTCATCAACCAATATTGGGAGAACTTTTTCCCCAATGTGAAATGCCTGAAGTGCTAGGTCCCATGAACAGATCAAGAACTGCAATAGTTCCATGTGTTGCCTCATCCCTAAAAATATAAAGTAATTGAGCAACCCATAGTCTCTGAGGGCTCTCACAATGATAGGATCATTTAGGGCAACCAGATCCTCTTCTTCACGTTCTCTTTCTTGCCATGTAATCGACGTTCTAATCCGATCAAATTCTGAAATCAAACCATAGGCTTAGTTAGGATCCATTCCATGAAACAAACTAGAGAAATTTTGGGTAGAAAACAAGATGCAAGTTTCTGAATTGCACCCAATGCACTCTTGAGTGGAATATAGAGTGTTGCAGAGGAGCTTCTCCTCTTTCCAGCCTCTCTGCAACGTACTTTTCTACATCCAAGGGTGCCTTGGTCCTAGGGTGTTGTATATTTACCCTAGGAGCCCTAAAAACCTAAACAATTTTCATGAAATTGAACAAGAATGAAACCAATAGAAAGAGGAAGGTAATATCTCCTACCTGGTAAAACGGCATGAAAAATTTTCCACAGAATCTGTCGCAATCAATAGTTGAATTTCAGGGGTAAAACTAGCTAAGAGCACTGAAATATGAATGATAAATGTGAAATGGTAAAAATGACTTGGTAGTTTCTTATTTTAATAGTCTTTTTGATTACTTTATCCATATTTAATGAATTGACTATGGTTTTTACCCATTTTTACTATTTAAACATGTATTTTTAAATCTGTTTGGTGGTTCTTTGAGCAAGTTTATAGCTGAATACAGTGAGTTCGTCGTGCATGATCGTGAAATTCAATTTTGACCACAATGCACACTTTTATCTCTTTTTCGAGCTTTGTTAAACATGGAAAATGAACCCCCCTATAGTTCTCTTTCAACTCTTTTTAGACTCCCAAAAGATGAAAATATTGTTGAGCACTTGTCCATTCGAGCTTGTAAAAGGAATTGAAACATCTACTCAGTATAACTTTAACCCTTTTCTGGACTTAGATAGATTATGTTTACGCAAAATGAAAACCTTAGTCAAACATGGCTAGGAGGTTATCTTAAGTATTATCTTATGTTTTTTCAAATCTAAGGGACAATTTTACGAAAAATAGCTTGTGGATTTTCCATTTCTTCCCCTTTTCAAACTCTCTAAACATAAAAAAGGATCGATTTTTCACCATCGCTAGACTCGTTAAAGCATCAAATAGCGGTAGACTTTTCCATCATGACAAGATCGAGTTTCACCTTCGCTACACTCATTAAAACATCACATAGCAATGGATTCACCCAAACAGTGGAATTATACATCAAGAATATGTTATCCTCCTCAAGCTTGTTAAAAAAAATAAAGAGGTACTGGTCAGCAGTGATTGGGGAAAATTGGAAAGGGATAAAACACTTCATGGTAGCAAGTCGCTCTTGAACATGACACTCATTCACTTCATCTTTGTGGATTTTTGGTTGGGTTATCTTCTTGATGGTATATCATACCTATGGTCTATCACACCATCCATCACTTCGGTTTTGGGTCAATGCTACCAACTCATTTAGTGTCACTGATATGTTCAAGAGAAGTCAGTCAGTTATTCCTCATCCTTTGCAATACTCATAAACCTTCATTTCATAATTGCCATCCCTGAAAATTGCTTCATCATTTACATTATGTCTCTAAAATAATTATTCTCATTTCGTGTCATTGATGGGGGAAACATCAAGGCCCTCCTGCGACAAGTCGCTTCCTATTGACATCAGCTCATCATCCAGGAAGTTGACTTAGAAACAACCTTTCAGTACCTTGGAGCTTTCTTACATCAACGACAATTTTCTCACTTCCGACGATAGATTGACATCACAGGCCTTGGAACGAAATAATTTTTATGGTGTTCGATATAAAATAATTTATTCACACCATGCAGAATGTACTACAGTACCATGAGAGCCATTATCATCAACGATGGTTTCTCTCACATTTGTTAACATCTTATTTTGTTGGTTGGTAATCATATGGTGTCTTCCCATGTTCGACTTCATATCACATATTCACATCGTTAGACTCATACTTAAACGATCGATTGACCAAGAGAGAAGACCCCATATCTAGCTTCATCCATCCAGGCTGTGATTTCAGGAGTAGTACCAAATCATCTGTACGATGGTCATTAAACAAATGGTCATCCTATCATGGGTCTATATCTATAGACGACTTTATGATGTTATGATAGTTTATGTGCTGAGTATGGGTATGCATCCCTCAAGAATTCATGTCCAAGATGAAAATATGTCATGATGTAATGTATTTTAATTGATGCAGGTCACCGTCCTTTTCAGATCCTACTCATCACATCATAAAGCATTTGACTCAACGTTATCATTTTTGACTTCATGCTTTAGGGGGCAGTTGTTAAAATTTAATTTGGGCATCATCCCAAAACACATATCAGTATCCACTAAGGTCTATAATTCTCTAAATTGGTTGCTACATTCCCTAAACAAGTCATCATATTGATGGCTTTCCTTCATAAAATTTTCTCTACTTAGATGTAATATTCCAAATCTGGAACAACTAGCAAGGCATGACTGGAAAACAAAATTTTCCAGTGATGGCCGCTATAGGAATTGAAATGAAGACCTGGATCCCTTAGAACAATGTGTCTAAGTGCTAAATCCAAGAGGAGGCTCCAAATAAATCCTTCTAAGTGGGTTAAACAGATCTCCCACACTTAGATGTCCTCTAAAAGTGCCCGATGAAGGGACTGCAGCAATACTTGAAGAAGGATTGAATACACAGCGTTATTTTCATGAGCCATGAGAGATGAAGATGCAAATATATTATCAATGTATAATATAGCAGTAATAAAGTACAATATGTGGAGGAATCAATCTCTCCAACTAGGCAATGAAAGCCTCAATAAGACATGTACATCAAATGTGACAAAACACTGCTACATAAATATGCTCCATCTATGAAATCGTTGTCTATAGGAGACACTGCAACATATAAGATGAAAATAAGATGATATGACAAAATCAGCTCAAAGAAATGAGGGGGAGAAAGCTCTCAACCCTTGAAAAAACTAATACAACAATAATACACAATCCTTAGAAGGATTGGCTACAATACATGTACAAATGGAAAATATGCAGAAATGTCGGAGTTGCTGGGCAGCAACTGCAACTCAATCTTGGAAATACATGGAGATGGATGAAGATGATGCTCAATCTGTAACAAACCTCCTCCAATGGAACTCTCAATGCAAGGCTGATCCCGACACTAAATACCTTGTCCTCCAAGAAGCTGGTGCAACCCCTGTGCACTGAAATAATGTAGTATGGAGGCTGGACTGTGCTCTCTATGATGGGAGATGTTGGCCTTGATGCCAAAATATGCAAATCTACCATGGAGACCTTCCTTACTAAGCTTCCCGAGGAATAGAAACTCCCTCCTCTGAAAGATGAGACAAGGAATGAAGTTGTGGAACCCCTCCACTGCAACACCTGGCAACACTACGTTATACTTTAGAAGAAATAACGCAGTGACTGAATAATGGCTTTGGCCTTGAGCCCAGATGTGGAGAAAATGAAGTGCAATCCTTCAAGAGGCATCTGAAGAAGGAGAGGAAATCCTAAACAGGAATCCCTTGTGCTAAGCAGCACTGCAACTCAACTGAACATTCGTGACTGCAAAGATGTCTAAGTAGACAAATGATCAAATGATCCAACATGTCTCACTATGGCTGCCTCTTCCTTCTTTTATGCAAGTGAATTCCTCTTTTCCCTGGACCCCACACATTAGGGTTTCTTCCACAAAGAATCTTTGTCCCTCCAAAGTTGTGTTGTCTTCCCAAGCAATCTACACCTCTTAGGCAGTGCTGTTGACTTGGTCAAACTTGACCTTGTCCTCATGCAAATTGACCCTTTTCACACTGAAAGGTGAAAAATAAGTTGCTCCAATGATCCCTTTCACATTATGAGGGATTTTATTCCTACTCATGGGCCTTTGACCCATTTTATTCACCTCCTAAGTGAAATCAACAAAAAATAATATTCCAATTTGTTGTATGCAAATTTTTGAATATTACAGTCCTCCCCTCTAAAAGATTTCTTGTCCTCAAGCAAGTGCAAGGATAGACTGAGTTATTTTCTTTTCCTCTCCCTGTAGCATCCATTTATGATGATCTCCTCCAAGGAAAGTGATGCTATCTTATCAATCAAGTCTCGACATTGCTACTCCTCAGCATGCAAGTTAGCTATCAAGCCATCATCATGTAAAGGTGAGATACTCAAGAGGATAGCGAAGTGATGTCTAGAGGTCCCTTTGAAGAATGGGATCTAAAATAAAATGGGAACTATCTCTCCCATATGGATCCTCCATCTCTAAGCTATGAGCCATGCAAATTGAGTCACCTCCCAACTAGGCAACTCCTAAAAACTGTCATCCACCTTTGGCTTTGGCAAAGAAGGTGGGAAAAAACTCTGTACATCGTAGAAAATGTAGCCTACCCCACGCTTTCCATCTCCCCACTTATGATAAGTGTAGAGAAAGTGATGATCCTGGGCTGCAAAATACTTGCCCTCAAGTGGCAATATGAAGACTAGATCTCCAAGGATCTCTCCTGCAACGTTGCAAATCATGTTGGCCCAAGTATCTTCATATAGGATGAGGTGGAAGCCATCCACATATGGCATGTCATATATCATATGGCTCACCTCATATGGAAACAAATGAGTAGCTCTAGTGGCCATACCATCTCCCATTCTCCCCTTAGAACATGTAGTGCAAAAAGTGTAGGAGAAGTCTCCCTCAAAGGACACATCCATCCAATGTGTCTTCCTCCCAAGCATGCCCCTCATAAGAGCAAAGAAAATAGAACCATAGGGAGCAAAGATGAGAATCATTCTTGTTTCAATATGCAACAAATGTGAAGGACAATGGTCCCTCAAGTGCAACCAATGTAGCTCGACCCTCAACTGCAATGGAGACTGATAAAAGGTGTGGCTTCTCAACCACTTGCCTGGTGCTCCAATATCCTCATAAGCATGGAGGAAGTGAATGATGTAAGGTGTACCATGAACATGTGCTCCATAATATGCCTCTTCCCCAAGTCCTCCTAGGGAATGTCCATCAACCATGCTTATGGCCTCAACTAGACCATGAAGCTCAAAAGAAAGGTTGCTCCTTGTTGGAGCAATTGTTGGAAATATGATGCAGAGTGTTGTCCTTGATGGCAACCCACTAAATGAAGATGAAGACATGCGACTATTGACATGTGTTGTCCTTGATGGCAAACCACCTGATGAAGTTATTCTTGACTTGATGGACTTGGTAAATGATGTAAATGCGATGTGTCTACAGAGTAGTTGACAATATGATCTTTGAGTGTTGTCCTTGAAAGGCAACCCACTTGATGAAGATGATGACAACTTACTTGATGAAGTTGTGCTTGATAGAATATGTCCTTGATGAAGGAAATCTGATGTATCTACAGTGTGAACAAAAGGCAATGAAGAAAGGAATTCAGCATGTGCTAATTCTATGATGAAAAAGAGTATGTCTCTAGGTATACGCGGATTGGCCTAGGGGAAGTCGCGTATGCACGCGGAAAGGAACATTCCAAGTCGCGTATGGGCTAAAGCGCTCAAAAAGTGCAAAACCAAGGGTAACCACCATGGTATTGACCCATTGTATTGGGTAATGATCCGCCTAATTGACCCCGTCCAGGTAGTTTTGGGCTCATGGTATTGCTTTGGCCCATGGTATTGAAAAAGGGGCTCATGGTATTGAAAAAGGATAAACCTATATAAGGAGAAGAAATTCATTGTGAAAAACATGTGTGTGGGAGCAAGATATCTGAGCTTGAAGGAATACTTCACTATGAAGTATATCTGTATGGAAAGGGTAAAGGTTTGATGATAGATCTGAATCTATGATACACCTATGAAGAAATGATGAAGCGGGAGATCTAGATCTGAAATGTATCTGTATTTGCTAGATCTGTTTATGGAGTGATTAGATCTGTGATGAGGCGAACATCTATCTGAAGTAAAGGGTTAAATCTGAACTGAATGTCTGATCTGAAGAAGTATGCTGCTCTATGATAGTTGAAGATCTATACGCTACTTCGCCGAAGAGGAAGCGCGTATATACGCGGCTTCGCTGAAGAGAAAGCGCGTATGCGCAATGAAATACATACAGAGGTATACGCTGGTTTGTGTGGACGGAACCGCGTATATACGCGACATCAGTGAAGGGAAAGCGCGTATGCAAACTAGGGTTTGCTGAAGCAAGGGGTATGAAATATCTGATCTGTTCTGTTGTGTTTCTGCTATCTGATCTGTGTTGATAAGTATATGTTGGTGATGTATGTTTGTGCTTAAAAGTATGGAAAGGGTCCAGTCTGAAAATATGATGAAACGTGGCATGCAAGTGTTGTTCTATTGAAGTTGTTGGATCCAGTGTGAAAATTGATGAAACGTGGTCCAAGGTGGTGCTGAGGGTTGTAGCCTTCAGTCAGGGGGTCGTAGCTCCCTTCCAGGTGAGGCTGGTAAACGAGATCGGGGGTCGTAGCTCCCTTCCAGGTGAGGCTGGTAAACGAGATCGGGGGGTCGTAGCTCCCTTCCAGGAGAGGCTGGTAAACGAGTCAGGGGGTTGGAGCTCCCTTCCAGGAGAGGCTGGTAAACGAGCGCGGGTGGGTGCCTGCGTGCTGGTAGGAGTCTGCACCAGCACATATGTTGTAAGATGTTTTCTCTATAATAAAATATTGAAGGCTGAGCAACTGCAGCGGTGGTTTTCTCCCGACTTGGGTTTCCACCTAAAAATCCTGGTGTTCATGTGTGATGCTTTGTGTGATGGTTTATTCTGTTCTTACTGCACATGTTTACTGTTTATTGAACATATGATGAATGAATGATGGAATAATATAAGTGAAGATTTAATGACAGATCTAAATCTCTGTGTATATGCTAGTTTCATAAAGGGGATCCGCGTATATACGCTAGTTTACTGAAGGAAAGTAGCGTATGGGTTTTAAGGAATGAAAAAGTAAAAAGATTTGATTATGCAGTAAATACTGATTCACCCCCCCCTCTCAGTATTTTTCCCAACAATTGGTATCGGAGCAAGTCCTTCTGCTGAAGCTTGATCGCTTGAAGGAGATCCGTCGCAATGGGAAAGAAGCAAAAGAAGAAGGTTACTCAAGGAAAGAAGAAGCCTCAGAAATCATGTATAGAAGAAATTGAAGGAGATGAAACAGGTATTGATCGTTGCTCTTGTATTTTACTTAATTGTATATGCAAGGATTATTATAGTGAAAGTGAAGATGAAGAAGATTTTGACCAAGCTCTACAAGTGCTCATGGCAAAGAAGAAGGCTACTCAAAGTAAGGAGATAGCTGAATTTGACAAAAATGAATCAGATAGTGATTGGGGTCATCCCTTGAAAGATCTTAGTTGTGCAAACAATGGTGATGATAGTAAAGAATATGCTATCGAAGCTGTCAAGATTAAAGATGAAGATAGTGAGAGAAAAGTTGTGGATCTAGAAGAAGTTATCAAAGATCAACAAAGAAAATTTAATGAGAAGGATTCTGCTAACAAAGCTTTGGTATTTAGACTGAAAAGGATGTTCGATGATGTATACAGTCGAAGTAAAGGATATCAAGCTGGAATCATCTCTCTGCAAGCGGATCTTGAAGAAGAAAATAAGAAGAATGAAGGACTTAGAGCAGAAATCATTTCCCTCAAAGAAGACCTGGATAAATCAAATAAGAAGAATGCAGGACTTGAAGCGGAAAACATATCTCTGAAAGAAGATCTCAAAGCATCGAAGAAGAAGAATGAAGAGCTGCAACAAACATGTGAAGTAAACGAAAATTGGTTGAAAGAAGAAATTCTAAATCTGAAGGATCAAGTAGAAGATGGAAGAAGGAAAGAAAAAAGCATGACAAAGCAATGTCAAGCCTTGGAGGTTGAGGTAAACATTCTCAAAGGAGAATCTAGCTCACAAGGAGGTGCTAAAGAATCAAAGGACATCAATGCAAAATCTGAAGTGTTGAAAGAGTTAAAAGATCAACCAACAATCATGAATTCTCAAAGGAATTCATTCAAGAACGTTGAATGTTTTAAATGTCATAGCTATGGGCATGTTGCAGCAAATTGCAGGAGTAGACCATTTCAGCCTCAATCAAACAGTTCCTACATAGAAAGGTACTCTGGTTTCTTCAAGGGATATTGCTTTTCATGTAACATGTATGGACATAAAGCAGCTGATTGTAAAAGGAGGAAGATTAGAAATACTCATTATGATTCTTATGCTTATTTCTCTGGACACATGAGATGTTATGCTTGTAACAAGTATGGACATGTAGAAAAAGAATGCAGGATGAACAGATCTGGGAAAGTGGACAATTTTCAGCACACAGTTGGAAAGCTCAAGCAAATTTGGAAAAAGAAGGAGGACCGATCAGAAACGTAGGGAATTCTGACCCTACTGCAGTCATCTACTTCTGAAGCCGACTTTTCTTATTGACTACAGGAATGGTGTGGGATACATTATGATATTTTAATGTATCGTCACAGGGGGAGCAATGCATGATGACTCTCATGGTTGATTTGATTATTCTGGTTATGTTTACTTCTGACAGCACATCTGATGTGGAAAGGACAGGTACAAGAGGTACAAACTCAAGAGGAAATGAAGGAAGATGAAAATTTTCTATGCTTCACTTTCCATACGCGGGTTATATGAAACAAAGTCGCGTATATACGCTAGTTCCAGTTGACACAGCCGCGTATGCATTGATGATAAGAAAAATTATCTGATAGCTGAAGATCTGGAGCAGAGGTCCAGGGGGAGCATCAGTCTGACTGCTGATGATTGCACTGTTAGCATTATTCTGGTTATACTCATGATAATGAAATGATACATGGGTTCTTGTGTTGAAGATTATGGATGAAGCCTGGTTGCTTTATGATGAAGAGCATTCATTGTTGAGATGAAAGTCTTATAATTCAGAGATGAGGACAGGTCATGCAGAGATTGTTGCTGATGACTTGATGTTGAAGGTGTTTCAGATTGCACAAGTTAAGGAAGAGCACTGGTTTAGGGGGAGTAGCAGATTGAATACTAATGATTGCATTGTTAGCAATATGACTGCTTACTCTTGGTTATTGTGATACTCATGCTCAAAATGATGATGACTTAGTACATGGTTTATTGTGATGAGACCTTGAGCCCTGGTTGTTGATAAGTATTTTTGTACTCACTCATGGATGAGTTGGATGTCATTTGATTCAGAAATAAATCATGTTGAGTGTGTTACTATGGTTGAGAGATCCTTTGCCTACATATGTTACTTCATGTTAAATCTTGAAGATCATGGTGATGTTGGACTACATGGATGATTGCTTGACACCTATGTGAAGATGTTGGAAAAATTGTATTGATGTCTTTGCCAAAGAATCTGAAGGCTTGGTTACTATTGTGCGATGCTACCTGGCAGATTTGGATGACGCTTGAAGACACTATTCTATCTATCCGTAGTCCGGAAAACGGTCAAATATCTCGAGAAGAAGGCCAGAACCTTTGTCTTTGCCTCACAGAGAATCAGATTTGGTTGAAATTTAGAAGATGGCATTGGATACGTGGGTTTCATGAAACACGGTCGCGTATATACGCGTGTTCACATAACCGCATTTGTTTGGTTGCGGAAATTTTTGTAGTTTAGCTCTCTTGACACGGTACGATCTTTGTTTAGTATCTACGATACGCTGACTCTACGAGTGGTGTTCCGATTTCTCATAAAGTCATTTCTAATGTTTTGATGAAGATGCCTTGATGATTTGTTGGTGAAAATATTCAGGATGCACAAACTAAGGGGGAGCCTTAGTCATATGAAAAGGATGCATGGATGCACAGATTCAGGGGGAGCATTAGCGTTGCTGAGTATAATGCATTGTTGGCATTATGATGGTTCTGTTATATGATCTCTCTTGAGGTCTTCTTGGTATTGGTCATGAAAAATTCATATTTGTACTTTGATGAAAAGGTCTGGTTGAGACCCATGTTGTAAAATTGTAATATTCAGTCATGTAAGGTCTTGTCAATTTGTAAACCCACTTGGTTGGGTAGCTGAGTTGAAATGTGTAAACCCACTTGGTTGGGTAGTTGAGTCTCATATGTAAATCCACTTGGTTGGATATTTGATGTAAGTATGAGTCTTTGGTGATAGGAAGTTCATTAAGTCATGTACTTCATTGAAAAATATGTTTGAAGTTTCAGCATGAACTCAGGGGGAGCTTGGCCACTTCAGCACATATCAGATCTGCAGAACACTTCTTCCACATGAGGAAAAAAGGGGGAGAGTATGTTGGTTCTTGATCCGCCCTTTGCCCTTGATGTCAAAGGGGGAGATTGACATGGTGTTTGCATGAAGAGAAAGAATGGTGTCAAATATTTGGGAGATTGACATGGTGTCATTGTATTCTTAATGTATCTATCTGTTGTGGTAACCAAACACCATCGTGGTTTCCATCAAGTCCAAAGGGGGAGATTGTTGGAAATATGATGCAGAGTGTTGTCCTTGATGGCAACCCACTAAATGAAGATGAAGACATGCGACTATTGACATGTGTTGTCCTTGATGGAAAACCACCTGATGAAGTTATTCTTGACTTGATGGACTTGGTAAATGATGTAAATCTGATGTGATATGATGTTTGTTGACAATATGATGCTGGTTGTTGTCCTTGAAAGACAACCCACTTGATGAAGATGATGACAACTTACTTGATGAAGTTGTGATTGATAGAATATGTCCTTGATGAAGGAAATATGATGTATCTACAGTTAGTACAGAAGGAAATGAAGAAAGGATTTCATCATGTGCTATTTATATGATGAAAAAGAGTATGTCTCTATGTATACGCGGATTTGTCTAAGGGAAGTCGCGTATGCACGCGGGAATAAACGTTCCAAGTCGCGTATGGGTAAAAGCGCTCAAAAAGACCAAAACCGGGGGTAACCACCATGGTATTGACCCATTGTATTGAGTAATGATCCGCCTAATTGACCCCGTCCGAGTAGTTTTTGGGCTCATGGTATTGCTTTGGCCCATGGGGTATTGAAAAAGGGGCTCATGGTATTGAAAAAGGATAAACCTATATAAGGAGAAGAAATTCATTGTGAAAAACATGTGTGTGGGAGCAAGATATGCGAGCTTGAAGGAATACTTCACTATGAAGTATATCGTATGGAAAAGGTAAAGGTTTGATGATAGATGCGAATCTATGATACACCTATGAAGAAATGATGAAGCGGGGAGATCTAGATCTGAAATGTATACGTATTTGCTGAATCTGTTTATGGAGTGATTAGATACGAGATTGAGGCGAATACTGTACGAAGTAAAAGGGTAAATACAGAGCGAATATCGATCTAAAGAAGTGTCTTTGCTGTAATGATTGAAGATCTATACGCTACTTCGCCACGGAGGAAGCGCGTATATACGCAGCTTCGCAGAAGTAAAAGCGCGTATGCGCAATGAAATACATACAGAGGTATATGCTGGTTTTTGTGGACGGAAGCGCGTATATACACGACATCAGTGAAGGGAAAGCGCGTATGCAAACTAGGGTTTGCTAAAGCAAGGGGTATGACGTATCTGATCTGTTCTGCTGTGTTTCTTCTATCTGATCTGTGTAGATAAGTATCTGTTGGTGATGTATGTTTGTGCTTAAATGTATGGAAAGGGTTCAGTCTGAAAATATGATGAAATGTGGCCTGCAAGTGTTGTTCTATTGAAGTTGTTGGATCCAGTGTGAAAATTGATGAAACGTGGTCCAAGGTGGTGCTGAGGGTTGTAGCCTTCAGTCAGGGGGTCGTAGCTCCCTTCCAGGTGAGGCTGGTAAACGAGATCGGGGGGTCGTAGCTCCCTTCCAGGAGAGGCTGGTAAACGAGTCAGGGGGTTGGAGCTCCCTTCCAGGAGAGGCTGGTAAACGAGTCAGGGGGTTGGAGCTCCCTTCCAGGAAAGGCTGGTAAACGAGCGCAGGTGGGTGCCTGCGTGCTGGTAGGAGTCTGCACCAGCACATATGTTGTAAGATGTTTTCTCTATAATAAAATATTGAAGGCTGAGCAACTGCAGCGGTGGTTTTCTCCCGACTTGGGTTTCCACCTAAAAATCCTGGTGTTCATGTGTGATGCTTTGTGTGATGGTTTATTCTGTTCTTACTGCACATGTTTACTGTTTATTGAACATATGATGAATGAATAATGGAATGATATATGCAAAGAACTTATGACATAATTAGATCTCTGTGTATACACTAGTTGCATGAAAGATATCTGCGTGTATACGCGAGTTTACTGAAGGAAAGTAGCGTATGGGTTTTAAGGAATGAAAAGGTAAAAAGTTTTGAGTATGCAATAAATACTGATTCACCCCCCCCCCCCCCTCTCAGTATTTTTCCCAACAGCAATACCCTACACATGTATGGTTAAGCGACATATACATACATCATATAAATTATCATGTAAACAAAAATGAATACCCTTACCATAATCTCTGTTCATACAAATGGAGCGGCTCATAAATGAGTCTCCTCTAGTCCTCAAAGTGGAAAGAGCTGGCTGTGCTAAATCCTCCAAAGAGTTATGTCTCTCCTCCATCTCCATCTGGTCCATGCATCTACTCATATGTTGATATATCTCCTCCTCAAAGCTCATCCAAAAATACCCCTCCATGATGGTTTGGTATGCTCTCATAGAACAAGTGGGGCTGAAAAGGATATCCTCATAAGCTGCTTGTAGCAACTTCACCTTGAGCTTAGAAGCTCTAGGTAAGAAGATCCTACCATGATAGAAGATGACCCCATCTCTGATTGAATATGCCTCCTCATGCAACTGGTCATCCAAGATCATGCAAGTGAAAAGATCCTTGGAATACTCCACCAATAGCTGGGAGCTCCAATGTGGATCTAACCTCCATAGTGACAGCATTGATGATCTCTCATGAAGAGAATCTGTCATATGGTCACCATCTTCTTTGACATCTCCCATGCCAAAGGTGCAATTTGGAAGGCTATTATCCTTCCCCTGCTACTTCTGCCACAACGCAGAACCTGAAATGGAAGTGGGTACTGATGATGTTGAGAGAATTATCTCTCTCTCCTTGAGTCTACCCTAGACTCCCAGCACTGTATCAAGTTCTCCAAAGGTTTCTACCCTCCTAAAATCAATGAGTGGTGCCTAAACATGTGAAGCATCCATCCCCCTCTGTTGGTCCAGTGGTCTCCCCGGCAAAATGTCTCCATGCAATGAGACATCATCATCAAGAGATAACTGAATAGATGAATGGAGATAACTCTCCATTATTCCACTGCGCAATCCAATCACCTTCTTAGGTGCATCAACCTCCAGAAATGGATAGGTATGTGTACTCCTCATCTCATGATGTTGGGTTTTCTCCCTACCTCCTCCTTGTGTCTCCATGGCTCCACACCTCCTCAACAATGGCACATGTAGAACATGAGTTGTGCCTTGATCTCCACACATGAGATCCTGGGGACTTCCTTGCAAATATGCAAGCATCCCTCTACTTGGAGCAAGAGCTTCTCCTTCCTCTGCAAGAGGTGCTAGATCAACTCCAGATCTGACAATGTTGTTGCCCTCAATCTCTACAACATGAATGGGAAATCCTCCAATGATTAGATCCCTTTTTGAAAAAGAGATCCCCATGCTCCTTTGCTCAAAGGTGTGAGATGAAAACATTTCTTCCGCCAACTTAAGGTGCAAGTTTTCAGCCTCCCCCTTTTTTTTTTGAAATGGTACTATGTTCTTATGCAAGGGTTTTATTTTATTTTTCTTGTTTAGATCCACCATCTGTGTCTCATGAGTCCTTCCATCAAATCTTTTCACTAATGCCTTAGTGAAACTAGAATAGGATGCAATGTTTATATTTCTTAGAGAAAAGGATTCAAAGATCCACCAAGAATAAGCCTTACCTCTGAAATGTAGGGCTACAACTTTGATGGCTTCATGCTCCGGCATTTGGTACTGCTGCAAGAAGGTATCTAACTCCTCCACCCAAGCTTTGGCTGAACATACAGGTGCTCCTTCAAAGTTAGATAGATGAAATCTATGTTGTTGCTCTCTTCCATTCACCTTCATCTTGCAAAACTCTGAAAAAATGAGATGATCTCAGAGTTTCTGAGTTGTAAACTCATATTCTTTCAAGGAATTACTAAGGGTTTCCCTCCTAGTAACCTCTTCTTCTCTTTCAATCTCTCTCCGGCAATCCTGGGCATGTGACTGCACTGTACAAGATGGTGTGTAGTTGCTTGCTCACACTCCTTATGTGCAAATCTAGAGTTTTCCTTTGGTACAAACCCTCTAGGAGATTCTTCATACATCTTCCTCCAGAGCTCCTTGAATTATTCATGAATCATATGTGCATATTTAGGAAGAAGCTTTGTAATCTTATCCCCTTTTTCTTCTCCAAAAGATAGAGTTTTTTTCCTACTTATTTATTTATCTCCTTGATGAGAATAGGAAGTGCAGGGTTCTTCCTCTTCGTTCTGCTTATAATCCTTGGGGAGGTTCTTCATGGATCTGAAATATGATGAGATAAAACCAATCCTCTTCAATCTTCTGGTATTTTTGGCTTAGACTCACAGGATGAGCCAAGACTATGCTCGAATACCACTATAATATTCCAAATCTGGAACAACTAGCAAGGCATGACTGGAAAACAAATTTTCCCAATAATGACTGCTATAGGAATTGAAACCAAGACTTGGATCCTTTAGAAAAATGTTTCTAAGTTCCAAATCCAAGAGGAGGATCAGAAGAAATCCTTCTAAGTGGGTTAAACAGATCTTCCACACTTAGATGTCCTCTAAAAGTGCTCGATGAAGGGACTGCAACAATACTTGAACAAGGATTGAATACACAACGTTATTTTAATGAGCCATGACACATGAAGATGCAAATATCTAATCAATGTATAATATAGCAGCAAGAAATTACAATATTTGGAGAAATCAATCTCTCCAACTAGGCAATGAAAGCCTCAATAAGACATGTACATGAAATGTGACAAAACACTGTTACATAAATATGCTCCAGCTATGACAGCACTGTCTATAGGAGACACTGCAACATATAAGATGAAAAGAAGATGATATGAAAATATCAGCTGAAATAAATAAGGGGGAAAAGCTCTCAACACCTAGAAACACTAATACAACAATAATACACAATCCTTAGAAGGATTGGCTGCAATACATGTACAAATGGAAAATATGCAGAAATGCCAGAGTTGTTGGGAAGTAGCTGCAACTCAATATTGGAAATACATGGAGATGGCTGAAGATGATTCTCAATCTGTAACAAACCTTCTCCAATGGATCTCTGAATGCAAGGCTGATCCCGGCACTGAAGATCTTTCCCTCTAAGAAGCTGGTACAACCCCTCACTGCAAGTGTGCACTGAAATAACGCATTATGGAGGCTGGACTATGCTGTCTATGATGGGAGATGTTGGCCTTGATGCAAAAATATGCAAATATGCCCTAGAGACCTTCCTTACTAATCTTCCCGAGGAATAGAAACTCCCTCCTCTGAAATATAAGACAAGGAATGGAGTTGTGGAACCTCTCCACTGTAACACCCAGCAAAACTACGTTATAATTCAGCAGAAATAGCGCAGTAAATGAATAGTGGATTTGGACTTGATCCAAGATGTGGAGAAAATGAAGTGCAATCCTTCAAGAGGCCTCTCAAGAAGGAGAGGAAATCCTAAACAAGAATCCCTCGTGCTAAGCAGCACTGCAACTCAACTGAACAGTCGGGACTGTAAAGATGTCTAAGCAGACAAATGATCAAATGCTCCAAGATGTCTCACTATGGCTACCTCCTCCTCCTATTATGAAAGTGAATGCCTCTTTGCCCTAGACCCCACACATTATGGTTTCTTCTACAAAGAATCTTTCTCCCTCGAAAACTGCGTTGTCTTCCCAAGCAAGCTACACCTCTTAGGTAACGTCGTTGACTTGGTCAAACTTGACCTTGTCCTCATGCAAATTGCCCCTTTTCACACTGGAAGGTGCAAAATAAGCTGCTCCAATGATCCCTTTCACACTATGAGGGATTTTGTTCCTACTCATGGGCCTTTTACCCATTTTATTCACCTCTTAAGTGAAATCAGCAATAATTAATATTCCAATTTTTTGTATGCAAATTTTGGAATATTACAATAGATGTCAGTTGAAGGGCCCCATTGAGCCATAAACACACTGCTAGAATGTAGTAATATCTTTGAAGAGCCTAAAATCCCATGCAAGGCTGCATTGCAGAGGATCTAGGCCCACTTTATGGTGTGTTGGTCAACTGGGAGCATATTTTTCATTAGATTATGGGAATCTTCCCAACCTCTAGTGGCTTCTAGAAGTTGTTCCATCTTTCACCTCATCTGATAGCTTTGAATATGGACACCATGTAACCATTAAACCTACTATCCTCCTATTCCCATGAAAAATCAAAGCTCTTCATCCATTTTTGGAAAATCCATTCAATGATTCATTTATGTCAAACTACCTTCATCTACTTATAAATAGAACATTGGTCATAGTGCACAAGAGAGCAAGAATTTGTATTAAGTCGAGTTATGTTAGTGAGATCACAACCCTTGGAAGTGTCATCTACATGCATTGTTATCCTACTGGAGCGATGATGCTGGTGTGATGAGGATGGTACTGAAGCTAGAGAGAGTTGACATCCAATCGATCAACTGGTTGTAACTTCTCCTTCTACTTCATAATAAAGACATATGTTTCCTTTCGTAATACATGTGTCAATGATGTTATATGTGTATTTACAAATGCAATCGATTCAATTTATTTAACATGAATATATCATTTTCCTTTTTGTCGTTTTCTCTCTTTTTCTTTCCATAGCAGGTACCAATCAAGTGAGTTCAGTTCAATTGAGAGCAATGGAAGATATGAAGGGAGGCGAGGAAAAGAGAACATATTACAAGTAGATTTTCTTCCCTTTTTTATCCATTTTAACAAAAAGGTCAAATATATTTCTTTCTATTGTTCTAAGTGCAAGCACCACAATTTGGGAAAGCATACTTATTCATAGGTTTGATTTCCATAAAACACCTTATAAACCTTAGTTGAGATGGTGAGCTGTCCAATTGATGAGTTGGCATGCTTTCCTGACTTGATGAGTTGAATATCTACATGGATTTTGACTGTTGAGCTACCCCATTAAAAAAATGGCCCAATGATATTCCTGATATCATTTCATGACTCAACTTCCTCCTTTAATGTATTGAATGCCCGAAAAAGATCACAAATTCATAACGCTGAAAAAACAGAGGATTAGGCAGTTTCGTAGCGAATTCTAACCAGTTTACAGTCAAAGAGTAAGAAGATTAAAAGAATAATAAAATAATAAAACTACTTTTTCAAATCGTATTTTCAAATTATCTCCCAAAGTTTTTATTAAACTTTCGAGTGGGATTACTAGTTGGATGCAAAATTTAATTCCTCATCCAAGGAGTCCCATGTTGCATACTTTCGATGGATCCTACTACACAAAAAATGAGAAATACATGAAAAACGTTCTCATTTTTCATGTAGCAGGATCCATCGAAAGTATGTAACATGGGTACTCCTTGGATGAGGAATTATATTTTTCATCCAACGAGTACTCCCGCTTGAAATTTGAGTAAAACATTTGGGAGATAAGTTGAAAATACAAGTAGTTTTTTTCTTTTTTCCCTCTAAAATTTGATGGTGTAATGAAATATTATTTAATTATTTCCACTATTATTTTATAATTTCCTTACGAAGCTCGTCTTAGGCCTCAAAATTCCACTAATGAAGGCTTTGATCTGAGGTGTAAATGGAAAATATTGGCCGCTTCCAACCCTCCTACACTTAGATCATCTTCTCCACCATCTAGTGTATCGACTCACCCTTCAAATTATGAAATGATGGGTAATACATTTTCTGTATGAATAACCTCCATGTTCCATTAAATTCCTTCACCTGCCTTTGAGTAGGCCATAAGCAGGGGACTTGAGACCAAAGGTTTCGAATTTGGAGAACCCTCCAGAATTATCTTTAATATTATTTTCTCTAACTCAATGATCAAATTGATCATTTTTTTCAATAAAAATAATTTTTAGGAACTTCATGGCATAGGGTAAAATATTGTTTGTGATTGGTCCAACGCCATTACTCATTTCTTCAAAGTTTCTCCTTTATTAGCCAACTTGTCTACTTCCAAATTCAATTTCCTATATATATATATATATTATACGCATATATCTCCTTGAATTTCCTTAGTTGTAAGAATATCATTTAGATTATCTCAATGTCGACTATTCCTAACCCAAGCTTTAGTTTGGTGAATTTATTTATTACTATCATTGAATATCCAAATACCAACATTCTCTTTACACCATCAGTAATGGAAAATTCTAGTCCTTTCCAAAGGGCTAGATATTCAGAATATTTGAAACCATTTCTTGGATATGATGATGGTGCTAGTCATAGTACGCAGAATCTATCCTCTGCGGCATGGACCATTTTTGCTCCAAGTAGCGAGTTAGTGAGTTTCCAAGATATTTGTATTGGTTTATTGACCAAAAATATCATTGAGTATAGTGGGTTGATTGAAATCCTCTCTGATTCCATTTTACTTAGCATTCGCCGCATCATCATTAGGCTGGACTCATAACTTGTCGTACTACAACTTACTAGTTTTTATAATGTCTGAAATCCAGGATTTAATCACATGTTCCTTAGAGTTCGTCTTTGGGAAAGACATTTTGATTAAATCCAATATCAACACATTTCCAGAAACATTAACACTTTAGTTGATTCTTTAGTAAATTATGTGTTAAATAGACATTTGCAACATATGTAAAGATATATTTTCAATTCACATCACACAATTGAATAGGATTTCACATAATCATAGGAAAACATTGAAAGTAAAATAGATTTATAATTTGGTTTTTCACAAAAGTTGTGTCCAAGACACGTTGATCATTTGAACTCAAAATTTATACAGACATAACATAATCTAAGTAGACCTAGTGATGCTTATGATAACAGGTCACTTCTTGGGCTATCATGCGCAATAGCCTCATGCGTAATAGCAATGGCTAGGCACACCAATGGTACGGCGCTGCAGCCTCATAGGTAACTCCTCGAACCATACATCTGGAATCCCAAGATTCAATCCCTCCAGATGTTGTTGCAACTCAGCAAGAGTCTCGGCTAAATCCAAATCCCGAAGGACTTTTCTCTTGGAAATCCTCTATGTTGGTTCTCTCGCTTGCTGTGCACGACCCACTGGTCGAACAATACCCACATCTGCATACATAAAACATATTTATTTTAGCCTTGGAAACATAAAAAACACAAAAATATGTAAAAAACCCAAAAAATAAAAAACATGGTCAAACATTTTACCTATAGCACCCTAGTGAGCTTCGGCTGGTAAAATCCAATCCGGATCTCCACGGAATCCATCCCTGCATATTGATTCTCCTCTATGAAGATATTATGTCTTCGGAGCCAACTGAAGAAAGTAGTGGAAAACGAGATCGATGACTGACTACCATGTATAGCCATCAGCTCGACCCACAACTCCATTCATGGATCTCTAGGAGAAGCTAATCCTAGTGTCACATGTTATGGTTGCATCAATGGAACTCGCTCCAAAATGAAAGTGATTAAGATCGACCCTAGCTGAAATTATTCGTCTTTAAACTTTTTACGTTCGTCAGTTGTTCTTTCATCTGAAGGAGTAGTGCTCCAGTCTAGTTGAACACAGTTGGCTTGCGACACTGAAGCGCATACTACATGTATGATATGTTTGTGACATGAAGTGTCACCCTACCAACTAGTTTTGTGATAGTAAGTGGGAGTGTTCACAAAGGAATATCACATACATATTTGATATTTATATATCGATATTTTCTAGGCTTAGTTCTTTGCCAAAAAAACTGTCAAATTTAGTCCTTCATTGTTTCACCTCCACGGATGGAGCCTGCAAGGGAAATGGTGGCACCGCATCTTGGAAAACCTATCAGAAGGTAAATTTCATCAACCAATATTGGGAGAAATTTTTCCCCAATGTGAAATTCCTGAAGTGCTAGGTCCCATGAACAGATCAAGAACTGCAATAGTTCCATGTGTTGTCTCATCCCTGAAAATATAAAGTAATTGAGCAACCCATAGTCTCTGAGGGCTCTCACAATGATAGGATCATTTAGGGCAACCAAATCCTCTTCTTCACGTTCTCTTTCTTGCCATGTAATCGACGTTCTAATCCGATCAAATTCTAAAATAAAACAATAGGCTTAGTTAGGATCCATTCCATGAAACAAACTAGAGAAATTTTGGGTAGAAAACAAGATGCAAGTTTCTGAATTGCACCCAATGCAATCTTGAGTGGAATATAGAGTGTTGCAGAGGAAATTCTCCTCTTTCCAGCCTCTCTGCAACGTACTTTTCTACATCCAAGGGTGCCTTGGTCCTAGGGTGTTGTATATTTACCCTAGGAGCCCTAAAAACCTAAAAAAATTTCATGAAATTGAACAAGAATGAAACCAATAGAAAGAGGAAGGTAATATCTCCTACCTGGTAAAACGGCATGAAAAATTTTCCACAGAATCTGTCGCAATCAATAGTTGAATTTCGGGGGTAAAACTGGCTGAGAGCACGGAAATATGAATGATAAATGTGAAATGGTAAAAATGACTTGGTAGTTTCTTATTTTAATAGTATTTTTGATTAATTTATCCATATTTAATGAATTGACTATGGTTTTTACCCATTTTTACTATTTAAACATGTATTTTTAAATTTGTTTGGCGGTTCTTTGAGCAATTTTATAGCTGAATACAGCGAGTTCATCGTGCATGATCGTGAAATTCAATTTTGACCACAATGCACACTTTTATCTCTTTTTCGAGCTTTGTTAAACATGGAAAATGAACCCCCCTATAGTTCTCTTTCAACTCTTTTTAGACTCCCAAAAGATGAAAATATTGTTGAGCACTTGTCCATTCGAGCTTGTAAAAGGAATTGAACCAACATCTACTCAGTATAACTTTAACCCTTTTCTGGACTTAGATAGATTATGTTTATGAAAAATGAAAACCTTAGTCAAACATGGCTAGGAGGTTATCTTAAGTATTATCTTATGTTTTTCAAATCTAAGGGACTATTTTACGAAAAATAACTTGTGGATTTTCCATTTCTTCCCCTTTTCAAACTCTCTAAACATAAAAAAGGATCGATTTTTCACCATTGCTAGACTCGTTAAAGCATCAAATAGCAGTAGACTTGTCCATCATGACAATATCGAGTTTCACCTTCGCTACACTCATTAAAACATCACATAGCAATGGATTCACCCAAACGGTGGAATTATACATCAAGAATATGTTATCCTCCTCAAGCTTGTTAAAAAAAATAAAGAGGTACTGGTCAGCAGTGATTGGGGAAAATTGGAAAGGGATAAAACACTTCATGGTAGCAAGTCACTCTTGAACATGACACTCATTCACTTCATCTTTGTGGATTTTGGGTTGGGTTATCTTCTTGATGGTATATCATACCTATGGTCTATCACACCATCCATCACTTCGGTTTTGGGTCAATGCTACCAACTCATTTAGTGTCACTGATATGTTCAAGAGAAGTCAGTCAGTTATTCCTCATCCTTTGCAATACTCATAAACCTTCATTTCATAATTGCCATCCCTGAAAATTGCTTCATCATTTACATTATGTCTCTAAAATAATTATTCCCATTTCATGTCATTGATGGGGGAAACATCAAGGCCCTCCTACGATAAGTCGCTTCCTATTGAGATCAGCTCATCATCCAGGAAGTTGACTTAGAAACAACCTTTTAGTACCTTGGAGCTTTCTTACATCAACGACAATTTTCTCACTTTCGACGATAGGTTGACATCACAGGCCTTTGAACGAAATAATTTGTATGGTGTTCGATATAAAATAATTTATTCACACCATGCAGAATGTACTGTAGTACCGTGAGAGCCATTATCATCAACGATGGTTTCTCTCACATTTGTTAACATCTTATATTGTTGGTTGGTAATCATATGGTGTCTTCCCATGTTCGACTTCATATCACATATTCACATCGTTAGACTCATACTTAAGCGATCGATTGACCGAGAGAGAAGACCCCATATCTAGCTTCATCCATCCAGGCTGTGATTTCAGGAGTAGTACCAAATCATCTGTACGATGGTCATTAAACAGATGGTCATCCTATCATGGGTCTATATCTGTAGACGAATTTATGATGTTATGATAGTTTATGTGCTGAGTATGGGTATGCATCCCTCAGGAATTCATGTCCAAGATGAAAATATGTCATGATGTAATGTATTTTAATTGATGCAGGTCACCGTCCTCTTCAGATCCTACTCATCACATCATAAAGCATTTGACTCAACGTTATCATTTTTGACTTCATGCTTTAGGGGGCAGTTGTTAAAATTCAATTTGGGCATCATCCAAAAACACATATCAGTATCCACTAAGTTCTATAATTCTCTAAATTAGTTGCTACATTCCCTAAACAAGTCATCATATTGATGGCTTTCCTTCTTAAAAGTTTCTCTGGTTAGATGTAATATTCCAAATCTGGAACAGCTAGCAAGGCATGACTAGAAAACACATTTTTCCAGTGATGGCCGCTATAGGAATTGAAACGAAGACCTAGATCCCTTAGAACAATGTGTCTAAGTGCTAAATCCAAGAGGAGGCTCCAAATAAATCCTTCTAAGTGTGTTACACAGATCTCCCACACTTAGATGTCCTCTAAAAGTGCCCGATGAAGGGACTGCAGCAATACTTGAAGAAGGATTGAATACACAACGTTATTTTAATGAGCCATGATAGATGAAGATGCAAATATATTATCAATGTATAATATAGTAGTAATAAAGTACAATATGTGGAGGAATCAATCTGTCCAACTAGGCAATGAAAGCCTCAATAAGACATGTACATCAAATGTGACAAAACATTGCTACATAAATATGCTCCATCTATGACATCGTTGTCTATAGGAGACACTGCAACATATAAGATGAAAATAAGATGATATGACAAAATCAGCTCAAAGAAATGAGGGGGAGAAAGCTCTCAACCCTTGAAAACACTAATACAGCAATAATACACAATACTTAGAAGGATTGGCTACAATACATGTACAAATGGCAAATATGCAGAAATGTCGGAGTTGCTGGGTAGCAGCTGCAACTCAATATTTGAAATACCTGGAGATGGCTGAAGATGATGCTCAATCTGTAACAAACCTCCTCCAATGGATCTCTTAATGGAAGGCTGATCCCGACACTAATGATCTTGTCCTCTAAGAAGCTGGTGCAACCCCTGTGCACTGAAATAATGTAGTATGGAGGCTGGACTGTGCTCTCTATGATGGGAGATGTTGGCCTTGATGCAAAAATATGAAAATCTACCATGGATACCTTCCTTACTAATATTCCCGAGGAATAGAAACTCCCTCCTCTGAAAGATGAGACAAGGAATGAAGTTGTGGAACCCCTCCACTGCAACACCCAACAACACTATGTTATACTTTAGAAGAAATAATGCAGTGACTGAATAATGGCTTTGGCCTTGAGCCCAGATGTGGAGAAAATGAAGTGAAATCCTTCAAGAGGCATCTCAAGAAGGAGAGGAAATCCTAAACAGGAATCCCTCGTGCTAAGCAACACTGCAACTCAACTGAACATTCGTGACTGCAAAGATGTCTAAGTAGACAAATGATCAAATGCTCCAAGATGTCTCACTATGGCTTCCTCTTCCTCCTTTTATTCAAGTGAATTCCTCTTTTCCCTGGACCACACACATTAGGGTTTCTTTCACAAAGAATCTTTGTCCCTCCAAAGTTGTGTTGTCTTCCCAAGCAATCTACACCTCTTAGGCAGTGCTGTTTGTTAGACTCCTATACCAATAGGTGTCATTTTTCATGATTGTCTTGATTGAACTATGGAATATGTTCAAACCTTTTTCTTGAGCAAAGGTGTTCCATATTCTTGAAAAACCAAAAATCAAATAATTTAAAAAATGTAAAGAGGGTATACCCTAAAAGAAAAATCAAAGGGTAAGAAAAATAAAATGGTCAAAAAAGTGAAAGAAATGAACCCCAAGCAAAAAATAGACCAATGAAAGTGTGCAAATCCAAGTGCCACTACTATTTCATTTTTGTAATAAAGCAATTGTGTGCAGCTTGTGAAACTTTTGCCACAATTTATGAAGGGTCAAATTGTTTAAACTTGACTTATTCATATTTCAATTTCATGTTATAGAATAGAGAATAAATATCTGACCAAACAGTTTAATCTTGGCAAATAAGTAGATAGGTAGAGTTATTAAAAGGTGCTCAACAGTTTAATCTGAGCCCTTGGATGTAATAAGTGTAGAAATAGATAGATTTATCATGTAAAAAGAAAAGGTTGAAAAGGGTTTGCAAGTCTAAATGCACCCTAATAAAGAAGAGAAAATGGTAGTAGTAGATAGGGTAGGTAGATGATGTTGCAAAGTTTTATCTGATGAATGATGCTCCTAAATATGTTTAATCCTTTACCTTCATCATAAGTACTCAAGTAGAAAATGCACTGAAGAATTCACAGAAAGCAAAGTCAAAATCATTAACTTCCCTCATCACTTTTTCCCTAAGTTTTTACTAATTCCCCCAAAGTGCTAAGGTATTTGGAGATCAAAGGGGCTCAAGGCATTTCCTTGACTTTTGGAGGGACCGGACCCTCGGCCTGATGATCAAAAAGACCTAAGTACTTGAAATTATCCATTATCATTCACTTTTAATCTTTTCCTAAGTAAAATTCCATTTTACTTAGGAAAATCATGCAAACTTCCATAAAATCCCTCAAAATAACTTACTATTCTAAGTTTAAGTGTTGAAGATGATATATTGTAATTTACTTCAGAAATTATCACTTTCTTAGATGTGCAAAGTATTTTGAGTTCCCTTGTTCCTTTGTCATATTAATACTTAACTCTATTTACTAAATCCCTAGTAAAAATGTCTTATCCTAAGTATATAACTCCTTCTAAATTAATATCCCAAAAACCCCACTATTATGATTTTAACCAAAGTATTTATTTCCCAATTATTCATTGAAAACCCACATTTTGCGCCCTTTGGTTAAAATATATCGTTATATAATACTCCCGCCCCTATGGTAAATTAATTATATCGGTTAATTTATCATATAATAATAAAAAAAAAAACATATATGAGAAAAACTTTAAACATATGATGTGTATGTTTAACACAAAAATATGAATAAAACCAAAGTTTTAATTCAAACTTAAAAACTTTGGAAAAGCTCCTATGCCACCGTGGCTCATCCACCTGGCACCCACCCGACCCTTTAACCGTAATACCCACGCGCAAGTTTCCTTACCCCGACCCTTTATAACTATGGGATTAATTAGTTATCAGGACTAGTTAATAACCTTTTTCCGCCTATTAGACGCCCCCCGGGATGTTTTATAAAGTTAAATCATGTTTAAAACCCCGCCGGGCCCGCATGATAATACCCCGCCATCTCCCCGTCCTTTCCACCGTTAGATCGCTTCTCCACATATCAACGCTCCATATCAATTCCGCCACCCATCCCTTGTCAGTAATTTAACGCGCGGGGGAATGGTGGTATTGAAATAGTCCACCGGCCACGCGTCCATCGCCCAATGGAATCGCTGCCCTCGCATTAAAAACCACCTTTGCCAATAAGCGGTGCGGGGATTACCGTTTACCGCCCGGCCCCCCACCGCACGTTAGCACGTACTAAAGTGACGTCACTCCTCGAAAAACTACAAACCCCTTTTTGACTTTGGAAATAAAAAAAAATTTCGTGTTTTTATGTCATTTTCATCATTTGAACGCGACTGCGCCTTCCGCTAAGAAATTCGAATTTTCACTAAAATTCACTGTTTTATTCGATTTCGCTCTAGAATTCCGCCATACCTGTATTCAAGCATCCTCCTGCTACCGCCTGATACCTGTTAAAAGCCAGCTTTCCTCCAAGAACAGGTATTTATCCTATAGCGCTTCGAACTTCAAAAGAAAGTCTGTTTTCCTTGTTTTCCACTGGATTAGTGATTAAATCTTATCACTAAGATCATTCCCTGAGGTTTAAAACTGTGAATTGTTCCCCTAAAACTGCAATTGTGCTAATTTCCTTCATTTAAATTGAAATCGCGCCTGGCCTGTGAAGAAAACCCAGAAACTTCCGTTTTGAATCCACAAGAACCAAAATGGAAGCCCCGGCAGCCCTGAATGTGACTCCATTGAATGCCCCCCACCGAGAGTTGGAATATTTGCCTTTAGTAGATAAAGATTTTCAGATTAAAGACTTGCATTTTGATGAAAGCCCCCTTCTGAGTTATTGTCGCTGCAGAGACGATTATTCGAAGGGGCAAGATGTCATTGGGTTGTGGGAATCCAATCTCCCGAGATATCTCATCCCCTCAGTCATTACTTTCCCAGAAATTATCCACTATTTCCATTCTAACTATGATCCCACTCAAAGAGCTGTAATATCCCCTGACCAGAGTGTTCTTTTCCCCATTACTCCCCAGGCTATCAATGCAATGCTACATTTTGAACCAGATCAAGAACTAGCACCTTTGTCTATGGAAGAATTGATTGAAAAGACTAATCAATTGACCCCAGAAAAGTTAAAGTCCATTTGCCAGAATTTTATGTTGCCTGAACATCAACCTAGGGGCCCTCCTCCCTATGGTTTTTATTATTTCACTAAGTTGGGAAGGCTCATCCTAAATATGATATCTTTTGTCTTGGGTTTCAACACAAGTGAATATGTTGATGAAATAACACTGGTTTTGCTGTCTATCTTTACTCCTGGGCAGCCTCCTGAAGTTAAATATGACTTTGCCTCTTTCATAGCCAATAAGATCCATGACCAGTTCATGAGGCTAGATGATGAGAAAGTTTTTAAATATTCCTCATTTATTTATCATCTCATTATCTTTTATCAATCAGAGAAGTTCCCTTTCCCTGTTAAAAAGCTTGATGCCAAGGGAAACCCTAGGTCAGTTATATTTTGGTCTCCCATAATTCATTCTTCCTATAATTCTCCATATTCCTATACTGAGTTCATCGATATTTTTGTATATCCTGCAACTACCTTGTTGACAGGAATCCCTCCTCCAAGGCTCAGTAATGAAATCAAGAAGACCTTGCAGCTTTCAAGGACTTATAAATTTGGAGATTGGTATTTATATCAAAACCATTCAGTCATCAGAATCTATGGATGTGAATTACATCCATTCAAGTTGCCAAGATATGTGCCCATGAGAATTTTTGCCTTGGAATATTTCAAGCAAATGAATAATTCAGATATGATTCATTTTTGTAGTGTGAAAAAGAAGGCCCAATTAAGGATCAAAAGTCAATTAGGTCCTTTCATCTGCAACTCTAGAGAGGCAGAGCAAGAAGCAGAAAATATACTCCAAAGCCATTGCAAGTTCCAAAAAACTTTCCGTTGGGTTCCTTATGACCCATTTGGTTTTATCTGTGAAAAGAGAATAAAGAACAAATCATCCCCTTACATACACCACAAGATTCCTGAAATGGAACAATATGCCAACCAAGATGAATGGATTCAAGGAACACTAGTTGAGGAAGAAAGTGAAGAAGACAAAATGAATAAAATTATGAAAGATCTTGAGAAGAAGTATGACCTAGAATCTTGTGGTCAAGTGCAGGTACCCCACATTGGTACTTCTCCAGCAGCAAATCTACAGCAGAGATTACAGGAAGGCAGTTCATCAATTGCAGCAGAGCCAAAGGGCAAAGGAAAGGAACCTGAAATACAGGTTATTGAAACTTTAACCATGGCAGAGAAACCTCAAACATCTAGAGCACCTGATCAAACACAAGTTTCTCCCACTCAGGTAAAACATCCTGAAGTTTCATAATTACAAACTCCATCCAATATGGAGATAGGAAAGAAAAGGCAAGTTCCAGATACTACTCCTCCTAAAGAGTCCTCAGGAATACATCAAGCCAAAAAACAGAAACCAGATACACTTCCAGATGTGGAAATCATTGATGAGATGTTTGATGATGTAAGGGAAGACAGTCAACTAACTGGCACAGTTAGTGAAACAAACACAGGCCAGAAAGGAAAATCTTTGCAAAAGCAGTTGAGTACTAAAGTATCCTCTTTAAGACCACCAAAAACAGATACAGGGGATATAAAAAGAACCTTCATTAATATAAAGGCAAAAAATGATCCATTAAGAATGAAAGTATATGATCAATATCTGAAAATGGCTCCCCATAATCAGGAAAGGTTAATGTCATCATTTGACATTTCACAAGGAAAAATGATAATGAGCCACTTCAAGTCCAAGGTACCAAAACCCATGACAGCAACTGATTATATTAGAACAAATTTTGAGGTCCAAGCAAAGGACATTCATCCTTTAGACCAGATAGAGCTGCACAGACAAACTAGAGAAATGGTCTATTCCACTCTTACTGATAAGGCCATGGCAGCCTTAAGGCTGCAAGATTCTTTAAATAACACAAGCACCCAATTGCAAATTGAGAAGGCCTCTTCTTAGGCCAAAGATAACAGAATAAAGTCTCTAGAAGACATAATCATCAGCTTGGGTCACAACCCCAAAGATATTAAAAGTATTGAAGCACTGATTAAGAAAAAAGATGATGACATAGCTGCACTGAGAAAACAGCTAAAACTGCCAGCCTCAAGGCATCCCCAGACCCAAGAAGTTTTGAAGGGGAATTCACAAGAAGAGATAATGGAGTTGCTCTTAAAAGTGACTGAGAAACTAAGTGTAACAGAGAAAGAATTGGAACAAGCTTTACAGGAAAAGGAAGCTATCATGCAGACATCTGTCACAGAAGCTACTACAACTACAGGTACTACAACAGAAAAGCAACAAACAGAGCCAGCACAGATAAACACCTCTAGTTTAAGTTCTGATGAATTGACAAAACAGATGGAAAGTTTAAAACTAAGAGTCACAGAACTTCAAACCACAAAATTGCAGTTAGAAAAGTTGGACCAGAAATACGATACATCTAAGAAGACAGTTGCTGATAATACCAGGGAAATTAAAAGGTTGGAGAAATTAGTTAAGGCTTTAGAACAAGATCTTTCATTAGAAAAGCCTTTGAACGAAATAAATGAAATTCTTTGGGGTAATATAATTGAGTTAATAAAAAGTATTTGGCCCTCTATTCAAGAAAATTTTGAACAAAATGACTTGATTAAAGTAGCTCAGGAAGAAATAAACAGAACAAGAAATGAATTAAGAGGTAGACCTGAGCAGGCCAATCAACTTATTCAATTTTTGAACACCCGAACGAAGCAACAGCTTGCAGTACTAGGAATTGAAGACAGAACCGGCACTATTTTGATGATTAAAAGAGTTTTCATCAAAAGAGATTTTATGCAAAATTTAGAAAGGAAGTGTTCAGATATTTTGGCTGATATTAATACTTTCAGAGAAAAATTTCAGATTTTGTTGGACAGTGGGTTACCCAGTCCAATGCTCTCAGAGGACCAGATAATGGAATTGGAAACCTATATCAAGAAAATAAATATACATGCTCAGAACGTAATTGCTTGTTCCATCAGTTTTCCAGAAGCAGCGTTGCCAACAGGGAGAAATCTATATGACAGGTTGAAGAATTTATTTCATCTTGAACATGAAATAAGGTATTTATTCCCTGATCAGCCTACTTTTTACAAACTCACAGAGGCTGATGAAACGTTGAGGAAACTTAAAAGAACCGAAATACCAGAAAATCAATGGTGGAATGACCTATTGGAAATTCTATGAAAATTATCTTCAGGATGAGAATTTTATCTTTTTTACTATTATGTGAAAGATAAAAATGAGTACAGGTTAAAGAGTATCATTTGAACAGGTTAAAGAGTATCCGTAAAGACAAAGAGTATCAAACAAGAAAAGAAATTAATCCAAGGGACAGCATCGAGCCCTCTTATAGCACCTGCCTCCAGCACATCCACAAAGAAAGGAAACAGCACATCAGCAGTTACTTATTATTCTATCTACGAGACCATTTGTCTCCTGTTTATTTGTAAATTACTCCTTAGTCACCCTAGATTATGTGCTAGGTTAGTTTGAGATATTCTCAATTATTTTTTGTATAAATAAACCCTCAAAGAGAGTGTTGAGGGTGGATTCTATTACTTTGCTGTGACATTGAAGTTTTTGGAATAAAAGCATTTTGGAGAAATTTATTTGTGGCTTACTGGATGACAATTTGAAGCTCATGACTTTTTGCAGGATTCATGTGTCGGACTGCAGTTCAATAAGTCTTTCTACCCTATGTCTTAAGTTTTATATCAGTTTATAATATCATTATGTCCATTTCTGAATAATTTACATAAAGGATTGAATCATAATTTACTTAATTGTACTCTGATTTCAGATGTGATTGTTCTTAATGTTTTCCTCTAAATTGGTTATAAGCATGAATTCTTAAATGCTCTTGCTTTGCTAATTTAAACATTGTTGGTTACTATAATAAAGAATTCTTCATTGCTCTTTGTTTGTAGTCATCTCATTTCTTTCTTTTGAACATGGTGAAAGATTCTTAGCTGCCTTTCATCCCTTCAAGATCATCCCATCCTCTTTAAATTTTAAGGATTGTTCTCTGTCTAGCTATCTTGCCCTGTAAAGCCATCTTGTGTGTAGAATAGAAATCCAGTAAAGCCATCCTTTGACTCCATAGCCCAATGGACTGAAAATCTTCAACCTTGCCCTTAGTTTGCGGATTCCACCATTTTCAAACAAACTCTTGGATCTATAACTAGCCTAAAACCTTCTAAGAACAAAGATAAATTATAAAGAGAGAGCCCTCTCTGGATGCAGATTGGCTAGATTCTGCATCTAAAGGTTGGTTTGTGGTTACCTCGGGTATACTTTCCTCTTCCACAACTTCAAGGAAAACCTGAGTGATAACACTGTTGACTTGGTCAAACTTGACCTTGTCCTCATGCAAATTGACCCTTTTCACACTGGAAGGTGAAAAATAAGTTGCTCCAATGATCCCTTTCACACTATGAGGGATTTTATTCCTACTCATGGGCCTTTGAACCATTTTATTGACCTCCTAATTGAAATCAACAAAAAATAATATTCCAATTTGTTGTATGCAAATTTTTGAATATTACAGTCCTCCCCTCTGAAATATTTCTTATCCTCAAGAAAGTGCAAGGATAGACTGAGTTATTTTCTTTTCCTCTCCCTGTAGCATCCATTTATGATGATATCCTCCTAGGAAAGTGATGCTATCTTATCAATCAAGTCTCCACATTGCTCCTCCTCAGCATGCAAGTTAGCTATCAAGCCATCATCATGTAAAGGTGAGATACTCAAGAGGATAGCGAAGTGATGTCTAGAGGTCCCTTTGAAGAATGGGATCTAAAATAAAATGGAAACTATCTCTCCCATATGGATCCTCCATCTCTAAGCTATGAGCCATTCAAATTGAGTCACCTCCCAACTAGGCAACTCCTGAAAACTGTCATCCACCTTTGGCTTTGGAAAAGAAGGTGGGCAAAAACTCTGTACATGGTAGACAATGTAGCCTACCCCACGTTTTCCATCTCCCCACTTATGATAAGTGTAGATAAAGTGATGATCCTGGGCTGCAAAATAATTTCCTTCAAGTGGCAATAAGAAGACTAGATCTCCAAGGATCTCTCCTGCAACGTTGCAAATCATGCTGGCCCAAGTATCTCCATATATGATGAGGTGGAAGTCATCCACATATGGCATGTCATATATCATATGGCTCACCTCATATGGAAACAAATGAGTAGCTCTAGTGGCCATACCATCTCCCATTCTCCCCTTAGAACATGTAGTGCAAAAAGTGTAGGAGAAGTCTCCCTCAAAGGACACATCCATCCAATGTGTCTTCCTCCCAAGCATGCCCCTCATAAGAGAAAAGAAAATAGGCCCATAGGGAGAAAATATGAGAATCATGCTTGTTGCCATATGCAACAAATGTGAAGGACAATGGTCCCTCAAGTGCAACCAATGTAGCTTGACTCTCAACTGCAATGGAGACTGATAAAAGGTGTGGCTTCTCAACCACTTTCCTGCTGCTCCAATCTCCTCATAAGCATGGAGGAAGTGAATGATGTAAGGTGTACCATGAACATGTGCTCCATAATATGCCTCTTCCCCAAGTCCTCCTAGGGAATGTCCATCAACCATGCTTATGGCCTCAACTAGACCAGGAAGCTCAAAAGAAAGGTTCCTCCTTGTTGGAGCAATACCCTGCACATGTATGGTTAAGCGACATATACATACATCATATAAATTCTCATGTAAACAAAAATGAATACCCTTACCATAATCTCTGTTCATACAAATGGAGCAGCTCATAAATGAGTCTCCTCTCGTCCTCAAAGTGGAAAGAGCTAGCTGTGCTAAATCCTCCAAAGAGTTATGTCTCTCCTCCATCTCCATCTGGTCCATGTATCTACTCATATGTTGATATATCTCCTCCTCAAAGCTCATCCAAAAATACCCCTCCATGATGGTTTGGTATGCTCTCATAGAACAAGTGGGGTTGAAAAGGATATCCTCATAGGCTGCTTGTAGCAACTTCACCTTGAGCTTAGAAGCTCTAGGTAAGAAGATCCTACCATGATAGAAGATGACCCCATCTCTGATTGACTATGCCTCCTCATGAAACTGGTCATCCAAGATCATGCAAGTGAAAAGATCCTTGGAATACTCCACCAATAGCTGGGAGCTTCAATGTGGATCTAACCTCCATAGTGACAGCGTTGATGATCTCTCATGAAGAGAATCTGTCATATGGTCACCATCTTCTTTGACATCTCCCATGCCAAAGGTGCAATTTGGAAGGCTATTATCCTTCCCCTGCTGCTTCTGCCACAACGCAGAACCTGAAATGGAAGTGGGTACTGATGATGTTGAGAGAATGCTCTCTCTCTCCTTGAGTCTACCCTATACTCCCAGCACTGTATCAAGCTCTCCAAAGGTTTCCACCCTCCTAAAATCAATGAGTGGTGCCTAAACATGTGAAGCATCCATCCCCCTCTATTGGTCCAGTGGTCTCCCCGGAAAAATGTCTCCATGAAATGAGACATCATCATCAAGAGATGACTGAATAGATGAATGGAGATAACTCTCCATGCTTCCACTGCGCAATCCAATCACCTTCTTAGGTGCATCAACCTCCAAAAATGGATAGGTATGTGTACTCCTCATCTCATGATGTTGGGTTTTCTCCCTACCTCCTCCTTGTGTCTCCATGGCTCCACACCTCCTCAACAATGGCACATGTAGAACATGAGTTGTGCCTTGATCTCCACACATGAGATCCTGGGGACTTCCTTGCAAAGATGCAAGCATCCCTTTACCTGGAGCAAGAGCTTCTCCTTCCTCTGCAAGAGGTGCTAGATCAACTCCAGATCTGACAACGTTGTTGCCCTCAATCTCTACAACATGAATGGGAAATCCTCCAGATTGGATCCCTTTTTGAAAAAGAGATCCCCATGCTCCTTTGCTCAAAGGTGTGAGATGAAAACCTTTCTTCCGCCAAATTATGGTGCAAGTTTTCAGCCTCCCCCTTTTTTTTTTGAAATGGTACTACGTTCTTATGCAAGGGTTTTATTTTATTTTTCTTGTTTAGATCCACCATGTGTGTCTCATGAGTCCTTCCATCAAATATTTTCACTAATGCCTTAGTGAAACTAGAATAGGATGCAATGTTTATATTTCTTAAAGAAAAGGATTCAAAGATCCACCAAGAATAAGCCTTACCTCTGAAATGCAGGGCTACAACTTTGATGGCTTCATGCTTCGGCATTTGGTACTGCTGCAAGAAGGTATCTAACTCCTCCACCCAAGCTTTGGCTGAACATATAGGTGCTCCTTCAATGGTAGATAGATGAAATCTATCCTGTTGCTCTCTTCCATTCACCTTCATCTTGCAAAACTCTGAAAAAATGAGATGATCTCAGAGTTTCTGAGTTGTAAACTCATATTCTTTCAAGGAATTACTAAGGGTTTCCCTCCTAGTAACCTCTTCTTCTCTTTCAATCTCTCTCCGGCAATCCTGGGCATGTGACTGCACTGTACAAGATGGTGTGTAGTTGCTTGCTCACACTCCTTATGTGAAAATCTAGAGTTTTCCTTTGGTACAAACCCTCTAGGAGATTCTTCATACATCTTCCTCCATATCTCCTTGAATTCTTCATGAATCATATGTGCATATTTAGGAAGAATCTTTGTAATCTTATCCCCTTTTTCTTCTCCAAAAGATAGAGTTTTTTTCCTTCTTATTTATTTATCTCCTTGATGAGAATAGGAAGTGCAGGGTTCTTCCTCTTCGTTCTGATTATAATCCTTGGGGAGGTTCTTCATGGATCTGAAATATGATGAGATAAAACCCATCCTCTTTAATATTCTAGTATTTTTGGCTTAGACTCACAGGCTGAGCCAAGACTATGCTCGAATACCACTATAATATTCCAAATCTGGAACAACTAGCAAGGCATGACTGGAAAACACATTTTCCCAATAATGACTGCTATAGGAATTGAAACCAAGACTTGGATCCCTTAGAAATTTTTTTCTAAGTTCCAAATCCAAGAGGAGGGTCAGAAGAAATCTTTCTAAGTGGGTTAAACAGATCTTCCACACTTAGATGTCCTCTAAAAGTGCTCAATGAAGGGACTGCAACAATACTTGAACAAGGATTGAATACACAACATTATTTTAATGAGCCATGACACATGAAGATGCAAATATCTAATCAATGTATAATATAGCAGCGAGAAATTACAATATTTGGAGGAATCAATCTCTCCAACTAGGCAATGAAAGCTTCAATAAGACATGTACATCAAATGTGACAAAACACTGCTGCATAAATATGATCCACCTATGACAGCACTGTCTATAGGAGACACTGCAACATATAAGATGAAAAGAAGATGATATGAAAATATCATCTCAAATAAATAAGGGGGGGCAAGCTCTCAACACCTAAAAACAGTAATACAACAATAATACACAATCCTTAGAAGGATTGGCTGCAATACATGTACAAATGGAAAATATGCAGAAATGCCAGAGTTGTTGGGCAGTAGCTGCAACTCAATATTGGAAATACATGGAGATGGCTGAAGATGATGCTCAATCTGTAACGAACCTTCTCCATTGGATCTCTGAATGCAAGGTTGATCCCGACACTGAAGATCTTTCCCTCTAAGAAGCTGGTGGAACCCCTCACTGCAAGTGTGCACTGAAATAACGCAGTATGGAGGCTGGACTATGCTGTCTATGATGGGAGATGTTGGCCTTGATGTCAAAATATGCAAATCTTCCCTAGAGACCTTCCTTACTAATCTTCCCGAGGAATAGAAACTCCCTCCTCTAAAATATAAGACAAGGAATGGAGTTGTGGAACCTCTCCACTGTAACACCCAACAAATCTACGTTATACTTCAGTAGAAATAACGCAGTGAATGAATAGTGGCTTTGGCCTTGAGCCAATATGTGGAGAAAATGAAGTGCAATCCTTCAAGAGGCCTCTCAAGAAGGAGAGGAAATCCTAAACAGGAATCCCTCGTGCTAAGCAGCATTGCAACTCAACTGAACAGTCGGGACTGTAAAGATGTCTAAGCAGACAAATGATCAAATGCTCCAAGATGTCTCACTATGGCTACCTCCTCCTCCTTTTATGAAAGTGAATGCCTCTTTGCCCTGGACCCCACACATTATGGTTTCTTCCACAAAGAATATTTCTCCCTCCAAAACTGCGTTGAAGATGATGCTCAATATTTTCTCTCTTTTTCTTTCCATAGCAGGTACCAATCAAGTGAGTTTAGTTCAATTGAGAGCAATGGAAGAGATGAAGGGAGGCGAGGAAAAGAGAACAGATTACAAGTAGATTTTCTTCCCTTTTCTATCCATTTTAACAAAAAGGTAAAATATATTTCTTTCTACTATTCTAAGTACAAGCACCACAATTATGGAAAGCATACTTATTCATAGGTTTGATTTCCATAAAACACCTTATAAACCTTAGTTGAGATGGTGAGCTGTCCAATTGATGAGTTGGCATGCTTTGCTGACTTGATGAGTTGAATATCTACATGGATTTTGACTGTTGAGCTACCCCATTAAACAAATGGCCCAATGATATTCCTGATATCATTTCATGACTCAACTTCCTCCTTTAATGTATTGAATGCCCCAAAAAGATCATAAATTCATAACGCTGAAAAAACAGAGGATTAGGCAGTTTCATAGCGAATTCTAACAAGTTTACAGTCAAAGAGTAAGAAGATTAAAAGAATAATAAAATAATAAAACCACTTTTTCAACTTGTATTTTCAACTTATCTCCCAAAGTTTTTATTAAACTTTCGAGTGGGATTACTCGTTGGATGCAAAATTTAATTCCTCATCCAAGGAGTCCCATGTTGCATACTTTCGATGGATCCTACTACACAAAAAATGAGAAATACATGAAAAAAGTTCTCATTTTTCATGTAGCAGGATCCATTGAAAGTATGCAACATGGGTACTCCTTGGATGAGGAATTATATTTTGCATCCAACGAGTACTCCCGCTTGAAATTTGAGTAAAACATCTGGGAGATAAGTTGAAAATACAAGTTGAAAAAGTAGTTTTTTTCTTTTTTCCCTCTAAAATTTGATGGTGTAATGAAATATTATTTAATTATTTCCACTATTATTTTATAATTTCCTTACGAAGCTCGTCTTAGGCGTCAAAATTCACCTAATGAAGGCTCTGATCTGAGGTGTAAATGGAAAATATTGGCCGCTTACAACCCTCCTACACTTAGATCATCTTCTCCACCATCTAGTGTATTGACTCACCCTTCAAATTATGAAATTATGGGTAATACATTTTCTGTATGAATAACCTCCATGTTCCATTAAATTCCTTCACCTGCCTTTGAGTAGGCCATAAGCAGGGGACTTGAGACCAAAGGTGTCGAATTTGGAGAACCCTCAAGAATTATCTTTAATATTATTTTCTCTAACTCAATGATCAAATTGATCATTTTTTTCAATAAAAATAATTTTTAGGAACTTCATGGCATAGGGTAAAATATTGTTTGTGATTGGTCCAACGCTATTACTCATTTCTTCAAAGTTTCTCCTTTATTAGCCAACTTGTCTACTTCCAAATTCAATTTCCTATATATATATGATACGCATATATCTCCTTGAATTTCCTTAGTTGTAATAATATCATTTAGATTATCTCAATGTCGACTATTCCTACCCAAGCTTTAGTTTGGTGAATTTATTTATTACTATCATTGAATATCCAAATACCAACATTATCTTTACACCATCAGTAATGGAAAATTCTAGTCCTTTCCAAAGGGCTAGATATTCAGAATATTCGAAACCATTTCTTGGATATGATGATGGTGCTAGTCATAGTACGCAGAATCTATCCTCTGCAGCATGGACCATTTTTTCTCCAAGTAGCGAGTTAGTGAGTTTCCAAGATATTTGTATTGGTTGATTGACCAAAAATATCATTGAGTATAGTGGGTTGATTGAACTCCTCTCTGATTCCATTTTACTTAGCATTCGTCGCATCATCATTAGGCTGGACTCATAACTTGTCGTACTACAACTTACTAGTTTTTATAATGTCTAAAATCCAGGATTTAATCACATGTTCCTTAGAGTTCGTCTTTTGGAAAGACATTTTGATTAAATTCAATATCAACACATTTCTAGAAACATTAACACTTTAGTTGATTCTTTAGTAAATTATGTGTTAAACAGACATTTGCAACATATGTAAAGATATATTTTCAATTCACATCACACAATTGAATAGGATTGCAAATAATCATAGGAAAACATTGAAAGTAAAATAGATTTACAATCGAGTTTTTCACAAAAGTTGTTTCCAAGACACGTTGATCATTTGAACTAAAAATTTATACAAACATAACATAATCTAAGTATACCTAGTGATGCTTATGATAACAGGTCACTGCTTGGGCTATCATGCGTAATGGACTCATCTAATGGCTAGGCGCACCAATGGTATGGTGTTGTAGCCTCATAGGTAACTCCTCGATCCATACATCTGGTATCCCAAGATTCAATCCCTCCAGATGTTGTTGCAACTCAGCAAAAGTCTTGGCTAAATCCAAATCCCGAAGGACTGCTCTCTCGGCAATCCTCTCTGTTGGTTCTCTCGCTTGCTATGCATGATCCACTAGTCGAACAATGCCCACATCTGCATACATAAAACATATTTATTTTAGCCTTGGAAAAATAAAAAACATGGTCAAACATTTTACCTATAGCACCCCAGTGAGCTTCGGCTAGTAAAATCCAATCTGGATCTCCATGGAAATCCATCCCTGCATATTGATTCTCCTATATGAAGATATTATGTCTTCGGAGCCAACTAAAGAAAGCAGTGGAAAATGAGATCGATGACTGACTACCATGTATAGCCATCAGCTCGACCCACAATTGCATTCATGGATCTCTAGGAGAAGCTAATCCTAGTGTCACATGTTCTGGTTGCATCAATGGAACTCGCTCCAAAACGAAAGTGATCAAGATTGACCCATAGCTGAAATTATTCTTCTTTAAACTTTTTACCTTGGTTAGTTGTTCTTTCATCTGAAGCAGTATTGCTCCAGCCTAGTTGAACACAGTTGGCTTGCGACACTCAAGCACATACTACATGTATGATATGTTCATGACATGAAGTGTCACCCTACCAACTAGTTTTGTGATAGTAAATGGGAGCATTAACAAAGGAATATCACATACATATTTGATATTTATATATCGATCTTTTCTAGGCTCAGTTCTTGGCCAAAAAAACTGTCAAATTTAGTCCTTCATTGTTTCACCTCCACGGATGGAGCCTGCAAGGGAAATGGTGGCACCGCGTCTTGGAAAACCTGTCAAAAAGTAAATGTCATCAACCAATATTGGGAGAAATTTTTCCCCAATGTGAAATTCCTAAAGTGCTAGGTCACGTGAACAGATCAAGAACTGCAATAGTTCCATGTGTTGCCTCATCCCTGAAAATCTAAAGTAATTGAGCAACCCATAGTCTCTGAGGGCTCTCACAAAGCCAGGATCATTTAGGGCAACCAAATCATTTTCTTCACTTTCTCTTTCTTGCCATGTAATCGACGTTCTAATCCAATCAAAGCCTGAAATAAGAGCATAGGCTTAGTTAGGATCCATTCCATGAAACAAACATGAGAAATTTTGGGTAGAAAACAAGATGCAAGTTTCTGAATTGTGCCCAATGCACTCTTGAGTGGAATATAGAGTGTTGCAGAGGAAATTCTCTTCTTTCCAACCTCTCTACAATGTACTTTTTGACATCCAAGGGTGCCTTGGTCCTAGGGTGTTGTATATTTACCCTAGGAGCCCTAAAAAGCTAAAAAATTTGTATGAAATTGAACAAGAATGAAACCAATAGAAAGAGGAAGGTAATATCTCCTACCTGGTCCGTTAAAGCATCAAATAGTGATAGACTTCTCCGTCATGACAAGATCGAGTTTCACCTTCGCTACACTCATTAAAACATCACATAGCAATGGATTCACCCAAAGGGTGGAATTATACATCAAGAATATGTTATCCTTTTCAAGCTTGTTAAAAAAAATAAATAGGTACTAGTCATCAATGACTGGGGAAAATTTGAAAGGGATAAAACACTTCATGGTAGCAAGTCGCTCTTGAACATGACACTCATTCACTTCATCTCTGTGGAGTTTGGGTTGGGTTATCTGCTTGATGGTATATCATACCTATGGTCTCTCACACCATCCATCACTTTGGTTTTGGGTCAATGCTGCCAACTCATTTAGTGTCATTGATATGTTCAAGAGAAGTCAATCAGTTATTCCTCATCCTTTGCAATACTCATAAACCTTCATTTCATAATCGCCATCCCTGAAAATTGCTTCATCATTTACATTATGTCTCTAAAATAATTATTCCCATTTTGTGTCATTGATGGGGGAAACATCAAGGCCCTCCTGTGACAAGTCGCTTCCTATCGACATTAGCTCATCATCCAGGAAGTTGACTTAGAAACAACCTTTCAGTACCTTGGAGATTTCCTACATCAACGACAATTTTCTCACTTCCGACGATAGGTTGACATCACAGGCCTTTGAACGAAATAATTTGTATGGTGTTCGATATAAAATAATTTATTCACACCATGCAGAATGTACTACAGTACCGTGAGAGCCATTATCATCAACGATGGTTTCTCTCGCATTTGTTAACAACTTATATTGTTGGTTGGTAATCATATGGTGTCTTCCCATGTTCGACTTCATATCACATATTCACATCGTTATACTCATACTTAAGCGATCAATTGAAGGAGAGAGAAGACCCCATATCTAGTTTCATCCATCCGGGCTGTGATTTCAGGAGTAGTACCAAATCATCTGTACGATGGTCATTAAATAGATGGTCATCCTATCATGGGTCTATATTTGTAGACGAATTTGTGATGTTATGATAGTTTATGTGCTGAGTATGGGTATGCATCCCTCAGGAATTCATGTCCAAGATGAAAATATGTCATGATGTAATGTATTTTAATTGATGCAGGTCACCGTCCTCTTCAGATCCTACTCATCACATCATAAAGAATTTGACTCAACGTTATCATTTTTTACTTCATGCTTTAGGGGGCAGTTGTTACAAGTCAATTTGGGCATCATCCCAAAACACATATCAGTATCCACTAAGGTCTATAATTCTCTAAATTAGTTGCTACATTCCCTAAACAAGTCATCGTATTGATGGTTTTCCTTCATGAAAGTTTCTCTGGTTAGATGTAATATTCCAAATATGGAACAGCTAGCAAGGCATGACTGGAAAACACATTTTTACAGTAATGGCTGCTATAAGAATTGAAACCAAGACCTAGATCCCTTAGAAAAATATGTATAAGTGCTAAATCCAAGAGGAGGCTCCAAATAAATGCTTCTTAGTGGGTTAAACAGATCTCCCACACTTAGATGTCCTCTAAAAGTGCCCGATGAAGGGACTGCAACAATACTTGAACAGGGATTGAATACACAACGTTATTTTAATGAGCCATGACACATGAAGATGTAAATATCTTATCAATGTATAATATAGCAACAATAAAGTACAATATGTGGAGGAATCAATCTCTCCAACTAGGCAATGAAAGCCTCAATAATACGTGTACATCAAATGTGACAAAACACTGCTACATAAATATGATCCAGCTATGAAAGCGTTGTCTATAGGAGACACTGCAACATATAAGATGAAAATAAGATGATATGACAAAATCAGCTCAAAGAAATTGTTAGCCCCCCTATGGAATTCTTGACAAGCAAGATGGGGGCTAGATTATTGTGGAGCCTTCAAGGAATTCCTTTCCCCTGAAAACCCATCCTCCTTGAAGTCTCTGAGTGCTTCACCTTATACAAATCCTATCTGCTGATCCATTTCTAAAAGGCCTACTGTTACTCCTTGCACCCCCGCAAAATTTCCCTTTCTCCCCTCTCTCCTCCTTCTGTTAAAATTCCTTTGTTCCCCTCTATTTCCCATATTAACCCCCATCAACCCCTTAAATCCCCTCTTAAAATCCCCACACCCTTTGCTTCCCCACATTCCCCCTCCATCTCCCTATCGTTCCCCTTTGGGCCTCAAAATACATTAAAAATGGGTTAAAAACCCACTTCAGACCTTATGATAGGCCTTAGCCCCTTCCTCGTATCCCCGTGCCTTTTTCTTCCCATATAACCCAACGCCGTGATCGAGCGCTAGGTGGAAAAGCGTTTCTGCGGGGGGTCGCTCCAAAATTCCCGTGTCCGTACACCTTGGCCCCCTGCAGTGCATCTCCACCATCCATTTGAATCCGCCGATCAATGGTTCATAGCCAGAGCGCATCGGGCACATTTTCCACTGTTGATCTATTCCAGATCTGACGGTGTGGAATCCGCCCGCCACGGTGGTCCCCCCCCCCGCCACGCACTGTTCAAAACCGCTGGTTTATTCCACACTGCTTATGCGCGGTGAGTGGATTTTCTCCATCGGCCAGCGATTCCACTCACCTTTTGCCGCGTGTCCTCCTGTATGTTTCCAAAACCGCCAATCCCACCTGTTAACTCCATCCCCCGCGCATTATCTTTCGGACACGGATGCCCAGCGAAATGACCATTGACCGTCCAATCTGGAGCGGGCCATCCGACGACTATCGCCCATCCAAGATGCGGATGTTTAATGAAATAGTGCACGCGATAGCTCAAGTCCTGGCCCGCCATCTGTCGTCCTCCGTCGTTGATCTCCGCCACGATCGATGGTCCATATTTGTTCCTCCGTCGCTGACTTTTCCACTGCCCCCGGTCCCGCCACGTCATCTCCACGTGCAACCTCCGTACTTCCTCCCATTCCATGGCATATAATTGGTGCATTTCGTGTGTTTTAACATTTTTCATTCGTTTTCACTCTACAGACCGCCACCTCCACCAGAGCAGATTTCCATTGTTCCTCTACATTTTTCTCCGCCATGTCACTGCTTGCACTACCTTTCTCCCCCTCCACATCATCCGCTAACCCGTCCATTATTTTCGTCGCAGGTTTCATGTTTTGCAGGATTATTAAAAAGAAGAATGGCTGCCGTGACACACATCTCTGCTACAAGGACAGCGAAATCCAAAGAAGATCAGTTACAACAGCTAAATTTATGAGCAAGGACCCGGGAAGGTAAAGACCAGACGTTCATTGAAAGAAGCAGTGATTAAACTTCGGGGAAACCTTCTGGCACCATTAAAGCTCAAAATGAATGAGCAGAGATAGAGATGGAGCGACAAAGTGTTTTAATGCAAGAAAAGGGATTAGAGCACGTCAATGAGGATCTTGAGCCTTGAATCAGCGGTTTAAGAGGCAAAGTACCAGGTTAAAGACCCCGAGCATCGATCAAAAGGTCCTGAGCATAAGCAAAAGGTAACATCAGGGTTTATTAATCAGTAGAATGTTTTTCTTCATCAAGTACAAGGCGCCCATACAGCTTTTATTATGCACAATGTCCCTGAAGGATGTTCCACCCTAACAGCAGTTCAAAACCGCCAGAGCATTTATATGGCAGACTTCCTAGTAGTTTATTTCATTTTTGTTCAAAGCACCATGAGTACCACAGCCGAAATATGTCAGAATCATATTCAGAGAAGATCACTCCTGCATAAAGAGGTGACAGAAATTAAATACATAGCAGTTAAACAGAATGGGTCTCGACCCTGCATTCATTTTTGTGTTTAATGTTACATTTAGTGTTCACCTACCCCCTCAGTCGATCCCCTGTTCATCCTCTGCTATAAAGCACAGAAAGAAATTTTTGTTGGTTGTTGATGAGATATTAGTGAAACGCAAGCATTTTCCTCTTGAGACAAGTTCTTTGTGTAATATTGTAAGATAGGCTGAGATTTGATGTATTCAGACTCAATGTTCAAGCTATGGGCTATGATGTACCTGATTGCTGTTGTTTTTAATATGACAAGCATATTTCTTTGGATCCTGATCTAAAGTAGCTGGTGATGTTTTTCTATCTCTGAGTTTAATTCCATTTCATTTCATTTCTACTGGCTCGCATCAGAATTTTGGTATAAGATTTACCCTTGATAGGTACCTTATGTTGCTGCTCTCCCAGCCTTTTATGTTTTCTGCTTATATGTGTATCTGGATATTGATTTCAATTGATTTAACCGGTGTAGTGGATGTTATTGCCTACTCTCTGATGTATGAATTAATGAAATCTATGTTTAGATTTTCTTGTGAGGATCTAGTTGGATGTGTTGGGAACATTGGGAGGTCTAGAACCCTGTATCTGCCTCACTAGGATCTTTCCATCTTAATTAGGCCTTTCTAAGATCCCTTTTCCTACCTCTTATTTTGTCCAAGCAGGTCTGGAGTTAAATGACCTCTGGCCGGATCTATAGACAGAGTTAGACGGTTCTCCTTCCTTCATTTTCAACCCTTAATGTTCCACCTCGCACATCATCCTTTAAGATCCAAATGCTCTAGATGACTAGCCCAACTGAAAGCTTGCACATTGAACACAAGTAAATCCTTTCTTGACTCCATTTCCCAATGGCCTTGATTTTCTCTGAATTATCTACCTTTGCCTAAATTCCCTCATTGCTCATCCTTGCCTTATATTGGATCCTTCTTTCCTGATTCCCAACAACCAAACACAAACAATCAAACAAACAACCCTGAGCCTATAGCTAGCCTAAAATCACAACTTAGAGCTTCAAAGACATACACTTTGACTCATCTAGAGAGATCCCTCTCTAGACCTAGGAGGGCTAGATCTTAAGGTCTGAAAGTGGTTCTATGTTGTCTCATCTTTTGGTCTTGTCAACCTGGCCAAAACATGGGAACCCCAACATAATGGCGACTCCACTGGGGAAATTTCCTGAGAATCCATAACTGCTAAACATTCATCTGTCTCCCAGTCTCGTCACCAACATAATGGCGACTCCGCTAGGGAATCTGAATGATTTCCATCTCACTACATCAAAAACCTCAGAAACCTACATCTCTCGTCAGGTTGGCAGTAAGTCACTCCTTTCTTGAATCAACCTCCATTATTAAGTGTTTATCATACTCTTAGACAGAGCCTGGAAAGAGCCAGGTAGCCTCCAGATCTCACCCTCTTCAGAGGTGACATATCTGGTAAATGCACTCCCAGTCAATCTCTGGTTGGAGTTTACTATTTTGAGGAGATTCCCGAAAGGTGAAAGTGCCTAAGCACTATGGTGGACAGTGTAATCCCTTAGACGTACCCTAAAACCCTCCACCTGGTGACTCCATTGTTCCTAAACGAAAAGACTCCACTGGTGATCAGTAGGCCTGCTGATTATCTTGGTTTCACAAGTAGACTCCACTAGGAGACCAGCCTTCTAGACAACATTAACCACAGTAGAAGTAACAAGTAGGGTTAAGCTGCTTAGCTGAGAAACAACATTCTGGCTTTCAGAACCATTCACACAAGAGCTTATCCCAACCCCGACCCACCTGAAATATTTGACAATCTGGAGAGTATCCTCAAAGGAGCTCCTACACCCAAGAGACCAACTATTTCCAGCCACATTCATAGAGCTAATTCTACACCAGAAGACCTAGCAGCTCTATCACTCTTCCTCCCTGACCTAGTCCTACCTAATAGAATATCAAGAACTAGGTCATCCGGTGATCTAGACCAGCCAGACCTTGAGTTTCACAGTTCAGCATCTCATAGTGGTCAACACACTAGGGACAGAGGAACCCCTCCATCTACACCACCTGATATCCACTTCGTTCAAAAATTGGGGCTCTCTCACCCTAGATCTGCTCAACAAACTTCTGCTGGTCCTAATATACCTGTCATCCAAATACCAGCTGCTCAAGCCAACCCTGTACCTCATCAGAACATTACCATGGAAGCCTGGTATGCACCTCTGGTCTTACCTCAACCCTTGTTACCCTTACCCAATGATTATCAATCAAAAATCCCACACTTCACTGCTAAAGAATCCATCACAGCCTAGCAACATGTAGATAAGATGGAGGATTCTTTTGACTATATGGAAATTGATGATGAAACAATCAAAATGAGGATCTTTGCCCAAAGCTTAGGGGGTGATTTACAGAAATGGTTTAAAAGCTTACCTCCTGGTAGTATCTGAGATCTCCCTACATTATATCAAACCTTCATAAACAAATGGGAAGTTAGGGCAAACCCTCGTCAGTTCCTAGCAGACTACATGACCCTTAAGAGGAATGTGGGGGAAAGTGTCCATGATTACACCACTAGATTCAACAACATTTACAATGCTCTCCCTCCACACATGAAACCTCCTCAAGGTATGGCCCTAGCCAAATATCCTGATGGATTTGATGCTGACATGGCCTATGAGCTTAGAGATAAAGAGTATAACACATTGGAAGATATGCAAAAATGAGCCATAACCATAGAAGCAAACTTGATGGAAAAAAGGGCAAGAATAAAAGATGAGAAAAGGGTAACATATAGGGATGACAATGTAGCTTCCACATCCGATCCCAAATATGATAGACTGTCTAAAAACGTGGAAGAGCTTCAACAAATGATAAAAAGGATGGTTTTCCAGAACATAAACCAAAACTAGAACCAGAACATTATAAGAAACAATGCTGCTCCCAACAGACAAAGAGAGTCAAATCAACAGGTTACCCCCCCATTTCAAGAAAAAATTTTAGATGAAGATGAGGGAATCATAGAAGAGTCTGAAGGGAATGGAATAAACATGTTCAAAACAGAAGACTCATTCCTCAACTGTGATTCAGGGGAAGACTAGCCCTCACCTTCATACTGGGATGAGGAATGGTTAGAAAATGAGGATTACATATTAGGATTTGAAAATGCCATGTTATAGGTCAAGGAACAATATGAACTTAGGAGAAAAAAGAACCAAGATACTTCCAAAACCAAATCTCCTGAGGTTACCATCAAGAAAAGGCCTGATAAAACTTATAAAGCATTTGTTGTTAATAGCAAATCAGCAGCTGAAATTTTTGGGAAAAATGAGGAAAAAGACAACCAAGACACTGGAAAGCAAAGTCGACCAACCAGCAGTACTAGCACTTCAGTTAGTACTCCTGATACAATTGTTCCCACCCCTGTACATAATGAGAAATCACAAACTGATTTAGCTGCTAAGGTTGTAGCAAATAACACAGAGTTGAGCACTCCAAAGACAGTCCACTTTCAATTTAGAGAGTGAGATTGAAAAAATCAAAATCTTTGTACCATTATCCGAGCTGGCCACTCAGAATGTATATAAAGGCCAAATTTTGAAAGCATTGAATTTAGGGGAAAAAAATGATACTGTAAATTTGAATGATGATCAACCTGCCCTCTTGTTTGGTCCAAAGATTGAGGGAAAGTTTCAAGAAGGGGTAGTTCCACCTTTTTATATCAGTCTCAACATTCACGAAAAAATACTCCATAATGCCATGCATGACTCTGGAGCGTCACACAATTTAAAGCCTAAGGTAGTGATGGAAAAACTAGGCCTAGAAATAACCCGAACTTACAAAGATCTATATTTGTTTGAATCTAGCAGAGTAAAATGCCTAGGCCTAATCAAAGACTTATGTGTGAGTTTGACCCAGATCCCAGCTAAATGTATGGTCATGGATGTGGTGGTGGAAGATGTGCCACCCAAATATGGCATGCTGCTATCTAGATCATGGGGAGCCAAAGTGCAAGGAACAATGCAGATGGATGGCTCATATGCCACTATCCCTATATTTTGCCAGCTTAGAAGACTGTATAGAGAGTCCCAGATGAAATTTCTAGTCAATAGCCCCAAGAAACCTGAAAATTCACCATTATACTCTGTACACACAGATCTGGATTCTTTCATTCTCTATAACGACCAATCCTTAGGAGAGCCAGAATCCGAATGTAGAAATACAAGCAAGGACACAGGGCCCATGGATTTTAGCATAATGGCTACCCTAGAAGAATATGATGAAGAAAACCATGGGCATAGTAGTGAAAATGAAACTCAGAGTGAACCAGGAACACGATGCAGTTAGCCTATTAGTCACACCATTCAAACTAACACACCACATAAAGAACAAGTCAACCCACAACCTAGTATAGACCCTCAAACGCAACATAATGGTGAGCCCTTGTGGGAAATGAACTTTGATGGGTCCTGTACTAGGAAAAATGTTGGAGCAGGGGTGTGGCTACGTAACATAGAAAATGATCATGCAGAAAGCCATGTTGTGAATCTGCATTTCAAATGCACAAATAATATTGTAGAATATGAGGCTCTCATCCTGGGTCTGAACCTATTGAAAAAATTAGGAGCCCATAGGATAGCTGTGAGAGGATACTCTGAGTTAGTAATCAAACAAGTGAATGGTGAATATACGGAAAAACACCCCAGGTTAAGAGCATACCATAACGACACTCTGGATTTATTGAACACATTTGTTGAATATGAGTTAGTGTTTGTTCCGAGGAATCAAAACGTTATTGCTAACGGATTAGCCTGCCTGGCTAGTTCATATCCTAAGACTCCCCTTGACCAAAAAATCGTCATTCAAACCAAGTTCAGACCTGTAGTGCTAGACAACGAAAAATATTGGCAGGTCTTTGAAGGAGATAAACAGATCGAAGATTTTCTGGTGGGAAGAAATGAGTTTGAATTTTCTGATTCCGATTCTAAATCTGATGACAACTGCCCGAGTGAGGATCCCCCAGATGAACATGAAACACCCTATAACATAGAAATAAACATATTTTCTGAGGAAAATAGAAGTCCAACCATAAGAAGTGAAAACGCGGAAAATGAGGAAATGGAGGTGTTGCAGGCCAAAGACAAGAATATACCCAGAGGCCTAGCACCCCTAGAGGACCTCTTTGACTTTGATGACGTAGAAAAAAGGCCCACTATAGAACATGCACAATAATATGTAGAAGAATGCAACATAGGCACTAAAGAAAGACCCAAAATGATTAAGCTGGCTAAGTCTATACCTGCAAACATGAAGAATAAATACATTGATCTGTTTAAGGAATTCATTGATGTGTTTGCATGGAGCTATGAAGACTTAAAGGCCTATGACACCAACATCATACAACACAAGATACCACTAAAGGAAAATCAGAAGCCTTTCAAGCAAAAACTCCGTAGAATCAATCCAAAACAATTTCCTGCAGTTGAAAAGGAAATTAAGAAGATGTATGATGCAGCAATAATAGTCCCTGTAAGGTTTTCTGATTGGGTGTCAAAATTAGTGGCTGTGAGAAAGAAAACAGGGGAGATTAGACTATGCATAGACATCAGAAACCTCAACAGAGCCTCCCTGAAAGACAACTACCCTTTGCCTAGAATGGAACATATCCTACAGAAGGTAGTGGGCTTTAAGAGAATCTCCCTACTTGATAGTTTCTCAGGATACAATCAAGTTCTTGTGCTCCCAGAAGATCAACTCAAAACAACTTTTACCACCCCATGGGGCACCTTCATGTATGTGAAAATGCCCTTTGGACTAATGAATGCTGGAGCCACCTTCCAGAGAGTGATGGATATAGATTTCTCAGATGAGATAGGACACTTCATAGTTATCTACTTGGATTACTTGACTGTCTTTTCTAAAACTGAAGAAGAACACCTGAAACATCTGAGAAAAGTTTTTGAAAAATGTAGAAGGTACAGTCTGTGCTTAAATCCTAAGAAAACTGTGTTTGGGATGCAGGAAGGCAAACTTCTTGGTCACATTATATCTGAGAAAGGGATTAGGATAGACCCATAGCGAGTTAAGGGAATACTTCAAATCACACACCCGAGAAATATCAAATAATTGCAGTCCTTTATAGGGAAGATCAATTTCCTTAGGAGATTCATTCCCAATCTTGCTGAGCACCTTAGGAAAATGACTGACATGCTAAAGAAAGATGCAGGAATTAAGTGGACTATTGAAGCCAAGAAATATTTTGAGTCAGTAAAACTTGCACTCACATAAGCCCCTGTCTTGATCAACCCAGACTTCTCAAAATATTTTCTGATCTTTTCATTTTCCTCCCAACATACAATAGCTGCAGTCTTGCTGCAAAAGAATTCAGAAGGTAACGAAAAGCCAATTGCCTTCTTCAGCAAAGCCTTAAGAGACGCGCCCTTGAAGTACAACATTATGGAAAAGCAGGCCTATGCCCTGGAAAAGGCCTTAAAAGACTTCAGGGTGTACATTCTACATTCTCACACCATTGCTTATGTGCCAAATATAGTGGTTAAAGATATCTTGTCCCAAGACCTTGATGGGAAAAGGGGAAAATGGATTGCTACAATCTTGGAATACAACCTTGAAATAAATCCCACCAAGCTGATCAAAGGTCAAGGCCTGGCCCAGCTAATGGCTGAATCAAACTTGCAGGCCCTTGACATTAACATGATAAATGCCTTAGATGAGCAGGAAGGATTGCCCCATCCAACTGTTGAGGAGCAGTTTCAGAACTCTACTTGGTACTCTGATATCCTTTATGTGCTCACCAACCTCAATGCCCCTCCAGAACTATCCAAAACCAAGGCCAGATTCATAAAGTTGAAAGCTAGAAACTGCTGCATTTTGAATGAGAATCTATACTGGAAAAATCCAAATGGCCTATTACTGAAATGTTTGTCTGAAACTGAAGCTGAAAGAATCAAACAAAAATTTCATGCTGGGGAATGTGGAGGCCACCTGAGTTGGAAAGCCACTGCAAATAATATACTCAGGGCTAGTTACTATTGGCCTACACTCTTTAGTGATGTCCATAAAATGATTCTTGCCTGCCACAAATGTCAGATCTTTGAAGGTAGAAGAAAGCTTATCCCCCTCCCGTTACGACCCATCACTGTAGAAGGTCCCTTCATGCAATGGGTCCTAGAATTTCATGCTTCCTCTGGACAACACAAATGGATCCTAATTGCTATAGATTACTTCACTAAATGGATAGAAGCCATACCCACTAGGAATGTCATTGATTTTGTCATCATCATATTCCTATAAGAGTTCATCCTATCTCGGTTTGGTTGTCCAAGGAAAATAATCACTGACAATGCTGCTGCCTTCGGATCCAAGAAAATGGTTGATTTTTGTCACAGGTACGGAATAGCACTTGGTCATTCAACTGCCTATTACCCCCAGGGTAATGGATTGGCTGAATCATCTAACAAAAGCCTGGTCGCAATCATTAAGAATCTGCTGAAAGAGAAAAAAATATCATGGCATAAAAATTTGATACATGCTTTGTGGGCTGACAGGCTCACCACAAAAAAATCTATTGCCATGTCACCATTCCAGTTGGTTTATGGGACAGAAGAATTTTTTCCTACTAGCCTCGGAGTACCAGTGATTAAGCTTGTTCAAGAGATTCAGACAGAGGAAAACAATATGCTGAGAAGAGTCAATGAAACTATCCATCCGCAGCAAACAAGGGAGCAGGTTTATAGTAGAGCTGTCAAAGTGCAAGAAAGCATAAAGAGGCAGTTTGACAAAAGATCCAAAGCTTCAGATTTCAAAGTTGGGGACAAGGTTCTGAACTGGGATTCAAGGAGAGAGGACAAAGGTAAACATGGCAAGTTTGACAGTTTTTGGCCAGGTCCATACATCATCCAGGCCACTGTGGGTCCTAATGCATTTTTCTTACAAGAACTTGTTGGTATAGAGCTGTTTGGGGGTCCTGTCAATGGAAGGATGCTCAAACACTACTTCTGCTAATTTTCATTTCAAATTCCATTTCCATTGTACATACCATTGTAGTTTTACTTTCAAGAAAACAGAGAAAATGTTTCCAAAAAAAAACCAGTGAAAAGAAGAGGTTCAGACACGCTCAAATCATGAACCTCTGTGGCATAAAGATTGGCTCTGATAAGCTCATGAATTTTCCTGAGAAAGGGCCTACTCCAGACAAATTGAATGAGTAAGACATGTATGATTAACTTGGTCTGGATTTTTCTCTTGCTCAGAAAAATTCTCAATATGAGGCTCACGAAGATATCCCACCTCAGGATCAGACCATACAGGAAGCAAATAATTTGATCCTAGCATGCTCAAAACCTAGATCAGCAAAGGAAAAGAAGAATCAGATCCAACATGCTTAAAACCACAGCTGAAATGAAGAGAAGAAGTGACTCTAATATGCTCAAAAACTGAGTCACAGAGAAAGAAGGATGTTTCAAAACTGCAGATTTCATGCCTTCACAGTTTTTTTCAGTTTTCCACAAGTCTTCGCTCCAGCAAGTCAGACAGTCTAATCCTGGCTTGGCTGTTTTTCAATTTCTTGTCTTAGAATGTAGGAGAAGAAATCTATTCGACAGTTTAATCCCAGCAGATGTTAGATTAGGTAGAGAAGCATATGAGGCCAACTGTTTAATCTGGTCTCATGGAGCAATAAGGGTAGATTTAGAATAGGTTGTTTTTTTTTGTTTTAAGAATAAAATGTAAAGGTTTTGCTAGCTCAAATGCACCCTAAAGAAGAAAAAATGCTAGGATTGTAGTTTGGGTAGGCAGATTGGTTGGGAAATATTTCTGCTGATGTTTCTATCATATTGTGGCAGCTAAAAATTGAAGAAATAAAGGGATGTGCCAAGCAGCAGGCATCTGGCCTACACCAAAGATCATTTTTGGTTTCTTGACGCCTTCAAGAAGAAGCCATCCCCATGTGGAGCCATTGTTAGCCCCCCTATGAAATTCTTGACAAGCAAGCTAGGGGCTAGATTATTGTGGAGCCTTCAAGGAATGCCTTTCCCCTGAAAAACCATCCTCCTTGAAGTCTCTGAGCGCTATGCCTAATACAAATCCTATCTGCTGATCCATTCCTAAATGGCCTACTGTTACTCCTTGCACCCCTACAAAATGTCCCTTTCTCCCCTCTCTCCTCCTTCTGTTAAAATGCCTCTATTCCCCTCTATTTCCCCCAATCAACCCCCTAAATCCCCTCTTAAAATCCCCACACCCTTTGTTTTCCCAAATTCCCCTCCATCTCCCTATCGTTACCCTTTGGGCCTCGAAATACATTAAAAATGGGTTAAAAACCCACTTCGGACCTTATGATAGGCCTTAGCCCCTTCCCCCGTCTCCACAAGTGCCTTTTTCTCCAACCGCATATAACCCAATGCCATGACCGAGCGCTAGGTGGAAAAGCGTTTCTGCGGGAGTCGCTCCAAAATTCTCGTGTCCATACACCTTGGCCCCCCGCGGTGCATCTCCACCATCCATTTGAATCCGTAGATCAATGGTTCATAGCCGAAGGCATCGAGCACATTTTCAACGAGTTCGGTCTGTTCCGGATGCGACGGTGCGGAGTCGCCCACCACGGTGGTCCCCCCCCCCCCCCCCCCACCGTCGCGCACTGTTCAAAACCGTCGGTTTATTCCGCACCACTTATGCGCGGTGAGTGGTTTTTCTCCATTGGCCAGTGATTCCACTCACCTTTCGCCGCGTGTCCTCCTGTACGTTTCCAAAACCGCCAATCCCACCCGTTAACTCCATCCCCTGCACATTATCTTTCGGACATGGATGCCCAGCGAAATGACCGTTGACCGTCCGATCTAGAGTGGGCCATCCGACGGCTATCGCCCGTCCAAGATACACGACGTTTAATGAAATAGCGCATGCAATAGCTCAGGTCCTGGCCTGCCATCGGTCATCCTTCGCCGTTGATCTCCACCACGATCGACGGTCCAGAGTTGTTCCTCCGCCGCTGACTTTTCCACTGCCCTCGGTCCCTCCACGTCATCTCCACGTGCACCCTCCGTACTTCCTCCCATTCCATGGCATATAATTGGTGCATTTCATGTGTTTTAACGTTTTTCGTTCGTTTTCGCTCTGCAGACTGCCACCTCCACCAGAGCAGATTTCCATTGTTCCTCTGCATTTTTCTCCGCCATGTCACCGCTTGCACTACCTTTCTCCCCCTCCACATCATCCGCCAACCCGTCCATGATTTTCTTCGCAGGTTTCATGTTTTGCAGGATTATTAAAAAGAATAATGGTCGTCGTGACGCACATCTCTGCTACAAGGACAGCGAAATCCAAAGAAGATCAGTTACAGCAGCTAAATTTATGAGCAAGGACCCAGGAAGGTAAAGACCAAACGTTCATTAAAATAAGCAGGGATTAAACTCCGGGGAAACCTTCCGGTGCCATTAAAGCTCAAAATGCACGAGCAGAGACAGCGATGGAGCGACAAAGTGTTTTAATGCAAGAAAAGGGATTAGAGCACGTCAATGAGGATCTTGAGCCTTGAATCAGTGGTTTAAGAGGCAAAGTACCAGGTTGAAGACCCCAAGGATCAATCAAAAGGTCCTGAACACAAGAAAAAGGTAACATCAGGGTTTATTCATCAGCAGAATGTTTTTCTTCATCAAGTACAGGGCGCCCATACAGCTTTTATTATGCACAATGTCCCTGAAGGAAGTTCCACCCTAACAGCAGTTCAAAACCGCCAGAGCATTTATATGGCAGACTTCCAAGTAGTTTATTTCATTTTTGTTCAAAGCACCAGGAGTACCACAGCCGAAATATGTCAGAATCATATTCAGAGAAGATCACTCCTGCATAAAGAGGTGACAAAAATTAAATACACAGCAGTTAAACAGAATGGGTCTCGGCCCTACATTCATTTTTGTGTTTAATGTTACATTTAGTGTTCACCTACCCCCCTCAGTCGATCCCCTGTTCATCCTCTGCTATAAATCACAGAAAGAAATTGTTGTTGGTTGTTGATGAGATATCAATGAAACGCAAACATTTTCCTCTTGAGACAAGTTCTTTGTGTAATATTGTAAGATAGGATGAGATTTTATGTATTCAGACTGAATTTTCAAGATATGGGCTATGATGTACCTGATTGGTGTTGTTTTTAATATGACAAGCATATTTCTTTGGATCCTGATCTAAAGCAGCTGGTGATGTTTTTCTATCTCTGAGTTTAATTCAATTTCATTTCATTTCTACTGGCTCGCATCAGAAGTTTGGTATAAGATTTACCCTTGATAGGTACCTTATGTTGCTGCTCTCCCAGCCTTTTATGTTTTCTGCTTATATGTGTATCTGAATATTGATTTCAATTGATTTAACCAGTGTAGTGGATGTTATTGCCTGCTCTCTGATGTATGAATTAATGAAATCTATGTTTAGATGTTCTTGTGAGGATCTAGTTGGATGTGTTGGGAACACTGGGAGGTCTAGAACCCTGTATCTGCCTCACTAGGATCTTTCCATCTTAATTAGGCCTTTCTAAGATCCCTTGTCCTACCTCTGATTTTGTCCAAGCAGGTCTGGAGTTAAATGACCTCTGGACGGATCTATAGACAGAGTTAGACGGTTCTCCTTCCTTCATTTTCAACCCTTAATGTTCCACCTCGCACATCATCCTTTAAGATCCAAATGCTCTAGATGACTAGCCCAACTGAAAGCTTGCACATTGAACACAAGTAAATCCTTTCTTGACTCCATTTCCCAATGGCCTTGATGTTCTCTGAATTATCTACCTTTGCCTAAATTCCCTCATTGCTCATCCTTGCCTTATATTGGATCCTTCTTTCCTGATTCCCAACAACCAAACACAAACAATCAAACAAACAACCCTGAGCCTATAACTAGCCTAAAATCACAACTTAGAGCTTCAAAGACATACACTTTGACTCATCTAGAGAGATCCCTCTCTGGACCTAGGAGGAATAGATCCTAAGGTCTGAAAGTGGTTCTATGTTGTCTGATCTTTTGGTCTTGTCAACCTGGCCAAAACATGGGAACCCCAACAGAAATGAGGGGCAAAAAGCTCTCAACCCATGAAAACATTAATACAACAATAATACACAATCCTTAGAAGGATTGGCTGCAGTACATGTACAAATGGAAAATATGTAGAAATGCCAGAGTTACTGGGCAACAACTGCAACTAAATATTGGAAATACATGGAGATGGCTAGAGATGATGCTCAATCTGTAACAAACCTCCTCCAATGGATCTCTCAATGCAATGCTGATCTCGGCACTAAAGATCTTACCCTCCAAGAAGCTGGTGCAACCCCTGTGCACTGAAATAATGTAGTATGGAAGCTGGACTGCACTGTCTATGATGCGAGATGTTGGCCTTGATGCCAAAATATGCAAATCTACTATGGAGACCTTCCTTAATAATCTTCCCGAGGAATATAAACTCCCTCCTCTGAAAGATGAGACAAGGAATGAAGTTGTGGAACCCCTCCACTGCAACACCCAACAACACTACGTTATACTTCAAACGAAATAACACAGTGACTGAATAATGGCTTTGGCCTTGAGCCAAGATGTGGAGAAAATGAAGTGCAATCCTTCAAGAGGCCTCTCAAGAAGGAGATGAAATCCTAAACAGGAATCCCTCGTGCTAAGCAGCACTGCAACTCAACTGAGCAATCGTGACTGCAAATATGTCTAAGCAGACAAATGATCAAATGCTCCAATATGTTTCACTATGGCTGCCTCTTCCTCCTTTTATGCTAGTGAATGCCTCTTTTCCCTAGACCCATAACATTAGGGTTTCTTCCACAAAGAATCTATCTCCCTCCAAAGCTGTGTTGTCTTCCCAAGCAAGCCACACTTCTTAGGCAGCACTGTTGACTTGGTCAAACTTGACCTTGTCCTCATGAAAATTGCCCCTTTTCACACTAGAAGGGAAAAATAAGTTTCTCCAATGATCCCTTTCACACTATGAGGGATTTTATTCCTACTCATGGGCCTTTTACCCATTTTATTTACCTCCTAAGTGAAATAAGCAAAAATTAATATTCCAATTTGTTGTATGCAAATTTTTGAATATTACAATCCTCCCCTCTCAAAGATTGCTTGTCCTCAAGCAAGTGTAAGGATAGACTGAGTTCTTTTCTTTTCCTCTCCCTGTGGCATCCATGTATGATGATCTCCTCCAAGGAAAGTGATGCTATCTCATCAATCAAGTCTCGACATTGCTCCTCCTCAGCATGCAAGTTAGCTATCAAGACATCATCATGTAAAGGTGAGATACTCAAGAGGATAGCAAAGTGATGTCTAGAGGTCCCTTTGAAGAATGGGATCTAAAATAAAATGGGAACTATATCTCCCATATGGATCCTCCATCTCCAAGATTTGAGCCATGCAAATTGAGTCACCTCCCAACTAGGCAACTCCTGAAAACTGTCATCCAACTTTGGCTCTGGAGAAGAAGGTGGGCTGAAACTCTGTACATGGTAGACAATGTAGCCTACCCCACGTTGTCCATCTCCCCACTTATGATAAGTGTAGTGAAAGTGATGATCCTGGGCTGCAAAATACTTTCCCTCAAGTGGCAATATGAAGACTAGATCTCCAAGGATCTCTCCTGCAACGTTACAAGTCATGCTGGCCAAAGTATCTCCATATATGATGAGTTGGAAGTCATCCACATATGAAATGTCATCTATCATATGGCTCACCTCATATGGAAACAAATGAGCAGCTCTAGTGGCCATACCATCTCCCATGCTCCCCTTAGAACATGTAGTGCAAAAAGTGTAGGAGAAGTCTCCCTCAAAGGACACAACCATCCAATGTGTCTTCCTCCCAAGCATGCCCCTCATAAGAACAAAGACAATAGACCCGTAGGGAGCAAATATGAGAATCATTCTTGTTTCCATATGAAACAAATGTGAAGGACAATGGTCCCTCAAGTGAAACCAATGCAGCTTGACCCTCAACTGCAATGGAGACTAATAAAGGGTGTGGCTTCTCAACCACTTGCGTGCTTCTCCAATCTCCTCATAAGCATGGAGGAAGTGAATGATGTAAGGTGTACCAGGAACATGTCCTCCATAATATGCCTCTTCCCCAAGTCCTCCTAGGGAATGTCCATCAACCATGCTTATGGCCTTAACTAGACCATGAAGCTCAAAATAAAGGTTGCTCCTCCTTGGAGCAATACCATACACATGTATGGTTAAGGGACATATACATACATCATATAAATGCTCATGTAAACAAAAATGAATACCCTTACCATACTCTCTATTCATACAAATGGAGTGGCTCATAAATGAGTCTCCTCTCATCCTCAAAGTGGAAAGAGGTGGCTGTGCTAACTCCTCCAAAGAGTTATGTCTCTCCTTCATCTCCATCTGGTCCATGCATCTACTCATATGCTAATATATCTCCTTCTCAAAGCCCATCCAAAAATACCCCTCCATGATGGTGTGGTATGCTCTCATAGAACAAGTGGGGCTGAAAAGGAAATCCTCATAAGCTGCTTGTAGCATCTTCACCTTGAGCTTAGAAACTCTAGCTAAGAAGATCCCACCATGATAGAAGATGACCCCATCTCTAACTGAATATGCCTCCTCATGCAATTGGTCATCCAAGATCATGCAAGTGAAAAGATCCTTGGAATACTCCACCAATAGTTGGGAGCTCCAATGTGGATCTAACCTCCATAGTGACAGTGTTGATGATCTCTCATGAAGAGCATCTGTCATATGGTCACCATATTCTTTGACATCTCCCATGCCAAAGGTGCAAGTTGGAAGGCTGCTATCCTTCCCCTTCTACTTCTGCCACAAGGTAGAACCTGAAATGGAAGTGGGTACTGATGATGTTGAGAAAATTCTCTCTCTCTCCTTGAGTCTACCCCAGACTCTCAGCACTGTATCAAGTTCTCTAAGTGTTTCCACCCTCCTAAAATCAATGAGTGGTGCCTCAACATGTGAAGCATCCATCCCCCTCTGCTAGTCCAGTGGTCTCCCTAGCAAAATGTCTCCATGTAATGAGACATCATCATCAAGAGATGATTGAATAGATGAATGGAGATAACTCTCCATTCTTCCACTGCACAATCCAATCACCTTCTTAGGTGCATCAACCTCCAGAAATGGATAGGGATGTGCACTCCTCATCTCATGATGTTGGGTTTTCTCCCTACCTCCTCCTTGTGTCTCCATGGTTCCACACCTCTTCAACAATGGCACATGTAGAACATGAGTTGTGCCTTGATCTCCACACATGAGATCTTGGGGACTTCCTTGCAAAGATGCAAGCATCCCTCTACTTGGAGCAAGAGTTCCTCCTTCCTCTGCATGAGGTGCTAGATCAACTCCATATCTGACAACGTTGTTGCCCTCAATCTCTACAACATGAATGGGAAATCCTCCAATGATTAGATCCATTTTTGAAAAGGAGATCCCCATGCTCCTTTGCTCAAAGGTGTGAGATGAAAACCTTTCTTCCGGCAAAGTATGGTGCAAGTTTTCAGCCTCCCCCTTTGTTTTTTGAAATGGTACTGCGTTCTTATGCAAGGGTTTTATTTGAGTTTTCTTGTTTAGATCCACCATGTGTGTCTCATGAGTCCTTCCATCAAATATTTTCACTAAATCCTTACTGAAACTAGCATAGGATGCAATGTTTATATTTCTTAAAGAAAAGGATTCAACGATCCACCAGGCATAAGCCTTACCTCTCAAATGAAGCGATGCAACTTTGATGGCTTCATCCTCCGGCATCTAGTACTGCTGCAAGAAGGTATCTAACTCCTCCACCCAAGCTTTGGCTGAACATACAGGTGCTCCTTCAATGGTAGATAGATGAAATCTATCCTATTTCTCTCTTCCATTCACCTTCATCTTGCAAAACTCTGAAAAACTGAGATGATCTCGGAATTTATGAGTTTTAAATTCATATTCTTTCAAGGAATTACTAAGCGTTTCCCTCCTAGTAACCTCTTCTTCTATTTAAATCTCTCTTCCGGCAATCCTGGGCATGTGATTGCACTGTACAAGATGGTGTGTAGTTGCTTGCTCACAGTCCTTATGTGCAAATCTAGAGTTTGCCTTTGGTACAAACCCTCTAGGAGATTCTTCATACATCTTCCTCCAGATCTCCTTGAATTCTTCATGAATCATATGTACAGATTTAGGAAGAATATTTGTAAGCTTATCCCCTTTTTCTTCTCCAAAACATAGAGTATTTTTCCTGCTTATTTCTCTGTCTCCTTGATGAGAATAGGAAGTGCAAGGTTCTTCCTCTTCTTTCTGCTTATACTCCTTGGGGAGGTTCTTCATGGATCTGAAATATGGTGAGATAAAACCCATCCTCTTCAACCTTCTGGTATCTTGGGCTTAGACTCACAGGCTGAGCCAAGACTATGCTTTGATACCACTGTAATATTCCAAATCTAGAACAGCTAGCAAGGCATGACTGAAAAACACATTTTTCCAGTAATGGCTGCTACGGGAATTGAAACCAAGACCTGGATCCCTTAGAAAAATGTGTCTTAGTGCTAAATCCAAGAGGAGGCCCCAAAGAAATCCTTCTAAGTGGGTTAAATAGATATTCCACACTTAGATGTCCTCTAAAAGTGCTTGATGAAGGGACTGCAACAATACTTGAACAAGGATTGAATACACAGCATTATTTTAATGAGCCATGACACATGAAGATGCAAATATCTGATTAAATGTATAATATAGCAGCAATAAATTATAATATTTGGAGGAATCAATCTCTCCAACTAGGCAATGAAAGCCTCAATAAGACATGTACATCAAATGTGACAAAACACTGCTACATAAATATGCTCCAGCTATGACAGCGCTGTCTATAGGAAACATTGCAACATATAAGATGAAAATAAGATGATATGAAAATATCAGCTCAAATAAATGACAGGGGGGAAGCTCTCAACCCCTAAAAACACTAATACAACAATAATACAAAATCCTTAGAAGGATTGGCTGGAATACATGTACAAATGGAAAATCTGCAAAAATGCCGAAGTTGTTGGGCAGTAGCTGCAACTCAATATTGGAAATACATGGAGATGGATGAATATGATTCTCAATCTTTAACAAATCTTCTCCAATCAATATCTGAATGCAAGGCTGATCCCGACACTAAGGATCTTGCCCTCCAACAAGCTGGTGCAACCCCTCACTGCAAGTGTGCATTGAAATAATGCAGTATGGAGGCTGGAATGTGTTCTCTATGATGGGAAATTTTTTCCTTGATGCCAAAATATGCAAATCTACCCTAGAGAATTTCCTTAATAATATTCCCGAGGAATAGAAACTCCCTCCTCTGAAAGATGAGACAAGGAATGGAGTTGTGGAACCTCTCCACTGCAACACCCAGTAACACTACGTTATACTTCAGCAAAAATAACATGGTGAATGAATAATGGATTTGGCCTTGAGCCAAGATGTGGATAAAATGAAGTGCAATCCTTCAAGAGGCCTCTCAAGAAGGAGAGGAAATCCTAAATAAGAATCCCTCGCGCTAAGCAGCACTGCAACTCAGCTAAACAGTCGGGACTGCAAGTATGTCTAAGCAGACAAATGATCAAATGTTCCAAGATGTCTCACTATGGCTGCCTCTTCCTCCTTTTATGAAAGTGAATGCCTCTTTGCCCTGGACCCCACACATTAGGGTTTCTTCCACAAAGAATCTTTCTCCCTCCAAAACTGCGCTATCTTCCCAAGCAAGCTACACCTCTTAGGTAGCATCATTGACTTGGTCAAACTTGACCTTGTCCTCATGCAAATTGCCCCTTTTCACACTGGAAGGTGAAAAATAAGATGCTCCAATGATCCCTTTCACACTATGAGGGATTTTGTTCCTACTCATGGGCCTTTTACCCATTTTATTCACCTCCTAAGTGAAATCAACAAAAAATAATATTCCAATTTGTTGTATGCAAATTTTGGAATATTACATTAGATGTCAGTTGAAGTGCCCCATTGAGCCATAAACACACCCCTAGAATGTAGTGATTTATTTGAAGAGCATAAAATCCCATGCAAGGCTACATTGCAGAGGATCTAGGCCCACTTTTTGGTGCGTTGGTCATCTGGGAGTGTATTGTTCATTATATTATGGGAATCTTCCCAACCTCTAGTGGCTTCTAGAAGTTGTTCCATCTTTCACCTCATCTGATAGCTTCAAATATGGACACCATGGAACCATTAAACCTATTATCCTCCTATTCCCATGAACAAGAAAATCTCTTCATCCATTTTTGGAAAATTCATTCAATGATTCATTTATGTCAAACTATCTTCATCTACTTATAAATAGAACACTGGTCATAGTGCACAAGAAAGCAAGAATTTGTATTAAGTCGAGTTATGTTGGTGAGATCACAACCCTTGGAAGTGTAATCTGCATGCATTGTTATCCTACTAGAGTGATGATGCTGGTGTGATGAGGATGGGACTGAAGCTAGAGCGAGTTGACATCGAATCGATCAACTGGTTGTAACTTCTCCTTCTACTTCATAATAAAGACATATGTTTCCTTTCGTAATACATGTGTCAATGATGTTATATGTGTATTTACAAATGCAATCGATTCAATTTATTTAACATCAATAGATCATTTTCCTTTATGTCATTTTCTCTCTTCTATTTTCCATAGCAAGTACCAATCAAGTGAGTTCTGTTCAATTGAGAGCAATGGAAGATATGAAGGGAGGCGAGGAAAAGCGAACAAATTACAAGTAGATTTTCTTCTCTTATCTATCCATTTTAACAAAAAGGTCAAATATATTTCCTTCTATTTTTCTAAGTGAAAGCACCACACTTAGGGAAATCATACTTATTCATAGGTTTGATTTCCGTAAAACACCTTATAAACCTTAGTTGAGATGGTGAGCTGTCCAATTGATGAGTTGGCATGCTTTGCTGACTTGATGAGTTGTTATCTACATGGAGTTTGACTGTTGAGGTACCCCATTAAACAAATGGACCAATGATATTCCTGATATCATTTCATGACTCAAATTCCTCCTTTAATGTATTGAATGCCCCAAAAAGATCACAAATTCATAACGCTGAAAAAAGAGAGGATTAGGCAGTTTCGTAGCGAATTCTGACTAGTTTACAATGATTTCATTGTGGATTTTGGTAAAAGTTTAAAATTCACTCTAATGACCATATTTTCTTGTGCATGAGATATTTTTGGATTTTTCTATAACATTGACCCCTATCACATGAATCATGACCTTAAAGATCCCTCACATATGTGATTTTTTTTTAAATTAAAAGTTTAAAAGATCATATTCAACCCTAACTTAACCTAATTGACTCATGACTCAAAACAAACCTAATGGTTATCTTGGATAACAATATCCTTTTTATCATATCCTTGCCATCAAATTTAATCATATCGATATTTGGAATAAGGTGGTTCTTCACTCCAATGTTAGAGTCTGTGAAATAATTATTATTTTTTTTTCTCTTCATGAGTTTCATCTAATTCCTTTTCATCGTTCGGAAGCATTTCTTGTAGCAAATTTTTCAAACCTTTCTTGTCTGCTTTTAAAAAAATCTTCAAACCATCCATGTTTCCTTTCATCTTTGATCCTATTCCATCCTTCAAACCCTCCATGTCTGGTTTCTAGAAATTCTTCAAAACATCCATCTTAGATTCCATTTCATTTTTTGTTACTCTTTGTGAGAGAAAAATTTGTTGCACTTAGTGTCATAATTTTGATATATCATGTTACATTTCTTCCTCATCTTCATGCATCACAATAGATGTTTTTGGTTTCTACATATGTGTTTCTAGGAATTTCAGAATCAAAAAATGATATTTATTCTTTAATATGCCCCTTGAATCACTTCAAACCGATTTTTCAAACAAAACTTATGCAAATTTAAAAAAAAATACACATCTTTTTCTTGCATTCTAGGATCTCGATATTGAATCAATTGTATATCTATAGTTTTGGATCTCCAAGGTGATTTTGTCATGTGGTAGCCCTCTAAGTTTTCTTTCTAACCTCACAAGTTAGACCAAGATTGGTGTCTTCATGAAATATTTTTTCTCGATCTCCCACGATGACCTGATTATAGACTGTTTCAATAGAGTGAAACTGTATGGCACGTCATGTGTCATTGTTTCAAAATTTATCCCCAAAATTGATACACAAAAATTAAAGTATGTTCTCTTCTAGCCACTTTTTACAGAATTCAAATCGGATGCCTGAAAAAAACATTATGAAAAGTTTCCTTAGGTCACGTGTTTGACACTAAATTTTAGAGCTTGCAAAAACCCTAAATTCCCAAGATCATATCACAGAAAATATAGTGAGCCAAACTCTCAATTTTTTACATGATTTTCAACAAGATTTTGGGTCTATGTGATCGAAATTTCGACTTCTTAAGCCTCGTCTAAACAAATTTATAGCAAAAATTCCAAGATGACATGTTTGAAGAAGCGAAACCATAGAATCCAAAGGTCTAATACCAAATTTTATGCATCCAAATCACAAACTAGAAGAAAATATAGATCAACGACTTGAAAAATAGTCTCTTAGAGGGGAAAACCTCCTTTACATCACATAAATGAAAAATTATTGGATGATTCAAATGACAAAACCTCCTTTCTATATATAGGATTCTAAGGGGTCATAATATAATCAGAGGCTACATAAAAATTATGATGTAAGGGAAAACAATAACAATAGTGTGCTTCTATGTGGCACAATAATAACAATATGGGTACTACATGGGCACAAAAATAACAATAATGGGGTACACTAAAAATAACAATAATGGGCTACATTGGTATTGTAGGGGTCTAACAGCTTTTACATTCATCAACATCATATTCATTTGTAAAACTTGAAATAACATGAATTTCAGAGCTTGAATTAACATGAAGAGAGTTGTTACTTTGTATGCCCACAGTAGTAATTTGTGTCTAATCATACGAATATGATCCAGGGTATTGTTTCACTATAGAAACTATCTTATACTTCTCTTTTCCACCATACTTATTTGGCTTCAATTCTAGATACAACTTCCAACAATGCTCTTCATCATGCCTGTATTTCTTACAATAAGTGCAAGATAGATTTCCCTCTTCTTTCTTGGATGTAGTTGTCTTATTTTCCTTTCCCTTTCCTTTTAATTTAAATTTATTTTTCTGAGGCTTGGTTTATGACTCATTTGGATGATCTTCCCCTTCATTTCTACCCCTATTTTCAAGATGAATGGTTTTCACACTAGGAAAATAAATAGTAGTAGATTCAAACAAAAACAGAGAATATCGAAGGTAACTATGTAAATTACTAATATATTTCATCACAATATCATGAAAACCTAAAGGAATGCCAAATTCTAATTCTTGTTTCCTAAATTCCTCTATAAAAATTTTAACATTTTGACCCTTTCCATGTCTCAAATATTTCCATTCCATCATGGCATTTTGTCGTTAGCCCAAAGGATATAATTTCACTCTCAATGCATAAAAAAATTCAAACCAAGAAGAAAGGAGTTTACCCAAATTCATGCTACCTTTGTGAATTTTTCTCTCCTACCATATAACAGTGGTGTCTCCTAGTCGAATATATTCTAACTAGATATTTGCCTCATCCTCTTTGATTTGTTGTATCCGAGAATACACTGTTGGACACCTAATACTCTAAGGGTTGGTGTGGAAGTCGAACGGTCAAGGGGAGTCCAAGAGACACTGGAATATGAACTAATAGTCACCCTAATGTATTATAAATGTACATCTATGGTTAATAGAAATTCCATCTCATGCTTATATTTCCTATCCTTGTCTTCACCATGCTTGTGTTTGACATGGTATCTGTTATGACACCCTAAATTTTCAAAGCATCATTGTGTCAACTCTTATTTTGGTCATGTTTTCAAGTAGGTCTTGAGTCATTTTAAGTTTTTAGGGGTTAAGTGATAGGGTTAGAGTCTCATTTTCATTTACAAAATAAATTCCAACAACCTTATTTCATACCTTGAGTGTCTCATACCATGTTTAGAAAGTCAAGTTTTTAACGATTTTGAAGAATTTTTTGACCTAGCCACGAAACCATGTTTTTGTAGCGCAGATAGTGTAAAAAACCTGTTTTGCGCTACGAAAATGCTGTTGTTTTCGTAGCGCGCTACGAAATGGCTGAAAAAGCCGTTTTCAGCAAAAACCCTATTTTCTTCTTTTAGTAGAATTTTTCCAGAGGGGTTCTTGAGAAACTAAAAACTCATTTTTGAAAATTGAAAGAGTTTTTTATTTATAACATAATGAGCTACAAAATCCTCTTTCCGTGTTTTCAAATTCATTATGAGCTGGGAGAAATTGATCACTCAACTTGCGCTACGAAATTGCTGAAAGTCGTTGAGAGAAAAACTCTGTTTTATGTTTTTAGTAGTCAACTTCATGATGAGTGTCTAGCCACAAGAAAACGTATTTTGGAATTATAAAGGAGGTGACTCTTCATAAAATCCCCAGCTACAATAACCTACCTCACTTTTCTCACAAGTGTTACCAGTTGGGAGATACAAAGCTTTATTTGAAGCCATATTTTCAAAAATCAGGATTTTCTAGTTTTATACAGGTTGTTCGAAGACAGTTTATGGGAAGTAGGAGAGGTATTTCAAAAAACAAAGATATTTTTTTCTTCAAGACGTCATGGTCTCCAAAATCCTCCTTCATTTTTTCAAAATACATTATGGGTGAGAAGATAAAAGCTCTGTCTCAACACCTATTTTTCAAATAAAAACAGGGCAGTAAGTGAAAATCCCCTAATACAGTTTTGTTTTGGGAAGGACACCACCTTTTGAAAACATTGCAAAGTTGAATTGTGATGATTTTAAAGGTATATTAGCATCAATAAAATCATTAAAGGGCTGTAAATACTCTTAAGATATGAATATTATGAAAATATTGTGTAAAAATGATATACACAGCAGTTTCGTAGCACGCTACGAAACTGCTGTAGGTGCATTTTTGAACATTTTATAAGCGTTTCAAAGGGTAAAAAAGTTTCATTTCTGAATTTTGTTGCTGGTGGTGGTTGGAAAGGGTTCATAAATGAAACTCCAAGTCTTAAAGAAAAATAAATTGGATCATTGAGAGAGGTTACAAAGATACAAATTCTGCGCTACGAAAACAACTGCTCATTTCGTAGCGCAGCCATACCATCTCTCCTTTTAATTTTTCAAAGGCTTGGTTTCTTTACAGGTGAAAGGTATGGTTCCATGGAGGTAAAAACACATTACACTTATCTCAAGAAGTCAAAATTTCCAGAAAAATGGTTTGAAGATCATCAATGAAGGTAAAGGCATAATTGCAGAAAACAGGTTTCTTGGATTTTAGGGCAGATAAGACATGAGTCAGCAAGATTTCATAACAAGGCTAGAGGCATCACCAAATTTCACCTTATGAGGTTGCAGCTGTCAAAGAAAGTATTTAGGTCTTAGATAAGGTTGTTGAAACATGTTTTAGGAGTTTCACTCCTATTTGTATTAGGACTCCTAGAAGAGACAGTTAGCTGTCAATGTAATTAAGAGTTTGTTTTAAGAGTAGAATATGTGTCAATCATAGAAGAGGTCGAATTAGCAAGGGGTTGGAGACTTTTTGGCCCAGCTACTGTTTAATGTTATGGAATATAACTAGTAATACAAAGATTTTTTTCTGAACAGATATGAGTTTCTCATAGGGTTTAATTCTTTCTTGATCTATATGTTACTTTTAATTCTTGCAGTAGATATTATTACTATTATTCAGAATTCACAATCATCTGCTCTGACTTCCTTTAAGTAATGGGATGACTGTGTTTTTCCTGTATCTTGTGAGTAAACTACCTTTGAAACCCTAGCAGTAAATTTCATTGCTATTACTCAGAATTCACAATCATGTGCTCTGACTCCCTTTAGTAATGGAATTATTGTGTTTAGCAATAGATCTCATTTTCTATTACTCATAATTCACAACCATGTGCTCTTACATCCTTTAGTAATGAGATGATTGTTTTTTTCTGCATTTTGTGAGTAAATTACCTTTGAACCATTAGCAATAGATTCCATTGCTATTACTCAGAATTCATAACCCTATGCTCTGACTTCCTTTAGTAATGGAATTACTGTGTTGACCTATGCTCTTGAGTGAATTATCTTTGTTTAAAAACCCCATTTGCCTCAGGTTCAATGTCCAGAAACGTTGCCACTAAATCTACTGACTTGTTGACTCCATAGCCCAATGGTAGCAAGCCTCCATCTTTCAACCTATAAACACACAAAACCAAGATAGAGTTAGCCATCTATGTTATCATTAATCAATATCATAAATCCTTGAGAGAGCCCTCTCAGGCTGAGGAGGCTAAGCCTCAGCTAAAATATTGGTTTGAAATAGTTACACTGAGGTAGTCTGATCAGCAGCCTACCAGGGTCCTATTTTGGTGATAACATTTTGGTGCATCTGTCGGGAGTCTGAAGATATACATCTCCTGAAAAATCATGAAGCTGAACTCTTGAAGGTAGCAGTAGCTCAGAAATATTTTCGAGGCTGCAAAACTACCTTGCCGACTCCATTGTTGAAGAATTCAAAATTCATAGATTCATGGTGATTCCACTGGAGTTATGAAGAACTCAAATGCTGCCATTCTTATTTCAAGGTATGCATGCATAAATTTTTCAGGAATTCATTGTTTCCCAAATCATTTTCCCAAGGATACATATTTTCTAAGGAATAGTCCAAAATTCAATGGAGATGATTTGAGTTTGACTTTGAAGCATATATCAAATTTCTATGATTTTACCGAGCTTCTTAGAGTCAAACATGAAGATGTTTGCATTATGTTGTTCTATGATTCATTTCAAGGGAAATGTAAACAGTGGATTGAAATTTTTCCTGTCAGATCTATTAAGTCATTTGTAGACTTTTGGTTTATGTTTTTGGAGGAATGGATAGACAGAACAGAGTTGGTGGAAAACTCTCCTTCAATTCAAGGCTTCAAACAATCGAATGATGATCATATTAATGAAGAAATAGATGAAATTTTTTCTTTGTCCTTGGATTCTTATCTAAAATCATTTGAGTGCAAGATAGAAGATAAGACTAAATTTTTGGATGAAGTTGCTAAGAACATTGTAAAAGACATTGAAGGTTTGCAAGGTCAAATTCAATCATATAGTCTTCATGATCATGATCATACTTTTCAAAAACTTTCTATGGTAGAATACAAAGAGAGGGTGTTGCTTCCTTTCTCTTTTGAGATTGAGGAAGAATACATTGTTTCTGAAAATCAATTTGAGGAGTAGTTTGAGAGCACACAGCTGAAGCTTTATGTAGATGATTAAAGTATTGGTGTTGGTGAGTTGTCCAAAGCTACATAATATCATAAGAAACATCAAACTAACCATGTCTTATTTGATCCTATAGCTGGCTACATGGAAAGGTTCTATAGTCCATATTTCCAACTATATTTCCATTATGAAGATCAGATATATCTCACCCTGCCTCGATTATTTTAGTATCATGTTTATTTTTGCTTCAAGCACAGTCAAGAGATTCAAGTGTCAGAACAGATCAATGACTAGATTCATTGGACGTTTCATTTTCCTTGAGCTACAAATGGAGATTGCAGCTGATAGGGTAGGTAGGAGTGTGTAAATAAGCTCAAAGTTGACTAAGCATCTTTTCAGTAGGGAAAGATTTCTTTCTTATGCAGTGATCATCAAGCTTGATCCCGAGGTGAAGGCTAGTAAATATTGAGGAAAAGCTTGGCAAAATTTCAGAGTTTTATTCTAAAGGATGGATAGCAGCACTGGAGCTACCGATTCTTAGTGTACCACAGGGGCACACTATCCCAAGTGGAGCCACTGTTATCACACCCTAAATTTTCAAAGCATCATTTTGTAAACTCTTCTTTTGGTCATGTTTTCAAGTAGGTCTTGAGAAATTTTAAGTTTTTAGGGGTTAAGTGATAGGGTTAGAGTCTCATTTTCATTTACAAAATAAAGTCCAACAACCTTATTTCATACCTTGAGTGTCTCATACCATGTTTAGAAAGTCATGTTTTTAACCATTTTGAAGAATTTTGGGAATTAGCCACGAAACCACGTTTTTGTAGTGCAGAAAATGTAAAAAACCTGTTTTGCGCTACGAAAACGCTGCTGTTTTCGTAGCGCACTATGAAATGGCTGAAAAAGTCGTTTTTAGCAAAAAAACCTGTTTTTCTTCTTTTAGTAGTATTTTTCCAGAGGGGTTCCTGAGCAGCTGAAAACTCATTTTTGGAAATTGAAAGAGATTTTTATTTATAACATAATGATTTACAAAAACCTCTTTCATTTTCTTCAAATTAATTATGAGGTGGGATAAATTGATCACTCAACTTGCGCTACGAAATTGTTGAAAGTCATTGAGAGAAAAACTTTGTTTTCGATTTTTAGTAGTCAACTTCATGATAAGTTTTTGGCCACAAGAAAAAGGCTTTTGGAATTATGAAGGAGGTGTTTCTTCATAAAATCCCCAACTACAATAATGTATCTCACTTTTCTCACAAGTTTTACCAGTTGGGAGATAAAAGGCTTTCTTTGAAGCCATATTTTCAGAAATCAGGGTTTTCCAGTTTTATACAGGTTGTTCAAAGACAGTTTCTGCGCAGTAGGAGAGTTATTTCAAAAAACAAAGATAGGTTTTTGTTCAATACACCATGGTATCCAAAAGCCTCCTTCAGTTTTTCAAAACACATTATGGGTGAGAAGATAAAATCTCTGTCTCAACACCTATTGTTCAGATAAAAACAGGGCAGTAAGTGACAAATCCCTAATACAGTTTTGTTTTGGGATGGACACCACCTTTTGAAAACATTGCAAAGTTGACTTGTGTTGATTGTTAAGGTCTATTAGCATCAATAAAATCATTAAATGGCTGTAAATACTCTTAATATCTGAAGATTATGAAAAGACTGTGTAAAAAGGATATACACAGCCGTTTCGTAGCGCGTTGCGAAACTGCTGTACGTGCATTTTTGAACATTTTATAAGGGTTTCAAAGGGTAAACAAGCTTCATTTCTGAATTTTGTTGCTGGTGGTGGTTTGAAAGGGTTCATTAATGAAACTCCAAGTCTTAAAGCAAAATAAATTGCATCATTGAGAGAGGTTACAAAGATACAAATTCTGCGCTATGAAAACAACTGCTCATTTCATAGCGCAGCCATACCATCTCTCCTTTTACTTTTTCAAAGGCTTGGTTTCTTTACAGGTGGAAGGTATGGTTCCATGGAGGTAAAAAAACATGAAACTCATCTCAAGAAGTCAAAATTTCCAGCAAAAGGGTTTGAAGATCATCAATGAAGGTAAAGGCATAATTGCAGAAAATAGGTTTACTGGTTTTTAGGGCAGATAAGACATGAGTAAGCAAGATTTCATAACAAGGCTGGAGGCATCACCAAATTCGACCTCATGAGGTTGCAACTGTCAAAGGAATTATTTAATTCTTAGATAAGGTTTTTGAAACATGTTTTAGGAGTTTCACTCCTATTTGTATTAGGACTCCTAGAAGAGACAGTTAGCTGCCAATGTAATTAAGAGTCTGTTTTAAGAGTAGAATAGGTTTTCAATCATAGAAATTCGAATTCTCTTGATTATGTATCATAGAATCCAATATTGTAAAATCTATATATGAAGCAAGAGGTCGAATTAGCAAGGGATTGGAGACTTTTTGGCCTAGCTACTATTTGATGTTATGGAATATAACCAGTAATACAGAGAGGTTTTTTCTGAACAGATCTGAGTTTCTCATAGGGTTTAATGTCTTCTTGATCTATATGTTACTTTTAATTACTTGCAGTAGATCTTATTACTATTACTCAGAATTCACAATCATGTTCTCTGACTTCCTTTAAGTAATGGGATGACTGTGTTTTTCCTGTATCTTGTGAGTAAACTACCTTTGAAATCCTAGCAGTAAATTTCATTGCTATTACTCAGAATTCACAATCAGTTGCTTTGAATTCCTTTAGTAATGTAATTATTGTGTTTAGCAATAGATCTCATTTGCTATTACTCAGAATTCACAACCATGTGCTCTTACTTCCTTTAGTAATGAGATGATTTTGTTTTTCTGCATTTTGTGAGTAAATTACCTTTGAACCAATAGCAGTAGATTCCATTGCTATTACTCAGAATTCATAACCCTATGCTATAAATTCCTTTAGTAATGGAATTATTGTGTTGACCTATGTTTTTGAGTGAATTATCTTTGTTTAAAAACCCCATTTGCCTCAGGTTCCATGTCCAGAAACGTTGCCACTAAATCTACTGACTTGTTGACTCCATAGCCCAATGGTAGCAAGCCTTCATCTTTCAACCTATAAACACACAAAACCAAGATAGAGTTAGCCATCTATATTATCATTAATCAATATCATAAATACTTGAGATAGCCCTCTCAAGCTAAGGAGGCTAAGCCTCAGCTAAAATATTGGTTTGAAATAGTTAGACTGAGGTATTCTAATCAGCAGCCTATCAGGGTCATATTTTGGTGATAACAGTATCAGAGTCAGATATCTACTACCTTCTCATTTGAATGAGCCACTTTTTTTGTGGCATATATATATATATATATATATATATATATATATATATATATATATATTCTGTTGTCACACCTCCCTAGCCTAAGCACCCTCACTGTGTAGAAGTAATACATGCTTCTCTAACAATTTGAAACTTTTCTCAAGGCCAGACTTGGGTGCTTTATATATTGCAAACTGTCAAATATGCCCTCGTAATTCCTTCACTATGGATTCCCTAATCAGGTTTCAGACCTACCGACCCGTCTTCTGTCACTCCTTATATTTCATGAATGCAGGTTATATAAACCCAGTGTTATAGATTTCTCAGCGAGAAACATTATAGCTTGGAGCATGTATGATTCTCTTCTTAGAACTGTCCCTTTGTCAGCGGTTTCTTGCCTGGTCTCTGCACTTTCTACATTCTCCAAATAAAATAAAAAATATGCAATCTCTCATATTCAGCGTGAAGCATGGGGAAACCAACAACAAAAAAAAGGTGTGTAGAATACCCTACTCCCTTTCTGAATTTTGAGATTTATGCAACATCCAGTCTACTAATTCTACCCTAACACTCCAGTAAATAGAAAAAACACTTGCCGACCATTTTTCCTATACTGAAATTTGCAATCTTGCCCCAAAATTTTTGGTCAAGAAAAATGTTGTCACATCAAATCCTATTGGGAACTTTTCTTTGTTATGTATTTTCACCTTGTGTTGCTTTGTGAGGCTCCTTGGGTTTTGTGTGTTTTGATAGGGGGTGCATTAAAATGTGAAAAAAAAGGTAAACTAATATATCACAATTTTTTAAGATATGGTTGTGTTCATCACATGTGAAGAAACTTCAGTTATTGTATGGATGTTATTTAACCACACATAATTTCTCCCTATCAACTAGTTTAAGGGATTTGGGCACTTCAGCTATATTGATAGTTTTTTTAGAACATGACCCAAAGAGAGAAACAATTTTCTTCTTCTCTTTAGAGGTTTCAACCTATTGCCTTTGATCAATATGTATTGACTCATACGATTTATCCTTGTTTTTCATAGTCATGGGTCTAACAAGTGTACCTTGATGTATCCCATTACTGGACTTGCCTATATTAGCTGGAGAAGGAGATACTGTTGAAGTGGGATTATATGTTGGTCTATCCCATTTCCTTTATACCCCATCTAGTTGTATGTAATATCCGGTTTTCAGGAATATCAAGAATCTATTCCAGAGATTGACTACAGGGGCATTTACTGGATATGTCACCTTTGAAAAAGGATGAGATCCAGAGGCTACCTTTCCATCTGCAAACTCTGTCTATAGAGCTTGAAATATTTCCCCTTCAGGGATTGCCCAAGGAATGGGGATGCAACAATTTGTGAACATACAATGGATTCAATGCATTATTTATCTGAGCCTGCTTATGAAAAGAAGTAAAAAACCAACATATATGGTTATAACAGCAAGAGGAATGCAATTAATTGAGGAATCAGTCATTCAATCAAGATAATACAAGCCTTTCATTACATGCATGATAAACATGAAAAAAACTACTATATGGAAAAATCCCTAGGCTATGACTGCGCTGTTTATAGAGGCACTGCTGCATAAAATAGAATGATACAAGGATATAGCAATATGAAGCTCAAATAAAGTGGGGGAGCATGATATCAACCCTTTAAAATACCATACATCAATCCTCTAGACGGATTGGCTACAATACATGTAAAAAATGAAAAATACAATAATTCCGGAGTTGCTGGGTAGCAGCAACTCATAAACAAAATAAGAGAAGATCATTGAATATGATCTGAAATCTGAAATGGCCTCCTCCAATGGAAATTTGAAGTAAAAGACTGATCCCTTCACCTAAGATCTCACCCTCCAAATGTCTGTTAATCCCTCACAGCAAATGCTCTCCAAGAATAATGTTGTCTAAGAGAGGGACTGCACTACATATGATAGTAAGTGGTTGGCCTAGTGAAAAATATGGTGGAATAAGCTCATGAAACTCCTTTGATGATCTCCCAAAGGAATGGAAGCTCCCTCCTCTGAAAAACAAGCCAAGGATGGTGTTGTAGAAAACCTCCCCAGCAACACCCAGCAACACTCCATAATCTGCAGTTGAAACTGCGCTGATGATGAAGGATAGTGCTTGACCTAAATGTATGAATATGGGGAATAGAGTGCAATCCTCCAAAAACAACTCAAGAAGGAGAGAAAATCCTAAACAAGAATTCCCTTGGAAATTTTTGCTAACCAGCAAGATGTTGCTGCAAGTCCACCGGACCAAAGATGAATAATACTCCAGATGATTTCCAATGGCTACTTTTCCCTCCTTTTAAAAAATATTAGATCCCTCTCAATGGACCCCACTCATTAGGTTTTCCTTCCTCTAGAAGCTTCCCTCCTTATCCCACTGCGTCGGCCCACAATGTGCTCTCCACCTCATGCTACTGTGCAGTTTGACTTGGTCAAACTTGACCTAGCCTTCTTGAAAAAGCCACTTTTCACACATGAAGGTGTGAAATCAGGCTCCAAAATTGATCTCCCTTCATTCTACGAGGATTTTTATTCCATATAGATAAAATGAATGGGTCTCCTACCCATTTTATTCACCTCCTAAGTGCAAATGTCAAAAATTAATATTCCACAAAATTTTGGAATATTACAGTCCTCCCCTCTCAAATATTTCTTGTCCTCAAGCAAGTAAAAGGATAGACTGATTGATTTCCCCTTAATCTCCTTGTTATATCCATGTATGATAAACTCCTCCAAGAAAAGGATGCCATATCATCAATCAAGTGTCCAGGTTGTCCCTCCAACATATGCAATCTAGCCTTTTGTGAACATCCCCAAATAGCTATTAGGTAGAAAAAAATGTCCATGAAGGAAACAATGGGCTGTATAAGGGCCTCCTTGAGGCATGAGATCTGATATAAAATGGGACTCATCATCCCCATATGAATATCCCATCCCCAAGCAATCATCCATACAACATAATTTTCCTCCCAACATGGCAACTCACAGAAATCTCCCTCCACCTTGAGCTCCGGAAATGAAGGTGGGATGAAAATCTGAATATGGAAAGCTTCATAGCTTACCCCATGCTATCCTCCCCTCCACTTATGATCAGTGTGGAGTGTGTGTTGATCAAGGGCTGCAAATATATTGCCTCCAAGTGGCAACATGAAGAGCAATCCTCCAAGGATTTCTCCTCCATCAATAAGAATCTGACTGGCCCAAGAAAATTCATTCATGATCAGTAGGACATGATCATCATAGAATGCCACAATGACATGTTTGCTATAGGTTATACCATGTGCAACATGGTACAAACAATGTCTCATAGGGTTACAGTGCAATCTCATCCACTACAGCTGTAGAAAATAACATGGCAAGTATTTTATAGAAAATATCACCTCCACTACTGAATAGTAAATAGATGAGTGAATCAGAAATAAAAAATAAAATAGATGCCCATATACATACAATGGATGGATATCATCATCAGACTCATGTTCCACCTCCAAAGAAAGAAAATAAGTGGTCGTGGTGACCATGTCTCTCCTCATGTTCCCATTAGAACATGCCATGCATAAACTATGGGAATCATCTCCCCTCAAAGACACATTCAACTCATGTGTCAATCCATCAATCATGCTCCCAATAATAATATGGACAATATCAGCAAAGGGAAACATGCTCATCATAAAAATATAGGAAGTACTGATGGTTTCACATGTTGCCACCGAAAAGTATCAACAGTCTCCCAATAGTGTATAACGCAGTTTTGCAAACTACTGCTCAAGAAATGCACAAGGAAAAATGTTTTGAAATAAAATGCTAATCATATGAATTAGCTGATCATGAGTAGAATGGAAAAAAAATTTCCTAAGGCCATGTAAAATATGGTTGTCTCCATCATATGGATTGGCCCAACTTTGCTTATGGAGCAACACGGAAAATCTGCCCCTTTGAGGAGCCATGCACTGCAACATAATGATAAGAGGATGCCAATCATCAAGTGTAAACACAAATATCTTACCATAGGCTAGAATTAAAATGAGAGATATATCCATGTATATGACTCTGCTCCCAAGTGACAGTGCTATGAGCTCATGCAAAAAGGCTCTTACCCATGCCAATATTTGTTCTTTGACATGCTCCTTGTCAAGAACACCTCGAGTGATGCTGCTGCAAATGTGAAGATTTTCCCAAGATGTAAATGCCTCCCAATAATTCCAAGCTAAGGAGTAATCCCTTTGCACTGTTAGAGTTACCTCCTCTACTCCTGCAATACCATACATCATATGAGAGAAAATCTACCTGTGCTCTCTCCAAGATAGTCCAAGCAACCCAAGTGCTTGCTGCCTCCTCATGCTCACATCATGTAACTCATGTGATGAAGGTATCATGACTGATATATATGCCATATAAGATCCATATATCCCTAATCTCTGTTGCTCAATGATGCAAACATCCTGCCACCTCTCCTCTTCCCCCATCCTCCTGGAAAAAGGGTACACCAAGTGATGGCCAAACTCCTTCAAGAGGATCCAACACAACCAAGCCTCTTGCTACCCAGTATCATATATTTTCAAGTGGAAAATCAGCCCTTTGCTTCTCATCCACACCCACTCAACTCCTTGTGGATATCTTCTCCTTCTTCCTCCTTTGGTACTCCTCCCATGAGGGCTACCATTCTCCCAAGCCATATCTTCCCCTTTTCATTTCATAGAAGGCTGAAATGCAACTCCTTGGAAACCTCCTAGAGAATATCTCTCCCCCATGACTGTATTGAATCCATGAGGATCCAAACATAATGAAGGTAGCATCTCCTCTCCATCATAGTTTGACAACCCTGTTAATCCTTCCAAAGGTCTAGCAGTTGTTTCAACCTCCGGTTCAAGGTATGTTTCCTTGTTTATCATGAAGGTGCCATGGTTTGTTTTATCCTCCAATAGTTCACACTCCAACCTCAAGGGCTGAATGAAACTCAACCAAAATGTATGAGGATTAGGGCTCATCTCCTCCTTGAACCCTTTGCAGAGCGCAGTGCAGTAATATTGCTCTAAAATAGCAAAATGGGTAGATCCTTGGACCTCTACATGTGAGCTCCCACATTCCTTCAAATTATTTGCTGAAATGAAAAGTGGAACTTCACTCATACCTTGGTGGATCCTGGGGTCTTCTAGTGTGGCTATAGCAATTGTCTCCTCTAATGCCATGGCTGCCTCCTCCATAGATGAAAATGGTTTCTCTTCCTTTGTCCTCTCTCCATCAAAGGTTTGGATCAACCTTTGAGAAAAGTCTACAAAAGAGCCTACCCTTGAATGGACCAAGGGTTTGAACCACCAAACAGAGGATTAATCCTCCATGTGCAGTGCTGCAATCTCCACTGCTTCTTTCTCTACCACTGGATGTAGCAAGAAAAAGGCTTCTAGCTTTTTCACCCAAGCTCTAGCTGAAGTGTCCCTATGAAATGTAGACAATAGGAACCTATTGCCTCTAATTTCTCTTTTACTACAGGGCCTTCTCTCCTCCTTCTAGTGAATAAACTATGGGAATGTTGTAGCTCCCCTGAATGGTGTAGAATAGGATTTATACTCATCCAGGTATTGATTTAGAACCTGATGATCCAAGCATCTCTCATGCTTCCTTTATTTTTTAGAATAGGAAGTGCATGGACCTTCCTCTTCTCCTCTTTTCTTTTCCTCCTCGGGGAAGCTCTTATTCTTTTTTAAAATAGATGAGATCAAGCTCATCTTCTGCATTTTCATCTTCTTCTTCTTTCTTGGGCTTGAAGGCCACAGGCTGAGCCAAGAAAGCTGCTCTGATACCATTGTAATATCCCTTTTTCAGGAATATCAAGATTCTATTCCAGAGATTGACTGCAGGGGCATTTACCGGATATGTCACCTTTGAAAAAGGATGAGATCCAGAGGCTACCTGGCCATCTGCAGACTCTGTCTATAGAGCTTGAAATATTTCCCCTTCAGGGATTGCCCAAGGAATGGGGATGCAAAAATTTGTGAACGTACAATGGATTCATTGCGTTATTTATCTGAGCATGCTTATGAAAAGAAGTAAACATCCAACATATATGGTTATAGCAGCAAGAGGAATGCAATGACTTGAGGAATCAGTCATTCAATCAAGATAATACAAGCCTCTTATTACATGCATGATAAACATGAAGAACACTGCTATATGGAAAAATTCCTAGGCTATGACTGCGCTGTTTATAGAGGCACTGTTGCATAAAATAGAATGATACAAGGATATAGCAATATGAAGCTCAAATAAAGCAAGGGAGCATGATCTCAACCACTGAAAATACCATACATAAATCCTCTTGAAGGATTGGCTACAATACATGTACAAAATGGAATATACAATAATGTCGGAGTTGCTGGGCAGCAGCAACTCATAAAAAAATTAGGAGGAGATGGCTGAATATGATCTACAATCTAAAATGGCCTCCTCCAATGGAAATCTAAAGTAAAAGGCTGATCCCTTCACCTAAGATCTCACCCTCCAAATGTATGCTAATCCCTCACATCAAATGCTCTCCAAGAATAATGCTGTCTAAGAGAGGGACTGCACCACATATGATGGTAAGTGGTTGGCTTGGTGCCAAAGATAGTGGAATAAGCTCATGAACCTCCTTTTCTGATCTCCCAAAGGGATGGAAGCTCCCTCCTCTAAAAAACAAGCCAAGGATGGTGTTGTAGAAAACCTCCCCAACAACACCCAACAACATTGCACAATCTGCAGCTGAAACTACACTGATGATTAAGGATAGTGGTTGACTTCAATGTTTGAATATGGGGAGTAGAGTGCAATCCTCCAAGAGCTACTCAAGAAGGAGAGGAAATCCTAAACATGAATTCCCTCAGCAATTCTTGCTAACCAGCAAGATGTTGTTGCAAGTCCACCAGACCAAAGATGAATAATACTCAAGATGATTTCCAATGGCTACCATGCCCTCCGTTTAAACAATATTAGCTCCCTCTCAATGGACCCCACTCATTAGGGTTTCCTTCATCTAGAAGCTTCCCTCCTTATCCCACTACGCCGACCCACAATGTGCTCTCCACTTCATGCTACTGTGCAGTTTGACTTGGTCAAACTTGACCTAGCCTTCTTGAAAAATCCCCTTTTCACACATGGAGGTGTGAAATCAAGCTCCAAAATTGATCCCCCTTCATGCTAAGAGGATTTTTATTCCATATAGATAAAATGAATGGGTCTCCTACCCATTTTATTCACCTCCTAAGTGCAAATGTCAAAAATTAATATTCCACAAAATTTTGGAATATTACATTGTAGTTTGATATCATTAGTGATGGAAAATTGTGTATTTGATGATGATGAAATAGGTGCAACACGCTGCATAACTAGACTCTAACATTGCCTCAAATTCAGTTGATGTTCAAATAGGGAAGAGGAAAAATATTGTAGCTACGTGAAGGATCAAAGGGCCTCAACAAAAAAAACATATCTATATTTATTTCCTGACTTCAAATTTGAGATGAATAGAAAACCTATTACTAAAGTCAAGAAAGCAATAATAATCAGATCTTAGTGGTGATGATGTGGACTACAGTTTGATGCTTCGTTTCCAAGATCGTGTGGCTGACACTCTTGGTGAATGTGCAACATGCTCAATATTCCAATCATTAGTAATCCTTCAAATGAAGAGTTTTTGTAATTTATACATTGTGTTGTTGATATTGCAACCATCGTTGATGTAATTGAATTTATTCCTTTGCTTCCAAAAGTTATGGAGTGAATGAATTAGGCTATGCAAAAAGAGGAAGTAATTGTTTCCATTTATGAGTAGATATTTGAGGTTTGCATTTTGTTAGTAATTATCTTGGAATTTATGAGTTGGAATCCCTCTATTTTAAATTTGTGTGTGTAATGGTATGCTACACTCCAGTGCGTTAAAATGTTTGAAGGGCTACATATGGAAAGTGGTTAAAATTTTGAGTTGTTACTTATATTGATTGCATTAAATCAATAAAGTTATATGAAATTTTTGGCTTGAGAGGTCCTGACCCAGGTTCGGAGTTTATGGATAAACCAAAAAACCTTCCAACTACTAGCCCTTTCAGCAAATATTTGCTTGCGCAGACCAAAGTCTCACCTGAAGCAATATGGGGGGGTGCTGGAACTAGGTTTCCGCACACTGAGAGATAATTTAATGAAGTGGTCCTTAGAAAATCCCTAATTTATCTTCTACATATGTGCATAGTGAGTTTATAATAGAATTATAAAGCATCAACAGAATAATACATAACTAATGTCTTTGCTTAGCACAGATAACAAATCAGGTCCAGATTTCATTCTAATCAATGTAATACTTAGCATATATCAAATACCCATGCATAAACATATCAATTAGCTTTGCGCATTCATCAACGATTAAACATATATATTGTGATATTACAACATAAACAGTAAACATAAATTCATAATATAGAGAGTTCGCCAAAATTGTCCTTTCTATTAGTCTTTTAGATCTGTCAATACATCAACTTTCCTTCCTTCAAAAACCCTTACAATCCATTACAAACCCTTCCGTGCACACAACCAGTGGATTCTGCAGACAACCAGGACTAGGTCTTCGTGCACATAGACAGCAGGAGCCTTTACAGAACCCAAAACCCTTATAGACACAAAAATTCTATCAATATTTGTTTCGGGGAAAATCACCCTAGAGGTTTGTTGGGTTAAAAACTCCATAGAGAAGGGCATGATACTCAAGAAGGACTCACACAACCATACATGTTCATGAAAAACTAAATAGAGAAGATCGAGGAATTTACCCGTAGGTCCTACGGTTGAAGCAGATCCCGCGGGGTCCGAACCCCCAGCAACCCTTCTTCCTTCTTAACCTGAAAGACAAGAAGAAACAAGCACGAAGAACTGGTTGTACAGCATATATCTACTCTAAATGTTAGTGAAATCCATATGAAACATTAGATAAACCATAATAAATGCTTAAATAACAATATTCTCACATATGCAAGTGGACACTAACACGTATATTTCGGGAACAAGATGGTTCTTCTGTATTATAAATAGCATGTACAGAAATAACGAGTGGAGAGATCACCTGAATCCTTCCATGATCTTCGAGCAGACCGTCGTCCGGATCTGTCCCACCCTTGCCTCGCTAAGATTCCTTCCGAACTGGTGCATACGAGATGACATATAGAGAGATGAGCATCTCCAGGAAACAAGGGTTTCCTGTAATGAACTAGGAAGTGCAGGAGGCACGGGAATTCAGACTTGGATAGAGGATTCCAACAGAGTATAATGTCAATAATTTCTCTCTCCCTTAGGCCATACACATGAGGGGCTTTTATACTCCCTCAAAGTAGTTTCAACAGTTGGAAACAGTTGGCCACGTGCTGGGGTGGTTGAACTACCAGAGTAACCATCAACCCAACTCGAAAATAGGGATTTTTTATATATTTTTTAATGATTTTAATGGCATACGCGGGAAAGTACATGTGGACTCGCGTATACACGTGGAAAAGTCTTGGCATAACCGCGTATGGGAATTTTAACACTTTTTTTTAGTGAATTTTGTCCAAGTCTATATGAATGGGTGCCCAAAGCCATAAAAGCAATCATGAATCATATGAAGGTGAAAAATGATGCTATAACATATGCCCCCTAATATATGACGTCAGAAGGGGTACATGATGGACGAAATGTATTATGCACATAGAAAGAACTTTGCAAGGACAAGAGAGGACTTCACCAGATTTCAGCCTGCCAAAAACCAATGAAAGAAAACAGAGAGTCAACTCATGCTAAGGTGGGCATACCCATGCTCAGTCAAAAATACATCATATAGAAAGTATATAATAGATCCAAAATGTATACAAGTATAGCTGAACTGAAAGTACACAATGAATCATCTGAGCATGGCCCGGAAATATAAGTCTGAATCAATGTCCAAGTATCACATATAGAAAGCTGATCAAGGATGCTGCAACTGGATGTATGGTATATAAGTAACTAAATCTCCAAGTACCAAATCATAAAGGGTAGATCTCATGGTACAATCACGCAACTCGGGAGCCAACATATAAGATGCTGTTGTACTGAACTGCAACATATAAGGGTGGACGGCATCACTGGCAGAAACTGAATGGACTGTCAAAAGTGAACCGAGAAATGCTGATGCAACCCGAGGTCTTCACCAATCACTATGGCACAATTCTACACAATGGGAATAAATGAGCTGAAGTCGACCATGTGAGAAATCATTGGATTACCGGTCAATGATGTATACCGTTAACCAATGCGAGACAACCCACCAATAATGAAAATGAGTGTCAAGGTGCCCCAGTACAATCTAACAAGTGCGAATGAATGAGTTGAAGTCGAACACTTGAAAGAATCTACCAATCAGGAGGCAATGATGAATCCCCACTTTCGATAGCGAAGAGTCTGCCACTGATGACTGCAAACCCTAAGGTACTGACAAAAAGACTCTAGACCTTATTCCCAGAGCAATGAGTCAGATTCGATGGGAAAAGATCTGCTGGAAGGAAGGCATTAAGGCATCCCACATCAATCCAGCGCGAGTGTAACCCGCAGGCCAAGATTTGGAAGGAATCGGACGAAGTAGAGTGATGGAACCAAAAACCGAAGTACGTTTCCGACGTGCACAAGATGAAGCTAGCGCACGGAAGAAACCCTTTGAACCAACCAATAATGAAAGCTGACACAGAGGCGAGAAATCCACCGATAGGGTCAAATGGAAATCAAGGTACTGCAGGAATCCCAAGTGTGATAATGTATGCTGACGTCGAACACAGGGGACACCACTCAGTCAAAGACCCATAATGATGATCAAATGCCGAGCACAAGGTCACCTATCAATGATGAAAATAGGGCCAGGGTGCAGCTCTAGGTTTGCTCTCAGAGCAATGTGTCGTAGTCGATAAGAGACAAACCCGCCAGCAAGAAGTCAATGGAGACCTTCTCAAACCAGCACGAGCAAAGGACCAAAACATCTGATGTGATAGAACAAGATACGGACAAGACCAGGAAGGACGACTGAATAATGAGTCAAGAGACACCACAGAATGGCCGACTCTGGCTAGACTTCCCTTGAACAAAAGCACGACTCATGATGACCATGGCAGTAAAAAGTGACACTGTATAAGTCTGTTATGCAGGAGGCAGAACAATCTCTCCATATGATTGGAAGAGATAACCAACCGGGGGAGGACTGACAAATGAAACATGGTAAAAGTTGAACCTAGGTCAAAACTAAAACCATCCAAAATGGAGGAAAGATATATAAGTGTATATGCTTTGTTCAAGGGCGACAAACTGACACTGTACTGCCATAAAAGTATGAAGTTACATCTCGTTCTCACTCTTTTTGTTATATTTGATTTTTTTGTCTTTTTCATATAATAAGCCTGAAAAAGAATAAAAGAATGCTATGGTACAATGGATAGAACGAGTATCAAGAAACAGATGCACTAGTTCCTGGGACTGGAACGATCCTATGCTCAATGCAAGGTGGCGAAAGCTGGTAAGCGATACTCAAAGGAATGTTCCATCCATGGGTAAAAAAGGGTGTCAAGTCGCGATAGCTAAAGTGCATGCAATGGTTAACTTGTACAGATAGACAAGGTCAAAAGTTGGCTTAAACACTGAGTCCAAATGAAGCCGGCTAAAGGCCAGGATAAACAAGTAGCCAATATGCAATGCAATAATACAACTCAACAACACCAGGGAGCCTCTAGGGTAATAGCCAGAAAAATGATAGTGAGGAAGAAGAAGAATGAAGCTTCAACACATAAGTCATGGCGAGACTAAAGAGGACTCCCGAGCCTACATAAAACGCAGCATGGGCAACAAGTGATAGCGAGGAACTAACTAGGAAGCCCATGTAAAGGAAGGCTCTACCACCAAGTCATGATTAAAAAATCGGCGAGTGAAATGGGTGTAATACTCATGACCTGATGGGATCGACCCTATGGAAAGTGATCAGAATGGAGGCTAGTATGCAAAATGAAATGGAAAGTGGATTCCCTAACCTATATGCCAGTGAAGATCATATACATGCCATGACGGGTCAGTAGTCATGGATCAAAAACCGGGAAAAATCTCAAATTCGTCAAAATGTACCTGAAAATATACCAATCTGGGCACTTCCAAGCATCCGGGTTATGCTGCTTAAGATAGATTGAAAAAATAAGCATAACAAATTTTTGCGAAAATTTTCAACTTTTTGGGCATAAATAGACAAATTACCTCATATTTGGTTCATTGTTACATTGCTGATTTGGAAAAAAGTGCTCTGGAGAAAAAAGCTTCTTTCGTCAAATCAGGAGCAACCCACCGTCGAAATCCACCGAATTTGTCAAGTAAGCTCATCAATCATCCTTGCTATCCATTTTGTCCATTCAGAAACTAAAATTTAGGAATTTTCACTGTAGATTCTTTTGCTAAAAATCACGGGTTTGCGCATATGCGGGTTGGTAATGGCCAAGTCGCGTATGCACAACCCAAAAATGAAAAATGCGTAGCTAATGAATGAATTATTGAATTTTGACAGGATGACGATCTCATGGAGAGAGCGCGAACACAGTGCAATTGATCAAGAAGTCATGCAGAACCAAGCATCACTGAATATTCTTCAGAATTGCGGATTACTCAAGTTTTTCAAAATGCCAAATATGAAAAGCAATGTCTGGTTGCTTGAAATGCTTGTGAATTATTGGGAACCGGAAGAGGACTTCTTTATGATAGATCAAATGCCAGTACGCATTGAAGTGGAAGACATATATTTTATCACTGGACTCTCCCGGAGGGGGGAGCCAGTAGACTTGCACGGTAAGCCTTTGGGAGGGCTCACCGTGGAAGATTACGTCCACGTGTACTGCGTAGAGGGTTCCAAGAAAGTTGGAACTCAAATTGCAATCAAATATTTAAGGGATTTGCACATGAAAATCCTCCTTTTCACCATTGGCAGGGTAGCGGGATCCGCGTCCCTACACCAGGCGTCCAGGACGTAAATGAGCATAGCAGTGGAGTGCTTAACTCATGTATATGATTGGTGCACAGCCCTACTGATGAACATGAAGCAACAATTGACCTCTATCTGCCAAGCAAAGACAAAACATTTTGGATACGGTACAATTTTGATGACATTCTTCTTCGAGAAGATTCTAGTACTAAGACCCAGAGTGATCTTCACCATCAGTAGCCCGAGAGACCCAAGAATTGCCCGCTGGGCAGACATGATGAAGAGATTGGGGGGAAGTGAAGTTCCCCGGACCACCTGGGATGATGAGTTCTTCTTATGGTGGAGAGAAAAAATCATCGCGGTGGACGACTATCCTATGCCGGGATGGAATTTCGTGGAGATCCAGATCTTGTCCTTCCACCAAGCGCAGGATGGGGTACAGTCGGTAAGTTCACAATTTTTGACTTATATAATTTTTTGGATTTTTTCCATATGTATGAAAAAAATGTAAAAAACAAACATGTTTTTGATTAGATTCAAAAGACTTACAATTTTAAAATGATCATGAAACAGATATTGGACCAGTTCGACCTGAGGGATACCCATGACATAAGCGTCGCAGAGGCGAAGCGGATACAGTGGATCCAGACAGAACCCTCCAGGCTGTATAGAGGAATTGGGAGGGATTAACCCGCCAAGTACCTATGGCTGTAGTGGAAGATCTTCCTGAAGCCACCCAGAGGCAAGTGGTAGGAGTACCTCGCGACTGGGTACAGTTATTCTGCCGAGTTGCCACTGCGATCGTGTTCTATAGGAACAAAACTTCTGGGCAGGGACCTCAGTAGTAGATAGATATGATATATCAGATGACTGTATATTTTTTGAGACTGAACATGATCGGGCATAAGCCCAAATTTTTGTATGACTTATGGATCCAAATTTTTGTATAGTTTTGAACACTCTGATGATATATATACAGCGATGTTTGATGTGATGTAACAAATGTATGAAAATGAATGATGTTTTTGATGATTAAATTTTATTGTATGGAATGATTAATATGCCAATCAATTGCTTGATTAGCTAATGAGTCTGCCAACCAATTGTCAGCTCGAGGAATATGAATGAAAGTTAAAAATTGAAATGATCTTTGTAACAAACGTATCCTCAAGAAAAACTGGAGTGAAAATGGATCTCGGACCCGATAAGTATTGTTCAACTGCGACACCACCAGGTGAGAGTCCAAGAAAACTACCAACAAATCAACACCCAAAGATATTGCCTCCAAGAGTAGGTAAACAACTGCAGTGTATTCTGCTATATTATTGGAAGCAGGACCAATGCAGACCCCTCTTGATACTAACAGCTGACTAGTTGGATAATGAAGCACCCAAGCCACGAAAGCTAAGTTCCGGGTGTGTCTACTAGCACCATCGGCGAAACCAAAATGACTCATGACATCCGACACAACCTGCCAAAGCAGATCAAAAACATCACCAACCCATCAAAGATCGAAAAATCAGATATGTACAAATAAAAACTACTATATACAAAAGCAACACGCCAGGCCGAAGCCTAGGCATAATACTTCTTCAAATAGAGCCCATTTCTAGGCTCCGACAACTCGTTTCCTTCAAAATAAACCAAGGTGTATGCTCCTTTCTTAAGGAATTTTTTAACGATAAAGGGGCCATACCACATAGACTTAAACTTTCCTGCCCCCAGGGCATCTTTTTCTTGGACATAGACCAAAACAAGGTCACCTTCCGAAAAAACCCTAGGCTTGACCGCCTTATCGTACTGAACTTTAACTCGGTTTTTATGCGCTTCGTTCATCGTGGTAGCATCCCGACGCTACTCATCAAGATGTTCTAGATGAAGGAGCCATTCTTCAAGACTAGAAATGTCAGGAAGAAGTTCAACAGCTAACTTAAGAGAAGGAATCTCACATTCAATGGGAAATACGGATTCCAACCCGTGCAATAGCTGAAACGGAGTAAAGCCAGTTGCAGTTTTCACTGACATCCTGTATGCCCAAAGTGCAGGATATAGCATAATATTCCAGTTGGATCTAGCTTTATCAATTGTCCTTTGAAGAATTGTCTTCAAGGATTTATTCACGGCTTCCACTTGCCCATTGGCTTGAGGATAATACGGAGATGAATGCTCCTGCCGAAAACCTAATTTTAGAGCCAACTCAGCCATCATGCTATTCTGAAAATGACCGCCATGATCAGTGACAATCTCTCTAGGAATACCAAAATGAGCAATAACCTGGTTGAAAAGAAAAAGAGCTGCAATCTCACCATCATTCCCAAAAGTAGGCATAGCCTCGACCCACTTCGTAAAGTAGTCTACTGCTACAATAATGTACTTGTGACCTTTAGCCAAAGGCGGGTTACAAGTAGTATAATCAATACCCCACTTTGTAAAGGGACCGACAGTAATGACTGGAAAAAGCGGAGCTGGATGAGCGCGCATTTTTCGAGTATAAACTTGACACGGATGACACTTTTTGACCGACTCCATACAATCTTTAAAAATCGAAGGCCAAAAGTACCCAGCACGCAAGATCTTTTGGGCTGTAGCAAGCCCAGATAAATGACCACCACAAGCTCCACTGTGGGAATCATTCAGCACAGCCTCAGCTTCTTCGAGAGTTAAGCAACGTCTCAGGATGGAATCAACCCCTCGATGGTATAAAGCATCACCAATAATCAAGTAATTCTTAGCCAAGTGACGCAATTTACGACACTCATCTTTCGAAAAATTAGAGGAAAACTTCGCAGTCTGGAGATACACAATTATATCTCCATACCAAGGATCCTGTGAAGAGATAAGAAAAAAATGTTCACCTGGGAAGGATTCATCATAAATCATTTCTTCCCCACAAGGCAACTCGGAGATCAATTCCGCGAAAACTAATGATTTCTTGGACTTGGCAGACATAAACTCAAGATCAAATTCTTGTAAAATCAGAATCCATCTATTGTATTTTCCCCCAATCACTCGCCTACTAAGGACAAACTGAAATGAATTGGCTGCTGCCAAAACATAAGTTTTTCGAAGAATAATGTAATGCCGGAGTCACTGCACAGCATGAACTGCTGCTAAAGCTAACTTTTCTATCGGAGTGTACCGGAGTTCAGGTCCTACCAGGCCTCGACTAACGTAGTATATAACATGCTCTGCAAGAGCATCATCCTCCTGAACTAGAACCATACCAATAGTAGATTCTGCTGCTGCCAGATACAAAAGGAAATCCCTGCTATAATTAGGTGGACTCAATAAAGGAGCAGAGGTCAATGCTTTTTTCAAAGCATCGAACGAGCGTTGAGCGAAGTCATCCCAAAGAAATGGAACTCCCTTCTTCAACAATCTCATAAATCACTTTGTAACTTCAGCATAATTTACGATAAATCTCTGAAGAAAATTAGACTTTCCTTGTAGACTTTGAAGTTGACGGATAGAGGACGGGGGAGGCAACCGAAGTATTGCCTCAACCTTGAAGGGATCTACCCTAATCCCTTCCCTAGACACAATGAATGCCAATAACCGACCGGATGTAACTGCGAAAACGCACTTGTTCGGATTCAACCTAATCTTATAGAAATGACATCGTTCAAATATTTTCCGGAGGTGAGTAGGATGATCCATCCTCTTTCGAGAATGAGCAGCTAAATCATCCAAATATGCCTCGATAATCTTTTTGATGTCGTGGAAGGCATATGACATGGCCCGCTGAAAGGTAGCCCCAGCATTTTTAAGACCAAAAGGCATATTATTGTATGCAAAAGTACCCCAGGGAAAAATAAAGGCAGTCTTATGCTGATCTTCAGGACGGATAGTAATCTGATTATATCTGAAGAAACCGTCCATGAAGGAGAAAATCTCATTACCGGCACACTCGTCAATGATCTGATCGATAAATGGTGTGGGGTAATTATCTTTAGGACATGATTTATTTAGGTCTCTGAAATTGATGCAAACTCGAATCTTTCCTTGCTTTTTATCTACGGGAACGGGATTTGAAACCCATTCAGTGAAAGGAACAGGGAAAATGAATCCCACCTTAAGCAGCTTCTCAACCTCAGCTTTGATAGCTGCTGCCTTCCTAGGATTGACCGGACGAAGTTTTTGCCTCACCGAATTAGCGTTTTCATAAGTCTTGATCTCATGCTGGACAATAGATGGATCTATTCCAGGCATTTCCTCATAAGACCAAGCGAATACATCCCTATACTCTTTAAAGAGTTCGGTGTAAATTTGAATCTCTTCACGGGAAAATTCAGCTCCGATGAAGACATTCTCAATAATATTGGGATCCTTGGAAATGTTCACCAGGATAGTAGGATAAATCACAGCCATGTTCCCTTCAGCATAAACCTGTGTTGGTGCTAAAGGGTTCAAGACTAGGCGAACAGGACCAGGAGACGGAGGACTTGGAAAATTTGTTTCAACTTCGCTCAAGTCAGGTAAAAAGTAAGACCGATGATGCAAATCATCCCACGGTCTATCTATACCAGTCATGGCTTCCAGGATGGCCTCTTCAGATGGAAGAGTGGTATCAAGGCAATCTTGGGCCGAAGAAGAACTAAGTGTCCAAGCCGGAGCCACATCGCCATCCAGCTCTTCCGGTGACAGAGGAGCTGGGATGGAATCTGCAGAGTCAACAATAGACTGATAAGCAATCTTAGCTGCAGAAATAGGAAATGCCATTCTACCCACTTGACCTTCCGCTAATGTGGCAGTAGGGGAAGGTAAGGTCCAAGGGTCCGAAAAATAATGATTTCTGAAGAACTCTCTTCAAAGAGGAGCCTTGGAGGATGAAATAGCATTTATATGTACCGTAGGAGGAGGAATATCGAAAGTACCCATCAAGGAATAATACATTCCAACTCCTAAATTCTCAACAGGCGCCTTAGTATTATCCAACTTTGGAACAGATGAGTCAGTAAACGCATTCGGGTCTACAGGAGGACAGTCCAGTTGATCCACTGTAACAATCCTCCCCCCGTGAGGGAAAAAAAAAATGCGAAATAATGAGGATGCAATAGCATCCATCTCATAAATCTAGTTTCTCCCCAACAGAAGGTTGTAGTCCAAGCTTGCGTCAACTACCTCAACCTCTATATTCACCGTTTTTCCCCCGACACAGATGGGAAAAGCTAGGACAATACCATGGGGTCTATGAGAATGACCATCAAACGCAGTCAAAACAGTGCTAGATGGAACAGCTTTGGGAGATCCAATTGTCTTCCAACATGTGAGAGACATCACACATGTGGAAGCACCCTCATCAACAACCATTCGAAAGCTATTACACTTCTGGTACGATGATTTAATATGAAAGGCCATGTGATGGGGGAGTCTCTTCTTAAAATTAGTCATATCAAAAGTAATCAGAAGAGAATTTTTTGGATCAATAGCCCCAATGGCAGTGAGCAAAGCACTGCGCTAAGCCGGACAAGACTGGATCACCTCTAAAGCCGACATAGCACAAGGGCTCTGCGCCAAATCTTCCACAATAGAGTAGTTCTGGGCAGCCCTAGCGTTTGGATTAATCGTCGAACGCTTAGTGGATGTTTTAGGCATCCGAGGCATAGGCTCAATAGTAGGCCTTGTGATGTGAAGCGGCTCAGTAGCATCAGGAGAATCCTTAGCTTTCGAAGACTCTTCTCCGCCATAATCACGGGATCTCGTAGTGACATCCACGTGAGCACTCATCATGAATATGTTTGATGGAATTTCCCCCTCCTAGGTGCCCCCAGAGGAAGCCCCAGGATTTTGGTTCGCGCCAACAACTAATTGTTGCCCTTGGGGAAAAGGGTTTGTTAACACAGCCTGGGAACTAGAAGAACCCTGCTGGGCTAACAAGCGTTGCGCATCCTGAATTTTAGGGCAAAGGTGCGTAAGATGGTCTCCAGCACATAGCTTGCATGGAAACTTCACTTTCCTTTTCTCCTTTGGACCCTCACCAACATGCTCGTTGGTTTTATTCGCATTACCCTTCCCATTCTTGCCCTTTTTCTTATTATTTCGTCCCTTCTTCTTCTCTTTGGATTGTTGATTTCCTTTGGGATCAGAAGCTTGGACAGCATTTATGGACAATGAGGGGGAAGGCGATGACTCAGCAGGCACAGCCTGACCAAAAGGAGCAGATTGTAAAGACAACTGCTGCAATTGAGTAAGCAGGCTGGCTGCACCACTATTGATCGATCCAATCAGTCTGTCACCATGAGGACCGGGCTTAATTTTAGATAAATCTAATTTGGAGCAAGGATCATTGGGCAGATACTTGTGAAGGACCCCAGACTGAGAATATATCAACTCTAGCTGCTGGGCCCTAAAAATGGCCTGCTCCTCGGAAAATACCCCAGAGAGGGATACATATTTTGAAATATCTAACTACAGGGATTTCAGAAACCATTCCAAAAGGAATTCACCTGGAATATGAGCTTTAATAAGCCTCTTCCTTCTCCTCCATTCCTGAATATGGTCAGCAATGTGGGTTGCGTCGTCCTGCTTAAAATTAGCTAGGAGTTCAGTCCCAGCGTCATAACGGACTGGCAACTGGAAATAGTTTAGGAATTTAATAGCCAGTTCTCCAAATGTAGCAAAACTGCCCCCAGTTAGCTCAATATACCATTTGGCAGCGTTTCCAGTTAGGGTGCGTTGAAACAATCTCAACCTAATCGAATAATCGATCAGGGAATTCGAAGAACACCATAAATGGAAGGTAGTGATGTGGTTAGCCGGATCTTCTCCATTCTTGCCTTCAAACTTTGGAATGTCTGAAGGAAGTTTGGTGGGAACCGAAGGCCACCACGAACTATAACGAATCGGATCATTAGTCAACTTCGACAGATCTGGCAAGTTTAACGTTGCTAGAAAAGGTAAGCGAGGTGGAGCCTGAGGATTCCATCCTTGATGGGATGGATTCCCAACATTCTGAAAAGAATACCCTGGATTTGATGAGGCACCAGGTTGCCAAAAAGGACTCGTAGAAAAAGGAGAAGAACCTCCTCCCAACGCAGAGTTACCAAAACCCAGACCCGTTCCCCCCGCTGAAGTATGAAATGAAGAGGAAAGCCCCTGATAGGGGTTCCAGGCATTAGAAAGAGGAGAAAAGGTCTGATAAGCACTCGACGAAGGGAAAGAAGTATTCCCTTGGTGACCAGCGTAAAACTGATTCCCTGCCCCCACTGTAGTGAATACATGGTTCCATCCTGTAAAAGTGGTCAAATTCTGACCTCCAGACCAAGGATTGAAACTCTGGGTCTGAGAAGTAAACGGAAAGGACCCTAAAGAAGGATTGGAACTAGGAATGTGCCCAGTTCTAAAGGGGAACCCCTGAAAATAAGCTGATCCACTAGCCATGGAAGACATGGGTGTAGATCCAGCTGCAGCAGCGGAAAAGGAAAAAGAAGGAATCCCACTAGTGGGCATTCCGAAACAGAAGGGACCAGAATGAGAAGCATGTGCTTGGGTGAAACCAGAGCCAAACACAACAGCACTAGAAGCAATCGAAGATAAAGCAATAGTGCCCCCTCCTTCAACAGAAGCAGGAGTCTGAATGCCTGCAGCACTCACAGCAGAAGCCGCGTTCCCATTCGTGGCCATCGAAAGGTATGAATAATACGGAGGATCTTCTGGTCTCTTTGACTCAGGTCCGATGTATTGAACAACGAACGGATAATCAGGAGGAAGAGGAGATGGACCTGACCCAGGAGGTTCAGGTAATTCCTCAATTTGAAAATCTTCTTCCTGAGGAAATAAAACTCGCGAGGTGAGCGGAACGCTCCTCTCGGAACCGACACCAGAATCAGCTATGAAACCTTCAGACCTTTGTGGAGGATCTCTCTCCATTGCGTCAGATGCCACAGGGTGGTAACCACCTGCTAAATCACTCCTACGCCTTCTTGAAGAAGGCTCTGGACTCTCGGGAGATAACCCCCGGATTCTCCTCGATCGACGAGGCGCTTGATCAGCCACTTTAGCAAATTTTAATTAGACTCAAAAAATATAAAGCTAAGCAAGCTAGGAGAAAAGAGCACTCACTATAAGAAAAATCCCTGAGATACAATCAAGCAAACAGCCTTCAAGTATTTCCGCTCCGGGTGATGAGGACCAGACACCAAAATATAAGAAAGCGAAATACAGGACCTCCCGAAATCAGTCTAGGATAATTACGGCCCAGGCCTACTAGAGAAGGTAACAGAAACAGTTACGTCGACCTCCTAATGATAGCCTTTTCCGGCTCAAGGATCCAAGCTTCGCAAGGGCACCCCCCATAAGTATTGTTGAAAGTGATGCGACGTCTGCCTCAGGTACCATGGGTATTCCCCCCCGCAGTCACCTGTGTGGAACCTAGGAGTGGCAACTATGGGCACCAATCTGTGTCAGAAGCTGGGTGGAACGGTCTTGAGGTTAGATTCAGCTAATCAGAGAGGGGGTATCCCTCTTCTCAGCCTTCACTTCCCCTCGCGCTTGACTCTCTGGAGGAGAGCTTTCCCTGTCCACCTAACAGAGTTGGATTTCGCTCAATTAATCAACTTCTATGTTTTGTTTGAGTGGCCTTGGAGAGTTAACTCTCCACTCACCTAATCCAAGGCCCTAAAACCTAGCTAGTTGGTGTATGACACTTAGAAAACTTGCTAGTTGATTTTAAATTATATCGCTTATTTTAATGGGCTGTTATGTTAAGTCAAAGGGATGCGGAAATGAAACTTATGGTGTTTTGACGCAGAAAGAAATTAATAAAAACCAAACTACATGCAAATGCAGTTATTGTCTTTCGATGAAAAGCAACTTCTACACAGGTTCTACGAGATTAAAAATTGTATTTTTCTTTTCAGATAACACACTCCACACTCACAAAAACTATGAAAATGACTAAATGCTTAAGTGCACCTGATGCAAATCACTACAAGCATGCAAATTCTAAGATACAAAATCTCCTAAAGCAAAGTGAAATTTCCCAAAGATCCTTCAGTTTTATCTCTTTTTGGTTGTCCAGAAAGCTAGTTCCCAAAATCAAGAACTCTTAATATAAAGACACCAAAAACACTTAAAAACAAGAGGAAGAAATCAATGACAACTCCTTTCCAAAATCAAGCCAAAATCCAAAGGCAAGAAACCTCAACAAAGCTTCAAAAGATACAAATAAACGAAAACAAAAATGCAAAAACAAAAGCAAACAACAAAGAAAAATGTTTTTTGAGCTTTTGAATTTTATAAAAGAAGAGTTCGAAAAGACCAAGCAAAAATATAAATCCCAAGCCAAACAACACTGAATTTCAAGCAAAAACTTCAAAAATGCTCCAAATCTTTTAGTGCTAACTAGTAGCAAGATCAATATGAGCAAAAGAAGACAAGAAAACTCAGCCACTCAGCCTAGAAGAATAGTACAACCTTGCCGCAAACAAAAACTTCAAAGAACCAAGAAAGACTCTTCAAAAGTTGCAACAAGACCTAGCCGACTAAACTCAAGAAAACCAACCAAGAAATGGGCAAAAATCGAAGTGCAAAGCAAGACACAAAGGTAGGAATGAGTAAATGAGCAGGAGCTCTCTGTTCTGATGAAGCAGAATAGCCAAGAATCCCCAAAAAGAGATCTTGGTACTCGAACCAGAAATGCCAGCACAAGAAACAATACTTTGCCAAAAAGACTATTTTTCAATCAAACAAGAGAGAGAAAAGAACAAATACCACTTTCTTCACAATCCAGAGGGTACAAAGACACTGCAGGAACAGGTCTCCACAGACAGAAAGGAGTAAAAAGCCAAGAAATCCAAAATTTCAAAATCTACCTAGGTATACGCAACTTTATAGTTTAGCAACAAGCGTGCATACGCGACTGTGCTAAAGGAAACCCGCGTATACGCGACTCCCTTTAACAAAAAATGCGTGTATACACGACTGTGTGCAGACAAACTCGCGTATATAAAGGTAAAAAATGAAAAACAAAAAGGATCAAGCCTAGATAAGAAATCAGGACTTCATTCTGACTGAGAAAGAGTAAATTGGACTGGAAATAAAAGTTAAAACTGTTGGAAACCTATCAAACAGCTGAAACCACCCAACAGGGGAATCACAAGAATGCGATCCCCAATGGATTCGCCAGTTCTGTTTCGGGGAAAATCACCCTAGAGGTTTTTTGGGTTAAAACCTCCACAAAGCAAGGCATGCTACTCAAGAAGGACTCACACAACCATACATGTTCATGAAAAACTAAATAGAGCAGATCGAGGAACTTACCCATAGGTCTTACGGTTGAAGCAGATCCTGCGGGGTCCGAACCCCCAGCAACCCTTCTTCCTTCTTAACCTGAAAGACAAGAAGAAACAAGCACGAAGAACTGGTTGTACAACATATATCTACTCTAAATGTTAGTGAAATCCATGTGCAACATTAGATAAATCATAATAAATGCTTAAATAACAATATTCTCACATATGCAAGCAGACACTAACACGTATATTTTAGGAACAAGATGGTTCTTCTGTATTATAAATAGCATGTACAGAAATAATGAGTGGAGAGATCACCTGAATCCTTCCATGATCTTCGAGCAGACCGTCATCCGGATCTGTCCCGCCCTTGCCTCGCTAAGATTCCTTCCGAACTGGTGCATAGAAGATGACATATAGAGAGATGAGCATCTCCAGGAAACAAGGGTTTCCTGTAATGAACTGGGAAGTGCAAGAGGCACGGGAATTCAGACTTGGATAGAGGATTCCAACAGAGTATAATATCAATAATTTCTCTCTCCCTTAGGCCATACACATGAGGGGCTTTTATATTCCCTCAAAGTAGTTTCAACAGTTGGAAACAGTTGGCCACGTGCTGGGGTGGTTGAAATACCAGAGTAACCATCAACCCAACTCGAAAATAGGGATTTTTTATATTTTTTTAATGATTTTAATGGCATACGCGGGAAAGTACATGTGGACTCGCGTATACACGCGGAAAAGTCTGGGCATAACCGCGTATGGGAATTTTAACACTGTTTTTTAGTGAATTTTGTCCAAGTCTGTAGGAATGGGTGCCCAAAGCCATAAAAGCAATCATGAATCATATGAAGGTGAAAAATGATGCTATAACAATATCTCATAAAATTTATTGAATTTTCTTATGAATGAACTACTTATCTTAGACAAACTCTATCTATTTAGAATATGCCTAGAGCATAGATACTATGGTCTCAAACCCTGGTTTGAGGCCCATAGTTTACATTTAAGCTTGATTACATCCAAAATTGGGGCAAAATAACTCTGACTTCATCTATGCATCGTGCACATATAAACATACAAAAAAATATCTTTGGAACTTGTGCCTTAGGGGACCCAACTCCAACAGGCCCCCAACAAAAAAATGTGACTCGTCCCGAGTCACTGATGCATTTTATCCTTTGTTTTATCCTTGAGTGTCTTGACAGATTTTTGGATAGGGAGTACTAACTAAAGGCACTACGCTGATGCACCCTACGCCTGTTGAAACAATTTTTCTGTCATAGGCCCTTCAGCAGCCATATCCACACTACGTGGAGTCTGTTGAATAATCTTCAGGGTGTTTTCCAACATCTAAGATAGTTACAGTGCTTCCTCTCTCCATGGTTGCATGCGTTCTTTGAGCACCTGTTCTTTGCGACGCAAGTCTACAATTTTTTCCTGGAGTCTGCGACCTTCTTGCAGATGAGAAAGCCTTTGTGTGATCACCAACATAGGTGATAATGTGCAGATTTCTTCAAAATGATGCTCCTTTGTACTGAATTTTTTGTGTAGTTTTTGCACGACTGGATCGTTCTAGGTAGAGGCCCAAATTTCCATGGCCTCATTCAAAGATGTGTCACACTGGGTAACCGCGGTAGTAATGTTGTCTTATGCTTGTTTTACTTCTGTTTCCCTCTTCGCATGAACCTCGGGAGGTGTCTCTGGCTATAATTTAGTTTGGAGGTCCGTGATTTGCTGCTCATATGATGTCTGGACTATCTGAACTTCTATGTGCACTGCTTTGACTATAGCACCCAATCCCTCTAACTTCTCCATAGGTGTAGCTGTGGCCAAGACAACTGGAATATATTGGCATACTTGATTAATATTTCCCTCTAGCGCAGTGCATTGGGCCTCTGATTCTCTACATGCTACTTGAGCTTATTGCTATTGCTGATGTGCATGTGCAGCCTATTGTTAGGAATCTGTAGTCTTCGTCTGTGCAGTTTCTTCTCTGCATTAGGGGAATTTCGAGGTCTAAAATGGGCCTTCTAAGGAAATAATAAAATAATAGCTAAAGCAATAAAATAATATTTATGAATTTTCAATTCACTTTTTGCACCACAATCCATGTAACCATTTTTAAACTCAATTCAAAAGTTGTACCAAAATAAAATTAATAAAAAAATTGTATTGATGTGACTATAAATAAGAATGAGTTTTTCAAGAAAAAATCATTATCATTGAACAACTAATGCATTTGTCCTTTGTACTTAAATAACTTAAAATAAAATATAAATATAAATTTATAAATTATTAATTATATTATATGCTATTAATTAAAATTTATATTATTTAAATTGTATAATAACATGTAATTAATATACTATATAAAAATAATATAATATAATATAATAAGTGTATAGAGATATGCATTGTTTCTTTCAAGAAATATGAAATGACAATAATATATTTTTATTCAAAAAGTGTGAAATGAAATTTATTATGAGTACTTTAATTTGAATTTAAAACTACTTAGAGCACTACCATGGTTAACCATGAGTTTTTATCCACCATTCAGAATGTGACAAATAAGTACCTTTAACTCAAGCAATGCTACCTCAACCATTAGGGATGATGTCATCCCCTAAAATTTGATTGATTCTCATAAAGTGAATTTTGATTATACATTTTCTTTAGGAGGCCCATTTTAGACCTAAAATTCCCCTAATGAATTGTAGCTCATTTGTAATCACAGAATGCAGCAAGGGAAGTTTTCTTGTAGGCAACATTGAAAGGTTATGTTCACATCACTTATTCCTGTAAACTGAATGCATTAGTTAGAGTTCATCTGTATGGCTGGTAGGGGGATGTAAACACATTACGCATCCCCTGATGGTGTCAAGGAATATCTAATGGTTGCGTAGTGGTAACCCGCGCACTGGTTTGGCTTGCCTGTATCACGCTCTCTTTGATCTGGCTTCCTTGAACTTTCAATTCTTGTAACCCAACCTGTACAATCTCCAATGTTGATTTATATTGGATCTCCATGTCCTTCCATTGATCTTCCTACGTAGAGGTAATCGTGTGCGTGATCTCATTGAGATATTCCTTTGTAAGTGTTAGGACCTCCTTTCCTGCTTTCTTTGAGCCCTTCTACTTTTTTCGTGACCCACCTGCTGTCTGAGCACCGCACTTAATGTTGATGTTACTGTTTATCCAGTCTCCTTAGGCACAAAGCCATTTTTTTCTAGCACTATGGTGGTATCAGTGATTTCTCCTGTTGTCGTCGAGGTGGGTTCCTTCTCACCAAGTTTTTTTGTGACTGTTGGTGGCATGGTTTCTGCACGCTTTTCAGTAGCCTTCTCCGTTGATTTTCCTGTAGAAATGTGCGGTTGTGTTGGTGGAATTAACCAAGGCAGTGACCATTTTGCTGCCACTCTTATCTGGTCATCCTCCATTACCAAATAGGGCAACTCATACCATACACCCTCCACAGCTCCCTTTGCGCGGATGTTGATGTTGTGAAATGTAGCTTTAAAGTCGGCTACCATCTTGTATTGGTTGTATAGAGTAGGGGACAGTTGCAGCTTCAACTGTTTGCTTGGTATGACGTTGCATCATACAAAACCCAAAATATCTTGTTCTCCTTCATGCGCACTAGGTCAGATGAGTTCCAGAGTGTTGCGTAACATGAAAATTCGCACATCGTCACTTCCAGTTCCAGGAACTGTGTGTATTCGGGAGTTTTCCATCCAATCAGTGTGATCAGTAACAAGAGCCAAGCATATTGGAAGTCCTTTCCCTCCTCCTGGACCTCGCACATGTTTTCAAGAAACTATTTGTAGAGATACCCACACCAGTTGTAGATAACTCCTTTCTCACACCTTCCAACTAGTACAATCACATGCACAGGCACTTCCTTTGGCCTACACTTTCACATCATCTTGCAATCCAAGATGAGTGTGCCAAAACGGACTACAGTGTCATTAATATCCTCCACCATGAATCCACGGGATTTGCACATGACATCATATTTATTTTTTATTTGATATATCAATGATTTCTCTTGCGTTTTCCCTCTGAAAAAGGCCATAGGTTCGGCCCCATTGTGTGGCAGACCTATGATTCGGTGAATTAACTATGCATCAATTGGGATGCACTCTTCCAGCTATAGTGCATCATCATGGACCAATGCCAATAGCTTCCTGACGCAGATATCATTAATGGGATTGCACCCAAAATGAGGCATTTGCAATAGATTGAGCATGCCTACCTTGTGCAGACTTATCATTCCCCTCTTTGTTTCATGGTCTGTTATAAATATTGAGAGGGGAGGTGAATCAGTATTCCTTTCAATTAGTATTATTATTAATATTTTAGATCACTAGTTAATATTCAATTATTATCAGTGTTTGTGCAATGGTAGCAGTAAAGAAAAGGAACACAAATGCACACAATTTTTAAGGTGGAAACCCCCTTTGGGACAAAACCCACCTGAATGATTTTCTAATAATTCTTTAATATTAAACTCCAATTGAAAAGAAAGCTCCAACTTCCTAGAATCTAGAAAAGCATTATTATCCATCTCCCACTGTATGGATGCTCCAGCGCCCGAGATTCTTCAGTAGTCAACTGGATGGATGCCCCTGTTGTAGCTCCTAGAGACAGCCTTGAGTTGTATAAAGACCAGTGCCTAGGAAATCTTAAATGCAAGGAGAATATGACTCAACTGACTGCAGTTGGAAATTTTTGGATCTCATGCAACTATCACTCAGATGAATGGTTTTAATAAGGGTGGAACCAAAACCCCAAAGTTAAACACAACAACTAGGAAAATTGCAGAAACTGAGTACAAACTGTAATAAGTAAATGCATCAGATAGCTCTAAAACATAATGTTGTAAAAGGGGGCTGACTTCTAAAATGAATACACAGTTATCAAGTTATATGTGATTGATGACTATGACATAAGATGGAGTAAGATATCAACTATAACTGGGCTTATTCAAGGATAAGAATCCATTGTAGTTAGTGTTAGCCATCTATAAATTATGTTATATTTGATGATGGCTAGATTAGTCCATGGATTTCCAAAAACAATATTTTCATCAAAATCTATGAGTTTCAGAAATATCTCTGTGTTCATTATCCCTAAGTTATTCATTTCTCATAAAATATTCAATCAAAGCCTCTAAGTTGCCCTGCTGTTATAAAAAGGATTGTTTTCAGACCCATTTTCCATCATTTTTCCTTTGAAAAAACCCTCTGAAAACCCCTTCATTTCACCCATTTTCCCCATCTTTTACCCTTTATTTTCTTCAAAATCCCCTTAAAAACCTGATAAATATGCTTTATTTGGTTTTAAAACCCTTTTTTCCCCTATCGAAAACTCCAAAAAACCTTAAAAACATTCATTTTTAACCCAAAAACTCCATTTAAAAAAAAAATATCAGGCCTAAGCCCCTTAGGGCTTAAGCCCTCTGCCCCTGATTCTCATATGACCCGGCCTGCAACCAAATCTTAAGCCCCCATCGCCATCGCACTTTGACATTTTCAAATTCTTCGTCACCTTTCATTTTTCTTCGTCGATTTGCGAAAGGCCAATACGCTTTCCTGCTTAAATCTAACCCGTCGATCTCACTTCTGATCTGACAGTCCTCGTTGCATTGGGGGTCCTTGTTTCCTTTGTCCCAGACCCTTTACCCCACCGATGACCGATCTTCCGATGAGATCGTAGTCGTCCATTCCACAAGATCCGACGGCTATTGGCGCATCGCAAATCCCTGCTGATGATCTCCCCCTCCGATGGAATCCCCCGCTGATAAGATCCTGAATATTGATCTCGGTCTTCATCCAACGGTCTGCGCTCCCCTTCATCATATCGGCACATCACAAAATCTAAACTCCCACCTGCCTAGACTGCCGATATGCAAAGCACCGATCAGATATCGACCGTTGATCTCAATCCTGATTGGACGACCCTCCATCCATCGCCCTTCGCCTTCCCATCAGCCATCGGCCATCACAAAATCCACATTTCTTCGTTCCCGGACCCTTTTCTCCTCCGATCACCGATCCACCGAAATCAATCATGACCATCCATCTCCCTGATCTGATGGTCCACATTTCTCCTGCGTTTTAACTCCGCCCTTCTCATTCTCCTTCATCACCCAATATTAACCGTTGATCCTATTTTGGATCGACAGCCTTCGCTTCATTGCAACATCGCCATTTCCCCTGACCCCTCATCTATCTCTACTTCTCTGATTTGACCCCAACCGTCGATCTTGTTGATCTGACGGCTCCTATTGATCCTCACATTTTACCTCCACTAGACCAATTTTTACCCTACACAAAGAAATTTTCGTTGCGCGCCAATTATGCTTAGGTCACCACTGGGTCCCACCTTTTCTTCCTCCTGCACATCTTTTCTCCCCTCATGTTTAATCCTGATCATTGATGTAATCAATCCAACGGTAGTCAGGCCTTCCTCCCTTTCATTTTCATTTCCTGATCTCCCTTTACCCATTCACCCGGGTTAAATTCCCACCATTGATCTCGTTAATCTGACAACCATCCCCCACTTTCTCCATTTAACCCCACCCGAAGAACCTTTTCACCTCATGAAAAAAGAGCCCACGTTAGCTCGGCCCCACCATCCTTTACCACACATCTTTTCCATTTGTCGTGCTCGCTTAGAGCCATAGATTTGCCCCCCCCCTCCCCCCCAAATCGAACGGTCTAAAACTGATTTCGTGTTCATTTCACCAAAAGAGTTGATCACGTGTTTTCAACGTGAAAATAGTGGTTTTTATTGGACACACATCTCTCAGGGACCTGTATCGTGTTCCCTCGGGGCGAAACCATTTACTGCCCATCCCTCGCGGGAATAACACTTCGGTTTTCTGCAAAACCACTCATCACCATTTCACGCCCAACTCACATTTGAAACCCTGGTTCTTGGATTTTCTCCATGAAACCCTCCCTCCACGCATTTTTCCTCCTCTGCACTACTCCAACATCCATCCTGAAGCCTCTGAAGTAGTTAAAACCAAATAACATAGGTTTTGTTTAATTATTTGTTGTTGGTTGCAGGTTTTAATGGCAGCCATTTACACACGGGCCTCCCACAACAAAATACAGTTGCAAATGCTCGGGATGAAGATCCTCAGGGTTCTGACAAGAAAAATGAGGGATCCATGGTTTTGATTCCGTGCATTTGATCGATGCAATCACAAAAACCCTCCAAAATGCCAAAGAAACCCCTGCAATCAAGAAAACAGAGTGATTAAAGGCTTAATCGAAGAAATCAAAGAAAAGTGAGGATTAGCATAAAGATAATGGATAAAGCACAGTGTTAAGACAAAGAATTAAAGGTTAATACAATTAGCAAAGGAAAAAAATCCCGAAAGCTGATTAAAGAAGGCCTAAAGTAGATTAGGTCAAAAGCACAGTTTAAATGATTAAATGAAGGAAAACTAGGCTAAAGGCCTCGAATACATCAACACGACGCAATTATTTCTCCAAAAGATCTAGTTGCCACCTATAGCCTACCTTCTGTCTCAAAGGGAAAATTGAAAGTTATTACACTAAAGAAGATATTTTAATCTGTCAGGACAGTTATTGTAAAAGTTAATGATAAAGCCTTAAAGTCAATCTTTTCACCTATTTTATCCTTAGAAAGTAAAGACAAAGTTATTAAAAGAGAGAGGTATCTACAGATGTTCCTACCTTATGCCTTTCATGGCTATCAAGGTCAGGAACGTATTTACTCTGGCATTAATAACATTTTGAACCCTAGAAGAGCTCCACCTCCTCATTTGCAGCATATATACTGCACTGGAACTCATTGTAAATGTTGTATTTTGATGATTGATGCTGGAATAATACATAGTCCTTTGAAGCTCTTGAAGAGAAATTGATGTCTTGGAACTCATGCATGATCTAATTTTCTTGTTGATGGAGAAGGATTGTTTGTAGGATCCATAGGCTTGGTTGATGGTGAAGTTTTATTTTGTTTATTTTTTCTAGTTTTCCATTATGTTTTACATCTTGCTATGCTGCAGTAGGACAAATAATTTAGATTAAGAAATGTTTCTAATGGCACCTTAAATCTGTTTTTCCTTCACCGCCTTAATGTTTTTTTCTACTTAGATACATTAGAGAAATCATTTATTGCTCTCTAACAAGTTCTTAGCTAGTCCATTTCTTGAATAATTTAGATCAGTTAGCATCAATTATGATTTATGGTTAGCCCTGCATATTGTTTCCACTCAAATATTCTATTCTTGGAATCATCTCTTTAAAGCAGCTTTGTCTAGGTTTGTCAAATAAGTCTGTTTAAAATCATGCTCTTTGCCTTTACTTAGCTGAAATTGTTTCAAGGAAACCTTATAGCTATAACTTTGGATTTTAGAGTTTTCTATCCTTCTATGGTTATAGTTACTTGTATATCTTAAATGTTTTTCTGCTCTAGATGATAAAAGCTCTGAAAGTTGGATAAGTTTCTTACCTTTTTGTGTTTTTATCTAAATTTTTGTCTTGGTTAATTATCTGTTTTTAGTCTGAAATCAAATGGATTACACTTAGCTTATGCCTTTGATTCTCTTGTTGTTCTTATCAATTTTCCAACTCTCTCAGTTTACAAGTATATAAAGGATTCTATTTCAGCCCTTTATTAGTTTTTTGTTCTCAATATTTATGTCCATTTCATAAAACCATCATAACCTTAAAAGATCCACCAGCCAAGTAAACTTGCCCCACACATGCTCCTAAACCCATTGATGAACTCATCTGGACCTTGTTAGACTCCATTGCCTAATTACTTAACAATCTTCCATGTTTCTTATCTAAAATCTATCAAAGTATCATGCCCAACCAAACCTAAACAAACAAACTTGCACTTAATAACTAGCCTAAAATCAACCTCTTAAAAGCATCAAGCTATATCCTTACAGACATATTGAGAGTTCCCTCTCTAAGACTATCAGGGCTAGATCCTAGAGCTTTAAAGCTTGGTTTTATGTTACCCTTGTCAATTTGTATCTCAATCAATATAGAAAATTACAGGGAGCTAACATAGTGGCAATCATGGTGGGACCTTTGAGTTCATAGTAGCCTGAAAAACTCTTATATACTCATATACATCCCTAGTTTGACTAAAAAACCAACCCATAGCCAGAGTAGAAACTAATTACTTCATCATCCTAGCAAGATAATGAATTAGTTAAAGAATACTCATTAACCTTAAAGCTACATAAAGAAACTGAAAACCAAAAGTACACCCTAGATTGATATTTTATCAAGAATTTGGTGGTGGACCATAAAACATTTTACCTTTAAAAAAGCTAAAAATTTCCGCCTGGCGACTCCACTAGCCTCCAGTAGGCCTTCCTCATTCCACTAGTCCCATAGGTTGTTCTAGGATTGTGTCAAATCAATCCTAAATAGTTTTTAAGGCCTAGTTATACCTTGTGAGAATAAAGAGATCTAGCTCCACGAAGGACCTATACCAGATCACACCCGAACCCAAACCCTCCTGTTGAGTCTCAAATCTGCATCTTTTCCATACACTTTTCTATACCTTTTTCACTCACCTGAACCTCCCAAGTTGTCAATATCATTGTATATTAATTGAAAAAGAGCATCTAACATGGTTTTTAAATATATTTTTGTGTCTGCTATTTGATTTAGATTTTGTTCATCTAGCTGCGGAATCTTGCCACTTTCCGCAGCTGCTGCAACTTTCCGCAGCTGCTGCAACTTTCTGCAGCCATTTTGTGAAACTCTATGTTACAGGTGTCTATAGGAAAAACGAGCCACATGGGCAAGTCAGAAATGATGTGGACATGGTTCGTGTCCTATTGGCTCGAGCAAACTCATCTAAAGAAGCTGCGGTCAAAGGCGTCCAAATGGAAGTCAACCGTAGAGTTCCACGGTGACAGGACTCTGTTTCGTGTCACGTGAAGGTTCATATGGCCGTTTCTGAATTGCGGAGGACAAACCAACATCTGTACATGGCTCCATAGCCGAATTCAAACATCCACTCCTCATAGATTTACTTTTCAATACGGCCATGATCCTAGATCTATGGACGTAATGGTCTACGTGTTCTCCATCAACATAAACTTTAGGAATTAGTTATGTTTCTTTTGCTATAAATAATGCGTTTGCATATGCATAGGAGATTAGTCTATGTTAGTCTCTGTTATATTTTATTAGTCTGCTCTGTAATGTAATTATGCTGCCTTTGTGCCGTAATACCACCTTACTGTTATGATTGCATTTTAATATAAGAAGACTCTGTTTCCAAACGTAATTCGTACTTGAAGATTGTTGCCAAGGCTGTTGTAGAGGGCCCCTGCACTCGCCAAGGTTCTGTGCATTATTGTATAGTTCTTATTTTATTTCTTTAAAGCTCATTGTGCCATAATCCATTCACATGTTTATAAATTGCATCTTTCATGGTATATATGCTTCATTTCTGTTTATAAACTTTCATGCTTTCCATTTCACTTCTGTCTTTCATGTTTTATGTTATTGATTACTGATCAGTGTTCTTGTTTCAGGTTATAGATAGGCAGCCCGGGCATTTGCATAGCTTTTTGACTAATGACATGGAATTAACATTGTTCTGCTGCTAATTTGTTTTTCTTAGTTTCTGTTTAATTTCAGTATTGCTTTATGTATTTCAGTTTTGCTCATTTGCTTCAGTAGCTAAATTTAGATATATTAAACTGCTCATAACATCTTCAGTTAACTCCGAAAGCCACAGCTGGACTGATGGTGAGGGATTGTATTATGAAATGTGTAGTTTGATATTAGTTTCCTTTCCGCAAATTTAGATATATTAAACTGCTCATAACATCTTCAGTTGCCTCCGAAAGCCACAGCTGGACTGATGGTGAGGGATTGTATTATGAAATGTGTAGTTTGGTATTAGTTTCCTTTCTGCAAATTTAGATATATTAAATTGTGCATGACATCTTCAATTACCTCCGAAAGCCACAGCTGGACCGATGGTGAGGGATTGAATTATGAATGTATGGTTTGATATTAGTTTACTTTCTGCAAGTTAGATATCAGTTACTCAAGTTGTTTATGGTTACTTCCGAAAATCATAGCTGGACTAATGATGAAGGATAAGAAGACAAGTTGATGTAATCTGATTTAGATTTACTTTGTTGCAATTTTGGATTTCTTTAAGCATAGTTTCTTTTGTGTTTAGACAGCAGCAAGAATAGTTTGGTTTTCATGCTCAATAGTTCACTGTTTTGATTTATTAGACTAGCAACACCTTTTCATTTCAGCAGCACATTTTCATTTCCTTTCAAGTTTTGTCATTGTAAGTTTCAAATTCCTTTTTAAGTTTCAAGTTGGTAAATAATTATAGAGGATATCATTTCCTTGAACAAACATAACCATACTTGTTTTTATTTTAGAATTTCCATCTCACCTTAGAAAACCAAAAATGACAAAAAGTTAAGAAAAAGGTTATCTTGCACATATAGTGCGTCGCACTTCATCAGCTTATGAATCCCGGATTGACAAATTAAATGCAGCAATTTAGGACACACTAAATTGACCAAACACCTCCTGAGATAGTTGATAATCCAGAAAGTATCCTTAGGAAATCTCCTAAATCCAAGACTTCAACTGTTGTCAGACCAATTCATAGAGCTAATTATGTTCTTGAAAATCTCTCAGATCTGCACGATACACAATTTGAATTACCATTTATAAGAAACCCATCCAGAATTAAGTCACTTAGTGATATAGATCAGATAGACTTTGAGCCTCCACACTCACCCCAACATAGTGGTGAACATACTGATAACAGAGAAACCACCCCACCTGATCTGCATTTCATTCATAACTTTGGTTTCTCTCATCCTAGATATTCTCAAAACTCTCTTGCTGGTCCAAGTACTTCTGTTATCCATACACCCACTGTTCAAAATACTCCATTCCATCCTCCCCCTCCTTTCATAAACCCTCCACTTGTAAACCCCCCATTTTTTCCACAACCTCCTATCATGGTAACATGGTATGCTCCTCTATTCCTTCCTTTACCTTTAGCAAATTTTCCACAGGATTATCAGTCCAAGATTCCATTACATGATGCTAATAGTTCTACTACTACTTTACAACATGTGGACAAGATGAATGACTATCTTGATAGAAATGAGATAGATGATGAAACCATTAAACTCAAATTGTTTGCTCAAAGTTTCGGGGGAGAAGCAAGAAAATGGTTCAAGAACTTAACTCCTAATAGTATAAATTATCTCCCTTCTTTACTTCAAACATTCATAAAAAAATGGGAAATTAGGAAGAACCCTCTCCAAATGCTTTCAGATTACAACAACCTCAAGAGAAACACTGGGGAAAGTGTTCAAAATTATTGCACTAGATTTAATAGTGTTTATAACGCACTACCCCTAGATTTGAAACCTCCACAAGGCTCAAATTTGGCCAAATTCCCTGAAGGATTTGATCTCGAAATGGCCAATCAACCAACAGAAAGGGACCCCTTGACTTTAGAAGACATGCAGAAGGGAGCTCTTAGTGTAGAAGAAAATCTGATTGAGAAGAGAGCTAGAATGAAGACTGAGAAGAGGGTATCATTTAGGGATGAAGCTGCACCTTCTACATATGACTCAAAAATGGAAAGGATGATGGAGGAGATGATGAAGAGGATGAGCATATATGAAAGAGCTCAATCTAGAGAAAACCTAACACATCCTCAAAATAGAAACCAATCCCAGAATCAAAATCAGAACTTCAGGAGAAATCAACCTCAAATCAAACAACGAGAGAGTGACCAACAAATCAGACCCCCTTTCCAAGACAACTATGTAGATGAAGAAGAAAGAGAGCCTGAGTAGTTGGAAGAAGACCATGTAAATTTCATAGGTTCAGATGATGAGGATAACACATTCCTTACCGAAGAAGAACAAAGGATGTTTTCCTCAAAACCACATGAGAAATCATATGAAGATTCTGAAGACTATAGGTTAGGATTTGAGAATTCCATAATGGAAGTCCATAAGCAGTATAACCTTAGGAGCAAGAAGAGTCAAGATGTTCCTAGAACAGATAAGCCAAACAATGTTGTTAGAAAAACCTCTGAACCTATCCATAAAAAGACAGAAGAAAACACAAATACTATGGCTAAGAAAACTGAACTAAACAAGCAAAAGACTAGCCAGCCTAGTAATGATTCAAACTGCCCTAGTACTTCAAATAGTGGCCCTGAAAAAACCTTACTATCCAAAACATCAAATCAGAATCAACAAATTAAAAATGTAAAAAATTTCATGGCTGATAAAAATGATGTAAATGAAATAAAGATACCTGCACCTTTCAGTTTTAAGGTGGATATTTCCAAAATCAAGATCACTATACCCCTCACTGAATTAGTAAACAAAGAGGTATATAGATCCCAGATTTTCAAAGTGTTGAACATAGGAAAGGATACTGATACCTTAAACTTAACTGATGATAAACCAGAACTATTTTTTGGTCCTAAAGTAGAAGGAAGATATCAAGAAGGAGTAGTCCCTCATTTCTATGTCAGTCTAAACATACATGACAAAATTCTGCATAATGCTATGCTAGACTCTGGTGCCTCACACAATCTCATGCCAAAGGTTGTGATGGAGAGATTGGGCCTAGAAATCACAAATCCCTACAAAGACTTGTATTCTTTTGATTCCAGTAGGGTTAAGTGTCTGGGCCTAATCAAGGATCTATGTGTCAATCTGGCGCAAATCCCTGCTAAGAGTCTAGTCATGGATATAGTTGTGGTTGACATCCCCCGAAAGTATGGCATGCTTTTATCTAGATCATGGGGGGCCAAACTCCAGGGAAGCCTGCAAATGGATATGATCTATGCCACCATCCCAGTCTTCAATAAAACAAGAAGATTGTACTGGGAATCCCACATGAAATACATTGTGAGTAACATAGATAGGCCAAATAACACACCAGTTTATTCCATTCACTCATACCTTGACTCCTTCATCCTGTACAATGAGAATGACATAAGTGAACAAGTGAATGACAATGAGAGAGAACTAAGTCCCCCAGAACAATCAAACCAGCTCTCTAATTAAGAAAATGACTCCCAAAACTCTAGCATCCCCGAAGTACAGAACATTGAAAAAAGTAAAATTGACACGCTTTGGCATATGAGCTTTGATGGTTCTTATGGTAAGGCCGGATCATGGGCTGGTGTTTGGATCCACAACACAAATGAAGGCCATTCCTATAGGTTATATTTTCAATGCACCAATAATGTTGCAGAGTATGAGGCTCTCCTTATTGGTCTATACTTACTTAAAAATCTCAAAGCCAAGAAAGTCTTGATCCAAGGAGATTCCAAAATAATCATCAATTAAATTAAGGGATAATATTAAGCCAAGAACCCTAGGTTAAGGGAATATAGAAATGCTTCCCTAGACCTTCTCAAAACCTTTGAGAAATATGAGCTTAGTTTCATCCCTAGGGCCCAAAACTGCCTTGCCAATGAGCTTGCCTTTGCTGCCAGCAATTTCTCTTTACCTTATGAAAATAATCCATGCCTCATCAAAATAAAGAACAGGCCTACTGTACCAGACAACTTGAACCATTGGAAAGTGTTTGACAATGATGACCAAATGGATGATTTTCTGCAATCCAGAAATGACTTTTCAAGCACAAAACAGAGTTTGAGATTTGAAAGAAATAATTCTGCTGAAAAAGAAACTCCCAAAACAGAGCTGCCCTTTGATGATAATATAAACCACCTTCAAAACCCTTGTGTTGAAAAATTATTTGATAAATCAGATCAAACAGAACTTGAAATTCTGCAATACAAATATGACACCTTGCCAAGAGGCCTTACACCACTAGAAGAGTTGTTTGATTTTAATGATGTAGCTAAAAATCCCAAGATGGAACCCACAGAAACAAATGTAGAAGAGTGTAACATTGGAGGGATGAAAGAGCCTAAAATAATCAAGCTGCCCAAAACCCTCCCATCTCACACAAAACAGAAATACATTGAGCTTTTTAGAGAATTTGAAGATGTGTTTACTTGGGGGTATGAAGACTTGAAATCCTATGACACCAAAATCATCCAACATAAAATTCCTCTCAAAGAAAATCAGAAACCATTTAAACAAAATTTGAGAAGAATAAACCCCCTCTTGTTACCCTCAGTTGAGAAATAGATCAAAAAAATGTACGATGCCAGTGTCATAGTCCCTGTCCGATACTCAGAATGGGTGTCCAACCTTGTGTCAGTTAGGAAGAAGACCAGGGAAATTAGGATTTGTATTGACTTTAGAAATTTGAACAAAGCCTCCTTGAAAGGCAATTAACCCTTGCCTAAAATGGATCACATACTCTAAAAAGTAGTTGTTTCACAAAGAATCTCATTACTAGATGGCTTCTCAGGTCATAACCAAGTTCTAGTCTTTCTAAGTAACCAACTTAAAATTTCTTTCACTACACCTTGGGGTACATTCATGTATGTTAAAATTCCATTCAGTTTAATGAATGCAGGGGCTACTTTCCAAAGGGCAATGGACATAGCTTTTTCAGAAGACATAGGTTACTTCATAGACATATACCTTGATGACATCACTGTCTACTCTAAGACTGATGAGGAGCACTTAGTCCACTTAAGAAAAGTCTTTGAAAAATGTAGAAGGTATGGCCTGTCCCTGAATCCTAAGAAAACTTTTTTTGGCCTTCAGGAGGGAAAACTCTTAGGTCACATCATCTCTGAGGAAGGAATCAAGATAGATCCCAAAAGAATAGAAGGCATCTTACAAATCAGCCATCCTAGGAACATTAAAGAGCTACAATCTTTCATTGGAAAGATTAACTTCCTAAGAAGATTCATCCCTAACCTTGCTAAGCTCCTAAGAAATATCACAAATATGTTGAAAAAGGAAGTTGGAGTGAAGTGGAATATGGAACCAAAACAATCTTTTGAGCTGGTAAAACAAGCACTCACAAAAACACCAATCTTAATCAACCCTAACTTCACCAAGAACTTTTACATTTTCTCCTTTGCCTCTCAACATACTGTGGTAGCAGTGTTGTTGCAAAAGAACATCCTGGGGCAAGAGCAACCCATAGATTTCTTCAGCAAAGCCTTAAGAGATGCCCCTCTAAAGTATAACATTGTGGAGAAACAAGCCTTTGCCTTAATCAAAATTTGAAGGATTTTAGAGTTTATATTTTGCATTCACACATCATAGCTTTTGTCCCAAACACAATTGTCAAAGATATACTTAATCAAGACCTTGATGGTAAAAGGGGAAAGTGGATTGCTACCATTCTAGAATATGATTTGGAAATCAGACCCACTAAATTGATTAAAGGACAAGGACTTGCAAAACTCATGGCTGAGTCAAACTTCCAAGCTTTAGATATGAACATGGTTGATATTTTGGAAGAGATAGAAGAATGCACAACACCATTCATTGAAGAAACATTCATGAACTCTCCTTGGTATGCTGACATCATATATGTGTTGCTTTATCTAAATGCTCCTCCTTCTTTGTCAAAAACGAAAGATAGATCTTTCAAACAAAAGGCTTTCAATTATTTTATATTAGATGGAGTTTTGTATTGGAAAAATGTTGTGGGGATTTTTCTTAAATGTTTAATTGAGGTTGATGTAGGAAAAATGATGCATGAACTACATGAGGGAGAATGTGGAGGACATATTAACTGGAATACCACAACAAACAAGATCCTCAGGTCTGGATACTATTGGCCCACCCTTTTCCTAGACACCCATAAGTTAGTCATGTCCTACCACAAGTGCCAAATCTTTGATGGCAGGAGAAAAATCTTACCACTACCTTTGCAGCCTATCAGTGTTGAGGCTCCCTTTCAATAATGGGGTTTGGACTTCATTGGGGAAATTCACCCATCTTCTTGAGCCCAACATAAGTGGATCCTCACTGCCACTATTTATTTTACCAAGTGGATAGAATCCATACCTTCTAGGAATGCTACCAACTCTGTCATTATCAAGTTCCTTGAAACTAACATACTATCCAGATTTGGTTGTCCTAGAAAAATTATCATAGATAATGCTACTACTTTCAAGTCTAAAAAAATGGTTGACATCTGCTATAAATATCATATCACATTGGGTCATTCTACTGCCTACTATCCCCAAAGGAATGGATTAGCTGAATCCTCTAACAAAAGCCTGGTCAATATTATCAAAAAAATGTTGGAGCAGAATCAGAAATCATGGCATAGTAAGCCTATTCATGCTCTATGGGATGATAGATTAACCACTAAAAATTCAATAAATATGTCTCCCTATCAGTTATTTTATGGTATGGATGCAGTCTTCCCAAAATCCTTAGGAGTTCCAGTCATGAAACTTCTTCAAGAAGTACAAGCTGAAGAAAATGATATGCAGAGAAGGATCAATCAAAAAATTCATTTACAACAGTGAAGAGAGGAAGTGTACAAAAGAAAACAAATAGTCCAAGAGAACATCAAGAAACTATTTGACAAAAGGACTAAAGAAAATGATTTCCAAGTTGGAAATATAGTTCTAAAGTGGGATTCTATAAGGGAAGAGAAAGGAAAACATGGTAAGTTTGAAAATCTGTGGAAAGGCCCCTATATCATTGGTTCAGTGAGAGGCAACAATGCTTTCTTTTTGAAGGAACTTGATGGAATTGAAATGTTTGGAGGTCCTGCCAATGGCAGGATGCTCAAACACTATTTCTGTCAAGAGTCTTAGTTTCAAAGTTTTATTCATTGTACATAATGCAGTTAAAAGGAAATTATACAAAATTCAAAAACAATAAAAACAATAGAAAAAGAAAAGAGGGCAGTTAGAAGAAATGGTACAGCCCCATACCCAAAAAAAGAGAAGTTCTAAAAGTGTGCAAGTCTAAATGCCATTGTTGATCCAAAATGATATATTTTTCAGTCATCTAGCCTAATCATGGTTGAACATGTTTTAAATTTATGTTGATAAGTGAGTAGAAACTTTGATTGATAAAACATTATTTCAGAATTAACTTATTCAAAGAAAGGTAGATTGGGAGATTGAAAAGATACTGGTTCCACATGCTTAAAACAAAACCAAAGAGATAGATAAAGATGCCTCACAAAAGACAAATCATGGACTTATCTCTCTGATTTATGTTTATGAAAAATAATGTTTGTGTGCAAGCTCAGATGCCACTACTTGTAATTATTCAATGATACAGCCTAAACATGATTGAGTAAATTTTAATTTCATGCTAATAGGTTTGTGAAGAAGATTTGCCAAACTATATAATATTGGCTTATCACTAGAATAGATTAGGATAGAAAAGAATGTTTCAAACAAACTCAAGATCTGAACCAAGAAAAGGAAAAGGATAGCTCTAAATAGATCAAAACCAGAGATGGAAAAAGAATATAAGGATGTTTAACAATTTCAGATCTTAAATCCTTCTCAGTTTTGTTTTGAAGCTTCTGCAAATAAAGTCCATGTGCTGCTTGTACATAAATTTCATAACCTCCATAGCAAATCAGACTGCTTAATCCTGATTTGACTGTGTTTAAATTTCCTGTCTTAGAAATAGAGAATAAAATCTGTCAAACAGCCTAATCTTGACAGATAGATAGTTAGGTAGAGAAATAAAGAGTTCAACAGTTTAATCTGGACTCTTGGAAGAAATAAGGATAGGATTAGATAGTTTATTTCTGTTTTCAAAAATAAAATGTCAAAGAGTTTGCTAGTTCAAATGCACTCAAAGGAAGAAAAAATGCTAGGACAAAGTAGGATTGGGTAGGTAGAGATGATGTTTTAAAAGAGATTACATGTTGTGATTGATAAAATTTGTCTTTTTTCAGAGAAATATCAGAAAGAAAAGAGATTCTACCCAACGGATGAGGAACTGGTCTGCTGAAAGCCAAAAGATTGATTACTGAGGTTTTGGACACCGAAAAAGACAGTTGTCCTCCCCAAGTGGAGCCACTGTTAGCCATCTATAAATTATGTTATATCTGATGATGGCTAGATCAGTCCATGGATTTCCAAAAACAAGATTTTCATCAAAATCTATGAGTTTTAGAAATATCACTGTGTTCATTATCCCTAAGTTATCCATTTCTCATAAAATATTCAATCAAAGCCTCTAAGTTTCCCTGCTGTTATAAAAAGGATTGTTTTCAGACCCATTTTCCATCATTTTTCCTTTGAAAAAACCCTCTGAAAACCCCTTCATTTCACCCATTTTCCCCATCTTTTACCCTTTATTTTCTTCAAAATCCCCTTAAAAACCTTATAAACCCGCTTTATTTGGTTCTAAAACCCTTTTTTCCCCCCTATCGAAAACTCCAAAAAACCTTAAAAACATTCATTTTTAACCCAAAAACTCCATTTAAAAAAAATATATTAGGCCTAAGCCCCTTATGGCTTAAGCCCTCCGCCCCTGCTTCTCATATGACCCAGCCCTGTGACCAAGTCTTAAGCCCCCATCGCCATTGCACTTCAGTGTTTTCAAATTCTTCGTCACATTTCATTTTTCTTCGCCGATTTACGAAAGGCCGATACGCTTTCCCACTTTAAATCTGAGCCATCAATCTCACTTCCAATCCGACGGTCCTTGCTCCATCGGCGGTCCCCGTTTCCTTTGTCCCAGACCCTTTACCTCGCTGATGGCCGATCTTCTGATGAGATCACAGCCATCCATTCCACAAGATCCGATGGCTATTGGCCAATCGCAAATCCCTGCCAATGATCTCCACCTCCGATGGAATCCCCCGCCGATAAGATCCCAACCGTTGATCTCGGTCTTGATCCAATGGTCTGCGGTCCCCTTCATCACATCGGAACATCGCAAAACCTAAAATCCCGCCTGCCTGGACTGCCGATATGCGAAGCACCAATCAAATCCTGACTGTTGATCTCGATCTTGATCGGACGACCCTCCATCCATTGCCCTTCACCTTCCCATCGGCCATCGGCCATCGCAAAATCCACATTTCTTCGTTTTCGGACCCTCTAATCCTCTGATCGCTGATCCGCTAAAATCAATCCTGACTGTCCATCTCCCCGATCTGACGATCTACATTGCTCCTATGTTTCAACTCCACCCTTCTCATTCTCCTTCATCGCCCAATCTTAACCGTTGATTCTGTTTTGATCGACGACCTTCGCTTCATCGTAACGTCGCCATTTCCCCTGACTCCTCATCTATCTCTGCTTTTCTGATTTGACCCTGACTGTCGATCTTGCTGATCCGACGGCTCCTATTGATCCTCGCATTTTACCTCCACTAGACCAATTTTTACCCTACGCAAAGAATTTTTCGTTGCGCGCCAATTCTGCTTACGTCACCATTGGGTCCCACCTTTTCTTCCTCCCACACATCTTTTCTCTCCTCACGTTTAATCCTGACTATTGATCTCATCAATCCAATGATATTCAAGCCTTCCTCTCCTTCATTTTCATTTCCTAATCTCCCTTTACCCATTCACCCGGGTTAAATTCCCACCGTTGATCTTGTTAATCTGATGGCCATCCCCTACTTTCACCATTTAACCCCACCCGAAGAACCTTTTCACCTCACAAAAAAAGAGCCCACATCAGCTTGGCCCCACCATCCTTCACCAAACATCTTTTCCATTTGTCGCGGTCGCTTACAGCCATAGATCTTCCCCCCCCAGATCGAATGGTCTAAAATTGATTTCGTGTTCATTTCACCAAAAGAATTGATCGCGCATTTTCAAAGCAAAAATGGTGGTTTTTGTTGGACACGCATCGCCTAGGGACCTGTATCGTATTCCCTCAGGGTGAAACCATTTACCGCCCATCACTTGTGTGAATACCACTCCGGTTTTCTACAAAACCACTCATCACCATTTCACGCCCAACTCACATTTGAAACCTTAGTTCTTGGATTTTCTCCATGAAATCCTCCCTCCACGCATTTTTCCTCCTCTGCACTACTCCAACATCCATCCAGAGGCCTCTGAAGAAGTTAAAACCAAATAACGCAGGTTTTGTTTAATTATTTGTTGTTTGTTGCAGGTTTTAATGGTAGCCATTTACACACGGGCCTCCCACAGCAAAATATAGTTTCAAATGCTCGGGATGACGATCCTCAGGGTTCTTACAAGAAAAATGAGGGATCCAGGGTTTTGATTCCGAGCATTTGATCGATGCAATCACGGAAACCCTCCAAAATGCCAAAGAAACGCCTACAAGAAAGAAAACAGAGTGATTAAAGGCTTAATCTAAGAAATCAAAGAAAAGCGAGGATTAGCATAAAGATAATGGATAAAGCACAGTGTTAAGACAAAGAATTAAAGGTTAATATAGTCAGCAAAGGACAAAAAGCCCGAAATATGATTAAAGAAGGCCTAAAGCAGAATTAGGCCAAAAGCATAGTTTAAATGATTAAATGAAGGAAAACTAGGCTAAAGGCCTCGAATACATCAACAGGAGGCAGTTATTTCTCCAAAAGGTCTAGTTGCCACCTATAGCCTACCTTTTGTCTCAAAGGGAAAATTGACAGTTATTACACTAAAGAAGATATTTTAATCTGTCAGGACAATTATTCTAAAATATAATGATAAATCCTTAAATTCAATCTTTTCACCTATTTTATCCTTAGAAAGTAAAGACAAAGTTATTAAAACATAGAGGTATCTATAGATGTTCCTACCTTATGCCTTGCATGGTTATCAAGGTCAGGAACGTATTTACTCTGGCATTAATAACATTTTGAACCCTAGAAGAGTTCCACCTCCTCATTTGCAGCATAAATACTGCACTGGAACTCATTGTAAATGTTGGATTTTGATGACTGATGCTGGAATAATACATAGTCCTTTGAAGCTCTTGAAGAGAAATTGATGTCTTGGAACTCATGCATAATCTAATTTGCTTGTTGATGGAGAAGGATTGTTTGTAGGATCCATAGGCTTGGTTGATGGTGAAGTTTTCTTTTGTTTATGTTCTCTAGTTTTCCATTATGTTTTCCATCTTTCTATGTTGCAGTAGGACAAATAATTTAGATTAAGAAATGTTTCTAATGGCAACTTAAATCTTTTTTTCCTTCACTGCCTTAATGTTTTGTTCTACTTAGATACATTAGAGAAATCATTTATTTCTCTCTAACAAGTTCTTAGCTCGTCCATTTCTTGAATAATTTAGATCAGTTAGCATGAATTATTATTTATGGTTAGCCCTGCATATTGTTGCCACTGAAATATTCTATTCTTACAATCATATCTTTAAAGCAACTTTGTCTAGGTTTGTCAAAGAAGTCTTTTTAAAATCATGCTCTTTGCCTTTACTTAGCTGAAATTGTTTCAAGGAAACCTTATAGCTATAACTTTGGATTTTAGAGTTTTCTATCCTTCTATGGTTATAGTTACTTGTATATCTTAAATATTTTTCTACTCTAGATGATAAAAGCTCTGAAAGTTGGATAAGTTTCTTACCTTTCTGTGTTTTTATCTAAATGTTTGTCTTGGTTAATTATCTGTTTTCAGTCTGAAATCAAATGGATTAGGCTCGGCTTATGCCTTTGATTCTCTTGCTATTCTTATCAATTTTCCAATTCCCTCAGTTTACAAGTATATAAAGGATTCTATTTCAGCCCTTTATTAGTTTGTTGTTCTCAATCTTTATGTCCATTTCATAAATCCATCATAACCTTAAAAGATCCACCAGCTAAGTAAAATTTCCCTGCACATGCTCCTAAAACCATTGATGAACTCATCTGGACCTTGTTAGAATCCATTGCCCAATGGCTTAACAATCTTCCATGTTTCTTATCTAAAATCTATCAAAGTATCATGCCCAACCAAACCCAAACAAACAAAATTTCACTTAATAACTAGCCTAAAATCAACCTCTTAAAAGCTTCAAGCTATATCCTTACAAACATATTGAGAGATCCCTCTCTAATACTAGGAGGGCTAGATCATAAAGCTCTAAATCTTGGTTTGATGTTACCCTTGTCAATTTGTATCTCAATCAATCTAGAAAATTACAGGGAGCTAACAGTTAGTATCAAAAGAATGGCGAAAGAGATAGAAAATGAACAATGTATCAGGTCTGGGCCATATTTAAAGTGCTATGGATGTATAAAACATGAGTATCTTCTATGATAAATTCCCGTCCAAACATGGGAGCACTCACATTCCAAAACCTGTAGATACGAGAAGTATGGAGAAATACGAAATGAACACTTATATTAAAAGACATAGAGAGAGAGTTACAAACTGTGAATCATCCCGAGCGGAATCCCCAATTCCAACAAAACTTCTTATTACTGAATCCCTACAGGATCTTCAAACATCCACTATCAAAGTTCATACAAAACACATACAGAATACTCGAGCTAGTGAGTCCTTTGGAAAATCTGGAACCCTCTGTTAGTGTTTTCCTCCTATTTTTATAACCTCTGATTCCTATGCGCGATAAGACAGTTTGGGAAAATATATCCCCCGCATGCTTATATGTTGTTTCAGGTCTAAATCCAAAATATAAATGATGATGAGGTAGAACTACCTCTCATCATCTTAGAACACAAGCCTAAAGCCGTTTCTAACTGAAATGTAAACAATTTACTAATTGAAAGTAAAAACTTCAGGAGTGAAATAAGGATTTCACCCAAAATGACAAAGTAAAAATAACATAAGGTAAAAGGCCACACAGGCCCAGTCATGAATTATCATTTTTGTTTGATGAGACAGAGTCACTGCTGCTTCTGGTGAAGGTGATACTGTTAGTTGTGGGAAGGACTGGCCTTCTGCGCTGGAGGGTCTTATAGAGTGACCAATGGTCATGATCCATTGACTGAGACGTGAAACTGACCCTTATTATCACTTTTCTTTGCTTTCTTGGACGTGGAGGATCATCATCCTTGGCCTCAAGCCACTGTGATTGGCTATGAGATGGCTTGTGTACTTAAAATTCCATGAAAACCTGCACAGACAAAAAACCAGTTAAATAAATCCTGCGATGAGGGGTATACTGCTTCAGAAGGCTCGGGCGAAGGTAGAGGAGAAGTGCACAGGCACGGAATGTAGCGGAGGCATTTCCATGGCCAAAACATGGTTTGAATCCAATCTGGTGTGAAACTGTGAGAAAGGCGATTTTTCGGAAAACCGGGGTGGTTTTCGCGTGGGAGCTTAACAGTAAATGGTATCGGGTTGGGGGCGCATGATACATGTTAGGGAACAACTTGTGTCTTAACAAAACCACTTATTTCATGTGGAAATAGCGCGATCAGGTTATTTCATGAAATGAACGCGAAGAGGAACATAGATCATCTGATCATAGCAATCTAGATCAACGGTGGAGGAAGAATGCGATGGACGAACCTGTGTGGTCGGGTGGGACCGACAATGACGTCAGAAATTTTGTTGCCTAGCGGGATGGTCAATTTCGGGGTTATAAGGCGAAGAGGAGCGATCACTATTGGATGGAGAAGATTAATGGTCCAGATCAGAGCGAGGAATGCAATAGTGGATGAGTGGTCAGGAAATTGGCAAAGACACGATGGAGTGAGGACCGTTGGATCATGATGACATCAACGGTGGAGATCAACTACGGGGGCGCTGCGGGGTACATATAGGTTGGTGGGCCTGGTGCACCCGTACTTAATCTAGGCCATTGGATAGGGTGAGATCAATGGTCCAAATTAAAAGCTGGGAAATGATGGAGGATGAAGGGGGAGAACAAGGAGGAGCCCGTTGGTCATTGGATCGAGTGAGATCAATGGGCCAGATTGATTCCAGGGAGCTAAGCAGGTATGAGCCAACTTTTGGTTGGATGCTGCTGGGGTTAAATAGAGCTGTTGATCTGGGGTTTGATCGGACAGTCAGGATTGCATCGGGGAATCAAAATTGGCAGCAAAACAAAAAGCAAAAGGAAATGGCAATGGAGATTGGCGAAAAGTGATGGCTGATGGATAAAGACGGAGCACGACAACCATTGGATCTGGGGGAGATCAACGGTTATGATCTTCTCGGCGGAGATGATATCAACGGCGAAATATAGAGTGAAAATGGAGAACAACGATGTATGATTTGCGATGCATAGGTGAGCGCGATGACCGTTAGATTCGAGAGGAGATCAATGGTCAGGATTGCGTCGAGGAGGAATGAATCTATAAAAGCATTATTTTCAATCTTCCACTGTATGGACGCTCCAGCGCCCGAGATTCTTCAGTAGTCAACTGAACGGATGCCCCAACACCTGATGAGCTAAAACTCACCCTACCACCACCATACCACCTTGAATTTTTCATAGGATTGAACCTGTTGGTGACTTCATGCACCAGCCTAGCACCACGCTACCACCCTATAGAATAATAATAGAAGAATGGACTCCCATACAAGGGAAAATGGTCCACTTTACAATGATATAGAATGATGTAGAAGAAGAAGACACACTAGACCATAACCCCAACTATGACACAAATACCTAATGATGATCCTAGATCTCCCGACACTGCCTCTTCAATTCTTGGCAGATATACACTTGTAAAAATTTTACAATGATGCTTTTACAATGACTCAGTACAATGATACCTTTACAATGATTGTATGCATTGTTGACCACATGAATACTTTATGTGGTGAACTTCTTGATGCTTTTCTACACCTTGATTGCTTCTCTTTTCATGCTACCCTTTCGCACTCTTTATAACATTAGATCATTCATTGATTCTATCTTGATGAATATATAATACCTGCAAAAAGTATTCAATGAAATACCCATGACATGATAATAACAAAACTTACCTCATCTTGCAGAGCATATGTCAGTGCTAAACAAAAATAAAGTTAGAATAAAAATAACCTAATGAAATTAAGATATTATCATGCATATATAGAATATAATTAACTAGATCTTACCTCTGTTACACCTTTCTTTGATTTACTGCCGTAGAAATTCTGGTCCTTTGCAGACCTTGACAACACATGATCTAGCTTTTTCTTTCCTTCTAGGAACTCAATATTGAATATGTTGTATCTCTGTTATTTCAAATCCATAATATGTGATTTTAGGTCTTGTAGTAGTCCTCTAAGTCTTCTTTTCAATGCCACAGTTCTGACCCAATTTGGATTCTTCAAGGCAAAGTTATGTCCAATCTCTCACAATGACCTAATTATGGACTAGTTCAGTAGAGTGAACTTGTACAGCGTGACATGTGTCACTCTTCCCTCATTCTACTCTGAAATTGTTACAAAAAAAACTACAGTCCGTGCACTATCCGTCACTTATTACATAATTCCAATCTGATACTTAGAGAGAGGGTTATGAAAATTTTTCCAAGGTCACCTCTTTGAGATGAAGTTCAGGAGTCTCCAAGAAACCTAAATTCCACAGATCATATCTTTGAAAATATTGTGCACTAAGATCTAAAATTTTAATAGGAGCTTCCTCAAGATGTTGGCTTCGCCTCATAAACATTTCAGCTTCTGAACCTTTGTAGAAAAAACATTATAGCGAAAATTTCACGATGACCTGTTTCAAGTAGTGAAAGCCCTACATGAGGAGGATATGAAGATAAAAATTTATATAAATGCTTAGGTTGAGGGGGAATTCAACAAGTGAACGTGGAAGGGATTTTAGGAACCTAAAAATTATTAATTATTGATTTTTCAATGAACACAACCAATTATTAGTGTCATTACTAACTTCAAACATGAATATCTCTCAAACCGTGAATAATTACGTGGTGTGCCATATATCAACGGAAACATATCGACAAGTAGAAACCATAGAAAATATCCTTGACTCAGAATATAGTAATTTTGTAGTTAAAAATTCTTATTCAAGACCAAGGTAGCCCCTGGTGTTGCTTGGGTTGACATCAATGAAAAACACTGATAAACAATCTCCCCCTTTGGCATTGATGGCACCACAAGTACTCCCCCTATGATCATGACACCTCTTCATAGAACATTTTCTCCCCCTTTGACATCGATGGAAAAGGGTAACTACCCCTGACACAAAACCATCTTGTGGACCTATACACACTTCCACTCCCCTGTTATATTTTGAATAAGGAAAATCTAATGAGAACTTGGGAGAATACCAAGCTTCTGGTGAAGATATTCAAATGCTTCACGAGGTAAAGGTTTAGTGAAGATATCAACAATTTTTTATTTTGTACCAACATATTCAAGTTTGATATTCCTTTCAGCAACTTGTTCTCTAAAAAAATAATATTTGATCGGAATTTGTTTTGTTTTTGAATGCATGACATGATTCTTGGAGATGCTGATGGCACTGGTGTTATCACAGAATATGGAAATAGGTTCACTGAATTGTACTTGAATATCTTGCAAAGTTTGTTTCATCCAAAGGACTTGAGTACAACAAGTTGTTGCTGCAATGTATTCTACTTCCACTGTAGATAACGAGATTGAGGTTTTATTTTTACTCAACCATGATACGAGAAAACAACCTAAATAGAATGTTACTGCACTAGTACTCTTACGATCATAAATGATTCCTTCCCAATCTGCATCTGTTAAGGCTTGAATAATGATATTGTTACCCTTGGGATACCACAAGCCATATTCTGCTGTGCCCTTTAGATATCGAAGAATTATTTTGACGACAATAATATGTGATTCTTTTTGTGCTGCTTGGAATCTTGCTACTTTTCCAACTTCTTGCATAACATCTGGTCGGGAGTTTGTTAGACATAGAAGAATACCAATCATAGATCTATACAACCTCTAATCCACATCCTTAGATGAGTCTTCTATGCTCATTTTGCAACCTGTTACAATCGGAGTAAGGGCGGGTTTGTAATCTTCCATTTTGAATTTCTTGAGAATTTCCTTGATGTACTTGGCTTGATATATAAATATTCCTTTCTCTTGTTGAGATATTTGAAGCTCTACGAAGTATGTCAGCTCACCAAGTAAAGACATCTCAAACTCACTTTGCATCTTTGTAGAAAATTTCTTACTTAGTCGATCATCATTGCTACCAAATATTATATCATCCACATATACCTCAACGATTGTTAAATTATCTTTATCTATTTGTACATAAAGATTTCTATTAGCGGTACCTTTCTTTAACCCTTGTTGACATAGATACCCTTCAATATGAGCATACCATGCTTTGGGAGCCTGCTTGAGACCATATAGAGCCTTCTTTAACCTGCAAAAATAGTCTTCTTTTTTTGATAATAGAAAACCTGCAAGTTGTTTGATGTAAAATTCTTCTTCTAATTCGCCATTCAGAAATGCTGACTTAACATCCATTTGGTATCCTTTGATTTTTCTTGAACATGCATATGCGAGAAAAATTTGGATGGCTTCCATTCTAGAGACTAGTGAAAATGTTTCGTTGAAATCAACTCCTTCCACTTGCGCATTGCCTTTGCAAACCAATCTTGCTTTGTTTCTGGTAACCTGTCCATCTTCATTCAATTTGTTACTGAACACCCATTTAGTCCCAATGAATTTTTTATCTTTTGGTCATGGAACTAATTCCCAGGTGTTATTCTTCTTGATTTTATCCAATTATTCATTCATTGATGCTACCCAATGTTCATTCTAGCTAGCTTCCTCAAAACTACTAGGCTCAAAGGTTGCTAGAAAAGCAATGTGAGCTTGTTGTGATGAACAAAGCTGTCGACCTTCATTTATGTCACCAATGATTTAATTTGATGGATGGTTATTTTGAATTAATTATTTTGTTCTATTTGGAGGAGCTTCTATTCGGAGTTGCTTCTTGTTCTAGAATTTTATCTGTGCCTTTTTCAGCCTCTGTCCCAAGTTTCGTATTCTAGGTTCTCATCATTATTCGTTAGAACACTTTCTTTGTCAAATGTAACATTTATGCTCTCCATTATCTATGTTAGGTCCCTATATTACTAGTTTAGTCCCTTATTGTTATTAGTGTAGCCCCCTTATTTTTATTGTTGTAACTCTGTAATCCCAATATTGTGCCCTTACATTATTATTGTTAGGTCGACTAGGATTATATTGTGGCCCCATGGACTCCTATATATAGAAGGGGGTTTTGGTCATTTGTATCATCCAATAATTGTTCATTTATGTAATGTATTGGAGGTTCGCCCCTCGAAGTGTACTATTTAAGGCATTGATCTCTCTTTTAATCTATTTTTGGAGCTGGTTTCATAACATTTGGTATTGGAGCTTTGGATTCTAGGGTTTCGCTACTCCAAACAGGTCATTGTGGCATTTTCGGTATAAATTTATTTCTACGAAGTTTCACAAGCTGAAATTTCTACAGAGTGAATTTGAAATCCTGAGGAACATCATGGAAAGTTTTCAGATCTTGGTTCACAATATTTTCATAGATATGATCTGTGAAAGTTATGGATTTTTGTAGGCTCTCAAATTTAACCTAAACAGGTCATCGTGGCATTTTCGCTATAACTTTTTTTCTATGAGGGTTCAGAAACTAAAATTTTTAAAGGGTGAAGCCACAATCCTGTGGCATTTCGTGGAAACATTTCAGATCTTTATTCGCAATATTTTTGGAGACAATGTATGTGGAAGTTAGGGATTTGTTAGGCTCCCGAATTTCATCTCAAAGAGGTGACCGTGGGAAAATTGTCATAACTCTCTCTCTGAGTGTCGGATTGAAATTCTGTAAAAAGTGGCTGCAAGTAAATAGAGTTTCATTTGATTTGTACCAATTTTAGAGCCAAAGGAGGAAACAGGGACACGTGACATGTCATACAAGTTCACTCTACTGAACGAGTCCATAATTAGGTCATTGTGGGAGATTGGGCATAACTTTGTCTTGAAGAATCCAAATCAGGTCAGACCTATGGCATTCAAAAGAATATTTAGAGTGCTACTAGAGGGCCAAATTTAAGATATTGAAGATTTGAAATCACAGACAAAATTAAATTTCAATATCGAGCTCCTCAAAAGCAAGAAAAAGGTGTGTATTTTTTTTTCCGAATTGCATAAGTCTTGTTTGAAGAATCAATTTGAATTGATTCCAAGGGCATAGTGTAGAATATATATCAGTATTGGGTTATAAAATTCCTCCTAAAAAGAATTAAACACCCATTAAGCCTTCATAAGGCTCTACTATGGCTCATGAAGATGAAGAAATGCAACATGACATATCCAATTTACAAGAGAAAGTGCACCAAATTTCGCTCTTGCAAAGAGCAACAAAAAATGAAATGGATGTTTTAAAGAAAAGCATGGAAGCTATGATGGATTATTTGAAGAATGGTATGGAAGAAAAAATGGAAGGTATGGAAGAAAAAATGGAAGGTTTGAAGGAAGACATGGAAGGTTTGAAGGAAGGTTTGTCAAAGTTGATACAAGAAATGATTCCTAATGGTGAAAAGATAGTAGATGAAACTCATGATGAGATCAAAATAAATGTTAATCGTGATTTCATAAAATATAATGATGGATTTAAGAACCACCATATTCCAAAGATGGATATGAGGAATTGTGATGGCAAGGATCCCATAACATGGATACTACAGATGGAGCAATATTTTTTTCTCAATAATGTGCAAAACACAGAAAAGGTACACATAGCAACTTTACATTTAGAACAAAATACATTTTTATGGTATCGATGGATTTGCTCCCATAAAGAAATTGTCACTTGGTCATTTTTTATGGGGGAAATGATAACAATGTTGATCAGCGGTTGTCATTGATGTCAACCCAACCAGCACCAGGGGCTTACCCAATATTGCATGGGAATTTTGACCTACCAAATTAATATATTCTGGGTCAATAATGCTTTTTATGGTTTCTACTTGTCGATATGTTTCCGTTGATATATGGCACGCCATGTAATTCTTCACGGTTTGAGAGATATTCATGTTTGAATTTTTTACCCCCAGTTAGTGGGCTAAAACCCCATGGGGTTGGGGCATGGGTCATTGAAAAGTAATAATTAATATTTTTTAAGCTCCTAAAATCCCTGCCACGGTCACTTTTTGAAGCCCGTCTCAACTTAAGCATTCATATAAATTGTGATCTTCATTTCCTCCTTATGCAAGGGATTCGGCCATCTGAAACAGGTTATCGTGGAATTTTCGCTCTAACGTCTTTTTTTAAGACGGTTCAGAAGCTGAATTTTTTATGAGATGAATCAAAAATCCAAAGGAAGCTGCAGTAAAAATTTCAGATCAAGGTGCACAATATTTTTGGAGATATGATCTGTGGAAGTCAGGGTTTTTGCAGAATCCTGCAATTCATCTCAAAGAAGTGACCTTGGAAAAATCTTCATAACTCTCTCTCTGATTATTTGATTGGAATTCTGTAAAATGTGAAAGATAGTGAATAGTATGAAGTTTTCTCTCTATCAATTTCAGAGCCAAATGAAGAAACAGTGACACGTGGCACGCCATACAAGTGTGCTCTGCTGAAACAGTCCATAATTAGGGAATTATGAGAAATTGGGTATAAATCTCTCTTGAAGAATCCAAATTGGGTCAGACCTATGGCATTGGAAATACAACTTATAGGACTACTACCAGACCAAAAATCAGATATTTAGGATCTCAAATAACATAGATACACTGGATTCAATATTGAGCTCCTAGAAGGCAAGAAAAAACTAGATCATGTGTTGTCAAGGATTGCAAAGGACCAGAATTTCTACAGCAGAAAAGCAAAGCAAGGTGCAGTAGAGGGTAGCATGACAAGAGAAGCAACCAAGGTGCATAACAGCAACAAGAATTTCATCATATGAAGTCTTCAAGTGGGCAACACTACATACAATCATTGTAAAGGTATCATTGTACTTAGTCATTGTAAATACATTATTGTACAAATTGTACTAGTGTCTATCTGCCAAGGGTTGAAGAGGCAGTGTTGGGAGGTCTAGGATCATCATTAGGTGGTTGTGTCAAATTTCGGGTTATGGTCTAGTATATCTTCTTCTTCTGCATCATTCTATATCATTGTAAAGTGGACCATTTTCCCTGGTAAGGGAGTCGATTCTTCTTTTATTCTTCTATAGGGTGGTAGGGTGGTGCTAGGGTGATTTGTAGCTCATTAGGTGTTGGGGCATCTATTCAGTTGACTACTGACGAATCTCAGGCATTGGAGTGTCCATCCAGTGGGAGCTGGAGAAGAATTCTTTTCTAGATTCTAGGAAGTTGGAGCTTTATTTTCAATTGGAGTTGAATATTAAAGAATTATTAGAAAAGCATTAGGTAGTTTTTGTCCCGGAGTGGGTTTCCACCTTAAAACCTGTGTGCATTTGTGTTCCTCTTGTTTGTTACTATCATTGTACAAACACTGATAATAATTGAATATTAACTAATGCTCTAATGGAAAGGAATATTGATTCACCCCCCCCCCCCCCCTCTCAGTATTTCCAACAATTGGAATCAGAGCTTCGTTCCTTCAATAGCAGTTTAACAGTTGGAAGGAGGTCATGGAGCATACCAAGAATGGTGTACCTCTATTCAATGAAAATAATTATGCACTTTGGAAAAGAAGAATGGAGGTCTATCTCTTGGCGCAAGGTTACGAAGTATGACACTGTTCAAAATGGATTTACATCAACCGTGGATGAACAAGGTAAGAAGAATTTGGTAAATGATGCAAAAGCAAAGAATATTATTATCAGTGGAATTATTGAATCTGCTTATCATAAGGTGTTGGGTTGTAAAACTACCAAAAATGTATGGGACAAGCTTGAGAATATATATGCAGGTGACTCAAATGTCAAAGAAGCAAAGCTTCAAATCTATAGAGCAAAATTTGAGCAACTCAGAATGAAAGAAGATTGCAACATTGCTGCATACTTTCAATACGTTGATGAAATAACCAATACTCTGGAAGGATTGGGAGACCCAGTTGACGAGAGGACTATTATACGGAAGATTCTTAGAACATTACCAGGGACATTCAACCCAAAGGTATCGGTCTTAGATTACAGTGCAAATCTGGACAAACTCAGCAAAGAGGAATTACATGAAGTTCTCATAGCATATGAAATGAGATTTGATGAAGAAGAGGGTACTTCACATCTAGAAACTGCGTTCATTGCATCTAAGAAAACCAATAAGGATAAACAACCTTCAATTGAAAAGACATGCACCTGCATGTGTGAGGAAAAGGGAGATGATGAAGAAGGTCTTTTAGATGAAGAATATGCTTACTTCACGAGAAAACTACAAATTGGTAAGGGACAATTCAAAGGTAAACTTCCATTGATATGTTTCAGCTGTAATGAGGTTGGGCATTTTGCAGCAAAATGTCCAAACAAAAGTAATGGCAATTCAAAAAGAAAGAAAGGCTTTAAGAAATTCAAAAAGCAAGGATCCAAAAGGAACTTTCTCTCTAAAGAAGATAGCTCATCATCTGATGAAGACAATGATAGTGAAGAAGAAGCCAATGAGAGAGTATTGTTTATGGCCAAGCACAATAATCCCAAGCACAATAAGAAAGAGGTATCAAACAATGAAGAAGAAGGATGGACCATAGACGAATTTTATGAGGAAGCAATCAAGCTTATAAAAGATCTCAAGGCGGAGAAGATCCGTTCCAAAACACTTGAAGAACAAGTTCAAGGTCTCAAAATTGAAGTTGAAGAACACAAATGCATTAAAGAGTCACTTCAAAAGAAGTTGGAAGAAAGCAACCAAGAAAGGGAAGAATTAGAAGCCGAAGTAGTCTCGCTGCATGAGGAAGTGAAGAAAGGAAAAAATATCCAAAACTATGCCAACAGCTCAAGGGCATTGGAAGAACTCATCAACAATCAACGATCTTACAACGAAAAAACTGGCATCGATTAAAAAGTAGAAGAAGCAAGACCTTCTACAGCAAAATATAATGAACCTATGAGATTTGATATGCATGTAGACTTCATTGGACAAGATTCGCAAGAACAGCCATGGAAGACAATTCCTCGACGAAAATTTCCATCCAGGTACCAACATATTTCTTATGGCTACTCTTATTCATGTGGAAAATTTGGTCATAAAGCTATAGAATGTCACATGTACCCTAGGAACGAATACAATTCTAGGAGATCTGTCAAATATGAACCTCCCAGGGCTTAGCGAAACATCAATAGATTTGAACATTTAAGAAATAATATTGAATGTTACAAATGTCGAAACTTTGGACACATAGCCAAAGACTGTAGACTTGAAAATCCTCCAGAAGAATCTTCGAAACCACATAATGAACGAACATGGAAGAAGAAGAAGAATGATAATTGTGCTCTCTCTCTCAAGGCTCAAAAGAACAAAGATGTGTGGTATGTTGATAGTGGTTGCTCAACGCATATGACTGGAGATAGAAATAAATTTGTATCTCTAAAAGAGAAGAAGGATGGAACCATGTCCTTTGGAAATGATGGATCTTCAAATGTTATAGGATCAGGTACTGTCACTCTCGGAAGCAAAGATTCTCTAGCCAATAATGTTCTATTGGTTGAAAACATGAATCACAATCTGCTCAGTGTTGGAAAAATGTGTGATCAAGGACACAAAATACTATTCAACTCCACGAAATGTGAAATCAGGAAAGGCGTGTATGGTGAAATTGTGGCTACAGCAAGTCGAGCTCCAAACGACATATATGTTCTGGATGAAGCAACTAAAGCATGTCTAATAGCTAAAGAGGATGATACAATAATTGGTAGCAATGATGATCGACTAAGTAAGAAGTTTGCTACAAAGGTGCAAAGTGATTTTGAGATGTCTTTACTTGGTGAGCTAACATACTTCTTAGGGCTTCAAATATCTCAGCAAGAGAAAGGAATATTTATATGTCAAGCCAATTACATCAAGGAAATGCTCAATAAATTTAAAATGGAAGATTGCAAACCCATCCTTACTCCAATGGTAACAGGTTGCAAATTGAGCATAGACGACTCATGTAAGGATGTGGATCAAAGGTTGTACATATCTATTATTAGTAGTCTTCTATATGTAACAGCCTCCCGACAAGATGTTATGCAAGCAGTTGGAAAAGTAGCAATATTCCAAGCAGCACCAAGAGAATCACATATTAAATATTCGCCAGAATTGGAATATCTTCGCCAGAAGCTTGGGATTCTCCCAAGTTCTCATTAGATTTTCCTTTTTCAGAATATGAAGGGGGAGTGGAAGTAGATTATAGGTCTGCAGGATGGTTGTGTGTCAGGGGGAGTGGAAGTGTGTATAGGTCTACAGGACAGTTGTGTGTCAGCGTGAGTGGAAGTGTGTACAGGTCCGCAGGATGGTTGTGTTTCAGGGGGAGTTACCCTTTTCCATTGATGTCAAAGGGGGAGAGAATTTTGTAGGAAGAGGTGTCATGATCGTAGGGGGAGTACTTGTGTTTCCATCAATGCCAAAGGGGGAGATTGTTGATCAGCAGTTGTCATTGATGTCAACCCAAGCAACACCAGGTGCTAACCCAATATTACATGGGAATTTTTAACTACCAAATTAATATATTCTGGGTCAATAATTATTTTTATGGTTTCTACTTAATGAGATTTTTCCGTTGATATATGGCACGCCATGTAATTCTTCACGGTTTGAGAGATATTCGTGTTTGAATTTTGTACCCCCAGTTAGTGGATAAAACCCCATGGGGTTGGGGCATGGGTCATTGAAAAGTCATAATTAATATTTTTTAAGCTCCTAAAATCCCTCCCACATTCACTTGTTGAAGCCCCTCTCAACTTAAGCATTCATATAAATTGTGATCTTCATTTCCTCCTTATGCAAGGGATTCGGCCATCTAAAACACGTTATTGTGGAATTTTCACTCTAATGTTTTTTTTACGAAGGTTCAGAAGCTGAAATTTTTATGAGACGAAGCTGAAATCCTAGGGAAGCTACAGTAAAAATTTTAGATCAAGGTGCACAATATTTTTGGAGATATGATCTGTGGAAGTCAGGGTTTTTGCAGGCTCCTTAAATTCATCTCAAAGAAGTGACCTTGGTAAAATAGTCATAACTCTCTCTCTGAGTATTGGATTGGAATTCCGTAAAATGGGACAGATAGTGCACATTCTTCAGTTTTTTCTCTATCAATTTCAGAGAAAAATGAAGAAACAGTGACATGTGGCACCTCGTACAAATGCGCTCTGCTGAAACGGTCCATAATTAGGGCATTGTGAGAAATTAGGTATAACTCTCTCTTGAAGAATCCAAATTGGGTTAGACCCATGGTATTGGAAATATGACTCAGAGGACTACTACAAGACTGAAAATCAGATATTGAGGATCTAAAATAACAGATATACACCAGATTCAATATCGAGCTCCTAGAAGGCAAGAAAAAGCTAGATCAAGTGTTGTCAAGGATTGCAAAGGACCAGACTTTCTATGGAAGAAAAGCAAAGCAAGGTGCAGTAGAGGGTAGCATGACAAGAGTAGCAACCAAGGTGCATAACAACAGCAAGAAGTTCATCATATGAAGTCTTCAAGTGGGCAGCACTGCATATAATCATTATAAAGGTATCATTGTACTTAGTGATTGTAAATACATTATTGTACAGATTGTACTAGTGTCTATCTACCAAGGGTTGAAGAGGTAATGTTGGGAGGTCTAGGATCATCATTAGGTGGTTGTGTCAAAGTTGGGGTTATGGTCTAGTATATCTTCTTCTTCTGGATCATTCTATATCATTGTAAAGTGAACCATTTTCCCTGGTACGGGAGTCCATTCTTATTTTATTCTTCTATAGGGTGGTAGGGTGGTGCTAGGGTTAGTTGTAGCTCATTGGGTATTAGGGCATCCATTCAGTTGACTACTGGAGAATCTCGGGCATTGGAGCGTCCATCCAGTGGGAGCTGGAGAAGAATTCTTTTCTAGATTCTAGGAAGTTGGAGCTTTATTTTCAATTGGAGTTGAATATTAAAGAATTATTAGAAAAGCATTAGGTGGTTTTTGTCCCAGAGTGGTTTTCCACCTTAAAAACTGTGTGCATTTGTGTTCCTCTTGTTTGCTGCTATCATTGTAAAAACATCGATAATAATTGAAGATTGACTAATGCTCTAATTGAAAGGAATACTGATTCACCCCCCCCCCCCCCTCTCAGTATTTCCAACAAACACATTATGAGGATATAAATATCAACACCTTCTTTATCAAATTGATAAATCTCAAACAAAAGGGTTTAGTGGTGGAGCACATTGAGGACTTCCAAAAATTGAATATAAGGGTAATTGATATTCTAGAGGAACACAAGATTGATATCTTCATAGGGACTTTAAAGGATAACATCCAACATGAATTTCTCATTTGGGAACCTGATTCATTGGAGAAGGCATTCAGGTTGGCAAGAATAATTGAATGTAAAATTATGGTGACAAGGAAGCCTACCACTCACATCTATAAAGATGGAAATTTTGCTACTCCTAGACTTCCGCAACCTACAAGGTTGACACCACAAAAATTGGAAGAAAAAGAAGCAAGAGGGATTTGCTACAATTGTGATAGAAAATACACTAAAGGTCATAAGTGTGGTGAGAAGAAATTATTTTATATAGATTGTGAAGAGGAAGAAGAAAATGAACAAGAATCTTCAAAAGAATAGGATATACACCAGGAACCAACCCTAGAAGAGGAATAAATGAGTCCAAACATATCGTGTAATGCATTGGCAGGAATTACCAGTCCTCGAACTCTCAAGATAGAGGGACATATCAAGAAGAAAAAGGTAATAGTGTTGATTGATTCGAGTAGTACCCATAATTTTATTCATTGTAAGGTAGCCAAGGAATTGAATTGTCTCCTATACCCAACACCAAAATGTCAAGTGATGGTTGCAAATGGAGGACCTATAAATTTCTCTGGAAAATGCCATAATATCAAGCTAACCATGGGGGAATATTTATTGAATATTTCAATGTTTTCCATTCCAATGGGAGGTGTTGATGTTGTACTAGGAGTACAATGGTTACAATCTCTGGCGATGGTAGCTTTTAATTTTCAAGAAATTTTCTTGAAAAAATTTTCCGAAGGAAAGGAAGTTGAACTATGAGGTATCGTAGGGTAGCCAGGAAAGGCAATAAGCTCTAATTTCATGAAAAATATTCTTAAGAAAGAACAACAAGGCATAATTACACAATTATTCTCACTAGAAGTTCCAACATCAAAATCATCTATTTCTACAGATCTCCAAAAAGTCTTGGACAATCATTTCGAGGCGTTTGAAACTCCCAAAGGACTCCCACCTATTCGTGATCATGATCATGCTATTCATTTCATTAAAGGAAGTGTTCCTCCAAACATCAGGGCTTATAGATATCCTTATGTCCAAAATAGCGAAATTTAATGTATGATTGCATAAATGTTAGAGGCTAGTATAATTCAACCTAGTCAAAGTTCTTTCTCTGCTCCAATAGTATTGGTGCAGAAGAAGGATGGATCATGGCGCATGTGTCTGGATTATAGGGAGTTCAATAAGGTCACCATTAAAGATAAATTTCCCATTCCTATGATTGATGAATTATTGGATTAATTACATGGAGCAATTTATTTTACCAAGTTGGATCTTCATTCAGGATATCATCAAATTAGAATGAAGACTGAAGATATTCTGAAAACAGCATTTCGAACTCATGAGGGTCATTATGAATTTTTGGTCATGCCTTTTGGCATTACCAATGCACCTTCTACATTTCAAGGGTTGATGAATTCCATTTTCAAACCCCTCCTTAGAAAATTTGTGATAGTATTTTTTGATGATATAATAATCTACAGTAGGTCTTGGAAGGATCATGTTCAACATGTTGATAGGGTGCTCAAACTATTGCAGGAGAAACAATTATATACAAAAACATCAAAATGTTTCTTCAGAGTATTAGAGGTGCAATATCTAGTTCATATTGTATCTCACAAGGGTGTTAAGGTAGACCCTAACAAAATTAAATCCATTAAGGAATGGAAAGTCCCCACAACCATAATGTAGTTGTGTGGATTTCTTGAGTTAACAGGGTATTATCGCAAGTTTGTTAAGAATTATGGGAGAATAGCAATAGCTCTGAAGAAAGATGCATTTTCATGGACTCCTAAAGCAACTAAGGCCTTCAAACATCTTAAAGACGCAATGTGCCTAGCACCGGTCTTAGCTATGCCAAACTTCACAAAAAATTTTATTGTGGAATGTGATGCCTCAGGAAATGGAATTGGTGTTGTTTTAATGCAAGAAGGTAGACCCATTTCTTTTGAAAGTCGTCCAATCAAAGGAAAGTATTTACAGAAAGCTATTTATGAGAAGTATATGTTACCAATACCACATGCACTAAAGAAATAGAGACCTTGCCTAATGGGAAGACACTTCAAGGTAAAAAATGATCATGATAGTCTTAAAAACTTTTTCGAACAAAGAATATATTCAAAAGAGCAGCAAAAATGGGTCACAAAGATGTTGGGTTATGACTTTGAAATAATCTACAAAAAAGGGAAGCTAAATTTTGTTGGAGATCCACTCTCAAGAAAGAACGAAGAGGTGGAAGCATTGCTTTGTGCCATTGCTATAATCCAACCATGTTGGATAACCGAAGCAAGGGATGAATGGAAGAAGGACGAAGAAGTATGGATACTCATTCAAAATCTGTAGCAAGATCCTAATACATCTAATAAATTTAGTTGGAAAATTGATTCCTTATGGTACAAAGATCACTTATATCTTTGTAAGAATTCCCAACTAAAACAAAATATTCTTTTGGAATTGCACACTTCTCCTTTAGGAGGACACTCAGGATTTTTAAAAACTTACCATAGGGTGTAGAAAGAATTTTTTTGGGATGGCCTTAAATCTAATATTCAAAATTTTTTGGCAAAATGTTTGGTTTTCCAGCAAAATGAAGTTGAGACAATTAAGACCTCGGATCTTCTACAACCTTTATCCATTCCAAGTCAATGTTGGGAGGATATTTCAATGTATTTTATCACAGGCTTACCTAAGTCCGAAGGAAAGAGTGTCATCATGGTGGTAGTTGATAGACTTACCAAGTATGCACACTTTTGTGCATAATCTCATCCATTTAAAGCAAGTACATTTGCTACTACATTTATGGATACAATTAAAAAACTACATGGAAACCCAAAGATTATTGTGAGCGACAGAGATCCCATTTTTACTGGAAATTTTTGGACGAAGTTATTTTCTTTTTTGGGTACTCAATTAGCTCATAGGTCATCTTATCATCCTCAATCTAATGGTAAAACTGAGATAGTGAATAAATGTTTTTAATAATATCTTCTTTGTTTTGTATCTAATAAACAAACACAATGGGTGAAGTGGTTACCTCTCACTGAATTGTGGTATAACACTTCCTTCCATACTACAGCAAAAATGACCCCATTTATGGCACTTTATGGATATCATCCACCATCCATCACATCATCTTTAAGAGAAAATTCTAAGGTTCAATCAGTGGAAGATCACATCCAGCATCAACAAGAAGTTTTCCAACTCTTAAAGGATAACCTAAATTTGGCACAAAATAGAATGAAACAACAGGAATATCAACATCGCAGCGAGAGAAGTTTTGATGTAGGATATTGGGTATTTATACGGCTACAACCATACAAACAAATGTCCCTAAAGCAAGCTAAGAAGGATAATAAATTATCTCCAAATTAATATGGTCCTTACGAGGTGTTGCGAAATATTGGTACTATGGCATACAAATTGGAGATTCCTACTTCTTCGCAAGTGCATCCAGTTTTCCATGTTTCATGCTTAAAGAAGGTTATAGGTGAAAATATTCTAGTTCAAACAGTATTTCCAGAACTTGACGAGGAAGGAAAAATCATATTGGAACCTGAAGCAGTCACGGAAACAAGAAATCAACAGCTACGAAATCAATCAATTTCAAATTATCTCATCAAGTGGAAGAACTTACCCACTGAATATTCTACATGGGAGGATGAGAATTTTATGCAGAAGCACCTACAGGTACTCAAGCGTTGAGGACAACACTTTTTTGAAGGAGAGGGGCATGTTAGGTACCTATATTACTATTTTAGTCCCTTATTGTTATTAGGGTAGCCCCCTTATTGTTATTGTTGTACCTCTGTAACCCCATTATTTTTATTATTGTTCCCTTACATTATTATTGCTACGTCGGATAGGATTATATTGTGGCCCCACGGACTCCTATATATAGAAGGAGGTTTTGGTAATTTGTATCATCCAAATTTTTTTCATTTATGTAATTTATTGGAGGTTGCCCCCTCGAAGTGGCTTATTTCTAAGGCGTTGGTCTCTCTTTTCTTCTATTTTTGGAGTTGGTTTCATAATAGTATGTTTTCGTCTTAGATTAGAGCATTTATCAGCCTTTGTTTTGTATGAGTAACCAAAAAATATACCTTCATCAACACGTGATTCAAACTTACCCAACTTTTGATCTTTTCTTTTGATATAACACTTGCTTCCGAAGATTCTGAAATATTTTACATTAGTCGGTATTCCTTTCCATAATTCATATGGGGTCTTGTTGCAATTAATTTTTAGAAGACTTCAGTTGATAATGAATATTGCCATATAAATTGCTTGAACCCAAAATTTTTCATCCAATTTTGAGTCCTTCAACATTGTTCTACCCATTTCCTGTACAATTTTTTTTCTTTCTTTCAGCAACCCCATTTTGTTGAGGTGTTCGTGCCATTGAAAAATGTATTTTTATTCCATTTTCGTTACAATATTGATGAAATAATTTGGAAGTGAATTCTCCACCATTATCTGATCTTAGAAACTTTATTTACAAATCCGTTTCATTTTTTACCTTTTCCTTGTAGATCTTAAAGCACTCAAATGCTTCAGATTTTTTCTTTAGGAAACTGACGGCTGTCATCCTAGTATAGTCATCTGTCATTAACATGAAATATAATTCTCCATCTAAGCCTTTTGTTCTCATAGGACGACACAGATCAATATGTATCAATTCCAATGGATGTGATGCAAAGTGTTCTTTTGTTTTAAATTCGACTTTTGTCTGATTTTCGTGTCGACAGGCGTCACATAGGGTGTTGGAAGGTTTTGAGATTTTTAGAATTTCTCGTATTGCTTCCTTTTTTCTTATCCTGACAATATTGTCAAAGTTTATGTGACCCATTCATTTGTGCCATAACGATCTTTCATATTCTTTAGCTAGTAGACATGCTTTAGTTGCTTCATCCAAAACATATATGTCATTTGGAGCTCAACTTGTTGTAGCCACAATTTTACCATACCTGCCTTTCCCGATTTCACATTTTTTGGAGTTGAATAGAATTGTGTGTCCTTGATCACACATTTGTCCAACACTGAGCAGATTGTGATTCATGTTTTTAACCAATAGAACATTCTTGGCTAGAACATCTTTGCTTCTTAGAGTGACAGTACCTGATCCTATAACATTTGAAGATCCATCATTTTGAAAGGATACAGTTCCATCCTTATTCTCTTTCAAAGATACAAATTTCCTTCTATCTCCAGTCATATGAATTGAGAAAATTCTATCAACATACCACACATATTTGTTGTTTTGAGCCTTCATAGCGAGAGCACAATTATCAGTCTTCTTCTTCTTCCATGTTCATTCGTTCTGTGGCTTCAAAGATTCTTCTGCAGGATTTTCAAGTCTGCAATTTCTGGCTATGTGTCCAAAGTTTTGACATTTGTAACATTCCATATTATTTTCTAAATTTTCAATTCTATTGATGCTTAGTTGAGCCCCGGGAGGTTCATATTTGATAGATATCCTGGAATTTTATTGGTTCCTAGGGTACGTGCGACATTCTACAACTTTATGACCAAATTTTCCACATGAATAAAAATAGCCATGAAAAATATGTTGGTACCTAGATGGAAATCTTCGTCAGGGAATTGTCTTCCAAGGTTGTTCTTGTGAATCTTGTCCAATGAAGTCTACATGCATATCAGATCTCACAGGTTCATTGTATTTTGTTGTAGAAGGTCTTGCTTCTTCCTCTTTGTAACAGAGGCCAAATCTGTGGTTGAAAGATCGTTGACTGTTGATGAGTTCTTCCAATTCCCTTGAGATGTTGGCATAGTCTTGGACATTTTTTCCCTTCTTAACTTCCTTACGCAACAAGACTACTTCGGCTTCTAATGCTTCCCTTTCTTGGTTTCTTTCTTCCAACTTATCTTGAACTGAATCTTCAATACATTTGTGTTCTTCAACTTCAATTTTGAGACCTTGACCTTGTTCTTCAAGAGTATTGGAATGGATCTTCTCAGCCTTGAGCTCTTTTATAAGCTGGATTGCCTCCTTAAAAAATTCTTCTATGGTCAACCCTTCATCTTCATTGTTTGATATCTCTTGTTTATTGTGCTTGGCCATAAACAATACTCTCTCATTGGCTTCTTATTCGTTGTCACTGTCTTCATTAGATGATGAGCTATCTTCTTTAGAGAGAAAGTTCCTTTTGAATCCTTTCTTTTTTCCTTGCTTGTTGAATTTCTTAAATCCTTTCTTTTCTTTTGAGTTTCCATCACTTATGTTCAGACATTTTTATGCGAAATTCCCAACCTCACCACAACTAAAACATGTCAATGGAAGTTTACCTTTTAATTTTCCCTTACCAATTTTTAGTTGTCTCATAAAGTGAGCATATTCTCCATCTGAAATACCTTCTTCATCATATTCCTTTTCTTCACACTTGTAGGTGCAGGCCTTTGCCTTTGAAGGTTTTTTTTCCTTATTGGTTTTCTTAGATGCAGAGAACGTAGTTTCTAGATGTGAAGTACCCTCTTATTCATCAAGTCTCATTTCATATGCTATGAGAACTCCATGTAATTCCTCTTTGCTAAGTTTGTCCATATTTGCACTGTATTCTAAGACCGATACATTTGGGTTGAATCTCCCTGGTAAAGTTCTAAGAATATTTCGTATAATAGTCTTCTTGTCAATAGGCTCTCCCAGTCTTTCCAGAGTGTTGGTTATTTCATCAACGTGTTGGAAGTATGCAACAATTTTACCATCTTCTTTCATTCTAGGTTGCTCAAATTTTTCTTTGTAGATTTCAAGATTTGCTTCTTTGACATTTGATTCACCTACATATATATTCTCAAGCTTGTTCCATACATTTTTGGAAATTTTACAACCCAACACCTTATGATAAGCAGATTCAATAAGTCCAGTGATAATAACATTCTTTGCTTTTGCATCATTTACCAAATCTTCTTACCTTGTTTATCCACGGTAGGTGTAAAGCCATTTTGAATAGTGTCCCATACTTCATAACCTTGTGCCAAAAGATAGACCTCCATTCTTCCTTTCTAGAGTGCATAATTATTTTCATTGAACAAATGTACACCATTCTTGGTATGCTCCATTACCTCCTTCCAGCTATTAAACTGTTATTGAAGGAACCAAGCTTTGATACCAATTGTTGGAAATACTGGGTGGGGGGGGAGGTGAATTAGTATTCCTTTCAATTAGCATTATTATTAATATTTTAGAGCATTAGTTAATCTTAAATTATTATCAGTGTTTGTGAAATGATAGCCGTAAACAAAAGGGACACAAATGCACACATTTTTTAAGGTGGAAACCCCCTCCAAGACAAAAACCACCTTAATGATTTTCTAATAATTCTTTAATACTCAACTCCAATTGAGAAGAAAGCTCCAACTTCCAAGAATCTAGAAAATCATTCTTCTCCAGCTCCCACTAGATGGACGCTCCAACGCCCAAGATTCTTTAGTAATAAATTGAACGGATGCCCTAGCACCTGATGAGCTACAACTCACCCTAGCACCACCCTACCACCCTGAATATTTCACAGGCTTGAACCTGTTGGTGACTTCATGCACCAGACTAGCACCACCCTACCACCCTATAGAAGAATAAAAGAAGAATGGACTCCCATACGAGGGAAAATGGTACACTTTACAATGATATAGAATGATGTAGAAGAAGAAGACACACTAGACCATAACCACAACTATGACACAAATACCTAATGATGATCCTAGATCTCCCGTCACTGCCTCTTCAATTCTTGGCAGATAGACACTTGTACAAATTTTAAAATGATGCTTTTACAATGACTCAGTACAATGATACCTTTACAATGGCTCTATGCAGTGCTGCCTACGTGAAGAATTCATGTGGTGAACTTCTTGCTGTTGTTCTGCACCTTGATTGCTGCTCTTTTTATGCTACCCTTTCTCACTCTTCAGAACATTAGATCATGCATTAAGTCTTATCTTGATGAATATATAATACCTGCAAAAATTCTTCAAGGAAATACCCATGACATGATAATAACAAAACTTACCTCATCCTATAGAACATATGTCAGTGCTAAAAAACAAAACAAAAAAAATAGATACAAAGAACCTAATGCAATTAAGAGATTAACATGCATAAATAGAATATAATACCTAGATCTTACCTCTAATACACCTTGCTTTGCTTTGTTTCCCTAGAAATTTTGGTCCTTTGCAGCCCTTGACAACACATGATCTAGCTTTTTATTGCCTTCTAGGAGCTCGATATTGAATTTGGCATATCTCTGTTATTTCAGATCCCCAATATGTGATTTTTGATCCTGTAGTATTCCTCTGAGTCAGCTTTCTAATTCCATAGGTCTAAACCAATTTACATTCTTCAAGGAAAAGTTATGCCCAATCTCTCACAATGACCTAATTATGGACTAGTTCAGTAGATCGAACTTGTACGACGTGCCACGTACCACTGTTTCCTCATTCAGCTCTAAACTTGATATAAAAAAACTACAGTTTGTGCATTATGTGAAACTTTTTACATAATTCCAATCTGATACTTAGAGAGAGAGTTATGGCGATTTTCCTAAGGTCACCTATTTGAGATGAAGTTCAGAAGTATGCAAAAACCCTAACTTCCACAGATCATATCTTTGAAAATATTGCACACCATGATCTGAAATTTTTACAGAATCTTCCTCGGGATTTTTTCTTCACCTCATAAAAATTTAATCTTATGAAACTTCGTATAAAAAACGTTATAGTTAAAATTCCACGATGATCGGTTTCAAGTAGCGAAATCACTACATGAGGAGGATATGAGGATCACAATTTATATAAATGCTTAGGTCGAGAGGAAATTTAAAAAGTGAACGTGGGAGGGATTTTAGGAGCTTAGAAATTATTAATTATTGAGTGTTCAATGACCACAACTAATTATTAGTGTCATACCACAACCCCATGGAGTTTTAGCCCCTAACTGGGGTTACTAACTTCAAACATGAATATCTCTCAAACTGAGAAGAATTACGTGGCATGCCATATATCAACAGAAACATATTGAGAAGTAGAAACCATAAAATAATATCCTTGACTTGGAATATAGTAATTTGGTAAGTCAAAATTATCATGCAAGATCGGGGTAGCCCCTGGTGCTGCTTGGGTTGACATCAATGACAACCACAGATCACCAAGGTGCACCACGCCACCTTCATATGTAAATTGATCAAGATAGAGCTCTAGCGTGAGCTCGGGGAACTTTTCAATATCTGTGATATCCTAGTCATCAAATCATAGTTGTGGGATTTTAGCAAGAATATCCCCCTCCATTGGGACGTTCTAGGGAAGCAGAGGCACTTGGATACCTATGCGCAACTTATCAAATTACTTTGGCACTTTAACAGGACATTTGCACGACGTAATATAACTGGCCAGCTGCGAGAATGGCGCTATTTCAATAACCTCATCGTCTTCTTCTGCAATTGTTTCCAGAACATCGGTCATAGGTTTTTTCGTATTCTATCGTGAAAACTTGCGTAGTCTAGGGGTCTTTTCTCTAGGGGACTTGTACATTCTAGATGGTTGACCCTTCTTCGTTTTAGATGGCACAGGAGTTTCTACAATGGGTACTTCTAGCGTAGCAGGGTCTTCACCTGGTTTGGTGGCTGTCATAGTTTTTTTAATCACGTACCCTAGACCAGCTCGGTGCAATGAGTCCTAAAAAATAAGATCCAGTCCTGACATAAATTCAACAAAGGCAATGGAAAATAAAGAGCTCCGAGCATAAAAATCACTTAAAATGCAAAGGGAACTATTGCGACCCCATAGGTCATATTTGTATTTGTGGCACATCTGAAACATCTCTTTAGGCATTAATGAGGTTCCATTACTGACAAAAATATACCAAATCTAGAAAAATCCCTTCATTAAATCCATCTTGGACGCTCCTAAAAATGGTAATAAATATGCCTTATCCAGTTTTATTGTTCCAACAACTAGTTTTTGACACTTCTACGCGCCATTTGATCTCTTGGTACAAATACCGCGAGCGTGCCGCACCTTACTGCGCATATAATCCATAGTGAAGGATAAACATCTATAGATCAGCCCCGCCAACACAAGCTTGTTGACTAAGTAATTCAAATAATATCAATTAGTATCTGTCATATCCCTTAATAACTGCCAATTTTTCTGACATTCATCATCCCAATGGAATTTCACACCTCTCCTGAGTAATTTCGTTATGGGTGTAGTTATCAATTCACACTGGAGAATTTTCTTTTTGTAATATCCCACAAGGCACATCATGGAGCACATTTTTCTGGTATTTGATGGGATAGAGGGTCCTGTGAGCGCACACGATTCCTTAACTTCCACCAATGTCAATTTTTGGCGATGCACATTCTCCCTTTTTGATGCATTAGTGATTTATGGGATCAAAGCTTCACCAATTGTATCAAGCCTACCTTCAATCCTAAAGGTAAGAATAAAACTGTCTACCATCACATACCACTCGCTAGTGCCTTTGCGATGCTCTATTTCCAAGTACCATTCAGTTGGCACTTTTCCCAATGTATGAATAAACATATGAACCCATTCAGGTCTTGGTTCTACACCCCATACCTTATTCCCTTTGGCCAGATGGTTGCATGGATCTTCTTTGCCAAAATATAAATCCTCCTCCTTAATTACCGGGCATTCAAATCGCAGCCTTATCATCTGCACACATTCCTCCCAATATCCCATATTATCCTTATGTTTTTCCCATGATCTTTCTTTAGAAATTTATTAATACTGATTTATTACCGGATCCTCCTGATATAACAATATTTATCTTCTTGCTAAATACAGAATCCTTCCACTGTTAAACTTGCAGAAATTTAAAACTCAATTGCAAACATGTGTGAATAAATTCAATCGCACATAACACAGTTGTTTAATGGGAATGCTTAAATATAAAAACCCAAACTATCATATATTATGTATATCAATGGAATCATGTAATAATCTCATACAAATATTAGTACATCAAGCTCTTAGTACAATATAGAATCATTACACACTGTCATGCAGAAATTTGCATATCTATGCACCAATTTCTTGCCTCTTGATAGCTTGCCTCCATTGTGCAATCCCTGTTGAAGAAGACCCCTGAATGAATTCGAATTGGCCTTGCCTTGACTGCACAATCCTAATTGGCAACTCCAATGTGTGTCAGATGCATTGAATGCATCACTATAGTCACAACGGATAGTCCATCTCACCCTTTCACCTATCTCTCCTCTGGGTCTCCACTAGAACTGACATGCATTGTAGGTAACTACTATATTTGTTCAGTTGTTAGTGAGTGTTTAGTTGTGAATTAATTAACTAATTAATTCACTTAACCCTCACTAGTGTATCTTTCAGTTAGACTAGATACAATTGGCTCAACTAAGTTTAACTCACTTAACTGAGTTAAGCTGAATAGCAACTCTCGTAACTACTCTTCCAACTCTGTCATAACTTTTCCACTTCAGCTCTAACTGAGTCCTCCATGAATGAGCCACCAATAACCCTAGGAATTGCGTAATTCCTTTATCCCACTGATTTTCCAAATATTTTCACTGAAATAAAGTGCTCCAAGAGAATAAGTTGATGTTTATTGTCATATTATTATTAAGGGCTAATAATAATCGACATGCACCTACTTTTAGATTGACGATCTATAAATAGACTTCACCCAATATTCTAAAAATAGAATTTCAGATGTTTTTCACATTTGACCAACCATCTACAAATAGCATCCTGCAACTTATAGAATATGCTCACCATGTCTAAAAATAGACATACACCTAAAAATAGCCTGCAGGCCCCACTTAGTGAAGGTTCTTGATTTTCACTAAGCTCACCATCTTTTTGAATCTCAACACTCCCTCTCAACAAGATAGGCACTATCCTTCACCCCGATCCTGCCTCTATGGTATTTGAATTTTCTCCTGCCGAGCGCCTTCGTCAGAATATCTACATCCTGATCTTCCACAGGAATGTACTGAAGCAACATGATCTTCCGCTACACACAATCTCTGATATGATGATACCAGATATCAATATGTTTAGATCTATCATGAAACACAGGATTAATTGAGAGTTTAATGCAACTCGGATTATCACAATGTATCATTGTAAGATCTAAATGTGAACCGAACAAACCGACTAGGATCTTCCTCATCCAGATAGCCTCACATGCAGCTTGAATTATTTCCATGTATTCTGCTTTCGCTGAACTGAGTGCCACAGATATTTGTTTCTTGCTGTACCAAGAAACTGTTGTAAATCCGATACTAAAAACCCCTCCTGATGTGCTCTTTCTTTCTTTTGGGATGCCTGCCCAATCTGCATCTGTGAAGCCATGCAACTTCACCTCATCCATCTGTCTCTACCATAAGCCATACTCAGATGTGCCCTGAGATACCTCAGGAAATGCTTGCCTACCTTCCAAAAGAGCTTGGTAGGCTTAACCATCACTTGAGAAAGTTGGTTCACCGCATAGCATATGTCTAGTCTTGTATTAGATAAATACATGAGCAAACTCACTAACTGTCGATAAACAGTGGCATCCACTACCTTTGCCAATGTAACATCCTCTTTCCTCCAATTTCCTAGAAGAGGAGTATCCATGGGCTTGCAGCCCTCCATGTGAAACTTACCAAGTATCTCCCGAGCATACTTTCCTTGAGACACAAATAATTCACCTTCTCGCTGCCATATTTCCAACCCAAGGAAATAATGAAGGAAGCCCAAATCCTTCATCTCAAACTCCTTTGCAAGATCTACCTTGCATGAGTGTATCAACTGCTCATCACCCGTTAGTATTAAATCATCAATATAAAGAACAATGATTAAAATCTTACCCTCCACAACAATTTTGTATAAGTTTTCATTCGCTTCACTCTTGGTGACGTCAAGTCTAGTGAAATAGCTATCGATCTATGTGTACCAAGCACGTGGTGCTTGCTTCAACCAGTACAACTCTGTTTTAAGTATGCACACATGTGAATCACTCCTGAAGATCTCAAATCCTTCAGGCTTCTCAATGTACACCTCTTCCTTAATGATCCCATTAAGGAACGTAGTCTTCACATCCATCTGATGAATGTGCCAACCCATTTGCACTGAGAGAGCAAGGATGGTCCTTATGGAATAATATTGTGTGATAGGTGCAAAGGTTTCTTCATAATCAATCCCCTTGATCTGTGAAAAGTAATGAGCAACAAATCTTGCCTTATACTTCTTGACGCTCCCATCAACAACTTTCTTTACCTTGTAGATCCATCTTGATCCTACAACTGATTTACCCACCGGCCTTGGAATAATCTCCCAAGCATTGTTTCTGACAATGGAGTCATAATCCTCCACCATGGCATCTACCCATGTGGGCTCCTGAACTTCTTATTCAAAATAATATGGCTTTGTCATGATACACTTGCTCATAAGAGCCATGTATCCAGTAAATCGGTTAGGTGACTGTCTCTATTTGTGCTGTGATGTAGGGACTCTTACATTCTGTGTCGCATCAAGCTTCAGTCTCTCAGATTCTGTGGTATGATTTCTGCCAGTTCTGATGTTTGGTTTTGCATGAGTGGACTCCTCCACTCCATGATCCTCCTCCTGTGGCTGATACACATCTATAGGCTCATTTTTGGGAACAAGAAATTCCTCCTCTACATGCAAGTGTAGCTCCCTCTCAAGCGACAACTTCATGGCTTTCACCTCATTGAATTTTATATCCCGTCACACCACAGTCATTAATTTTTTTGGAAAATACACACAATAATTATGGGGTGTTTCTGTGTACCCCAAAAATATCCCAACTTCTACAGTTGGCTTCAGCTTCTTCCTGGCGTCCTTTGTCACATGAATGTAAACAGATGAGCCAAAAATCTTCAAATGAGAAATATCAGGCTTCTTACCAGTAAAAGATTCTTCAGGTGTACTCATGCCAAGTACGCTATGACGAAAATGGTTTTGTACATAAACCACAGTGTTTCATGCTTCCGCCCACAAGTGCATCGATAGGCCCTGGTCATGCAACATAGCTTGTGCAACACCCACGATCATTCTGTTCTTCCTCTCCACAACCCCATTCTACTGTGGGTTATGAGGTGCTATTAGTTCTCTTCGAATTCCTTCTTTGCTACAGAAGTCTTTCAATTCATTAGAGATATATTCACCACCATTATTGCTTCACAGAGCCTTCACTTGCTTCCCTGACTCCTTCTCCACCAATGCTTTAAACTCACAAAAATTTGAGATTTTTTCACTCTTCTTCTACATGATTAAGATCCAACATCTACAAGAATATTCATCAACAAAAATAACATAATACCTATGTTTTGTTGTTCAAGCAACCGAGAAAAATCCACACACGTCTGTCTGAATTCTCTCCAGGATCACCGAAGCACAGTTTTCCTTCTCATGAAAGGTGGTCTTCACAAACTTACCCATAGTACATCCCTTGCACTGATATGACTATGCAAGAGTACCCTTGAGAAGTCTAGTAGAAATCTGCTGCAAAATCTTCAAGGCGCCATGGTGAAGATGGCCCAATCTCCTCTGCCATAATTCGCCCTCGTCCTAGCTCACCACTTCTTCTACTTTGCCCATCATTGCAGTGCAGCCATCTACCTCCCTCTTGTAGAGATTATTAACTTGAATCCGTATCCTCTTGGTTTGACCCATTGTTTTATGTCGCAGGAAATATTTTCCCTCGCCGAAAACAACATCATAACCTCTGTCTTCCAACATTGCGACCAAGACCAAGTTATTATTCAGAGCTGGAACATGCATAACATCTTTCAACAGGAATGGTTTACCTGATTCCCTCTCAAAGGTAATGGTCCCAATTTTGGTTGCACTGTATCGACCATCGTCGCCCATCTCTATATGCATTTAAAGATCCTTCTTCTCCAAGTCACTAAAAAACTCCTTGCATCCTGTCATATGGAAATATGCACCACTATCAAGATACCACACCGATCCCATTGCGCTTGAAACCAAGCATACGATCAAAGAGAAATAAAGTTCAAATTGTGGGGCTAAGGCCTCTCCAGCTGCAGCTCCAGTAGCCTTCTTGTTCTTCTTTTTATGTGGGAAGTTAGTGGTGAGATGCCCATGTTCGTGACAGTGAAAACACTTCACTTTGGACAAATCCAACTTCTTACCTTTAGCCTCAGATTTTGAGTAGAATTTCTTCCCCTTACATTTCCTTGCTTTGGTAGCCAAATCTCAATTCTCTTCATCATCATTCTTCGATGAAGAGCCATCTCAGGTACTTCGCCTTATCTCCTCTTGCACAAGATCTGACCAAAGTCGCTCCCAATCCAGCAATTTCTCCCATCCATTGACAGAGTCCTGATAACTGTGCCAACTCTTTGGTAACCCAAGGAGAGCCAAGCTTACCAAGTCATCTTCCACAACTGTAATTTCCACACTTCCCAGTTCATCCTTTCATTGGACAAACTTTGCGAGATATTTTGGAATACTGTCGCCCTTCTCCATTTTTATTTTTCTTAGCTTATCTTTCAGTGCCAACTTCCTATGGTCGTTGCTTCTTTGGAGAGTATCTGTCAAAGCCTTCCACATTGAAAATGGAGTGGATTTCCCATGAAGGCTTGGCACAATACTGTCCTTCACACCTTCCAACAAAATTCTTCTTGTCTTCGCTACCTTATTTTACCATGCGTCAAGTAATGCAGCATTGCTAGAAGTAGGCTTAGGAACATCGCTGTCAATGAACTCCTTCAGTCCATTATCTTCAAGCACCGCCTCCATCCTATCCTTCCACGCTATGTACTTCGAGCTGTCCTCAAGGGAATACTCCAATCGCAACCCATTGAAATACATTTCAATGAATAATCAATTCTCGCACCAAGAAATTTCTGGAGCAAATTCGAATTGTCCACCAACACAAAACTCAGCAATTAATCACAATTGCAATCTCCAGTAATCAATATTTCTCTGATACCATGTAGAAATTTATTAATACTGATGTATTATTGGATCCTCCTAATCTAACAATATTTATCTTCTTGCTAAATACATAATCCTTCTACTATTAAACTTGCGGAAATTTAAAACTCAATTGCAAACACATGTGAATAAATTCAATCACACCTAACACAGTTGTTTAACGGGAAAGCTTAAAGCTAAAAACCCCAACTATCATATATTATGTATATCAATGGAATCATGTAATAATCTCATACAAAGCTTAGCAAATCAAGCTCTCAGTACAATATAGAATCATTACACACTGTCATGCAAAAATTTGCATATCTATGCACCAATTTCTTGCCTCCTGACAACCTGCCTCCACTGCGCAATCCCTGTTGAAGAAGGCCCCTGAATGAATTCAAATTTGCCTTGCCTTGACTGTGCAATCCTTATTGGCAACTCTAATGTGTGTTAGATGCATTGAATGCATCACTATAGTCACAACGGATAGTCAATCTCACCCTTTCACCTATCTCTCCACTGGGTCTCCACTAGAACTGACATGCACTATAGTTAACTATTGTATTTGTTCAGTTGTTAGTGAGTTATTAGTTGTGAATTAATTAACTAATTAATTCACTCAACTCTCACTAGTGTATCTTTCAGTTAGAGTAGATACAACTAGCTCAACTGAGTTTAACTCACTTAAATGAGTTAAACTAAATAACAACTCCTGTAACTACTCTTCCAACTCTGTCATAACTTTGCCACTTCAGTTCTAACTGAGTCCTCCATGCATGAGCCACTAGTAACCCTAGGAATTGTGTAAATCCTCCAGCTCGCTGATTTTCCAAATCTGTTCACTGAAATAAAGTGCTCCAAGAGAATAAGTTGATTTTTATTGTCAGATTATTATTAAGGGCTAATAATAATTGACATGCACCTATTTTTAGATTAACGATCTATAAATAGACTTTGCCCGATATTCTAAAAATAGAATTTCATCTATTTTTCACATTTGACCAACCATCTACAAATAGCATCCGGCAACTTATAGAATATGCTCACCATGTCTAAAAATAGACATACACCTAAAAATATCTTGCAGGCCCCACTTATTGAAGGTGCTTACTTTTCACTAAGCTCATCATCTTGTTGAAACTCAATACTTGCTAGAGTAGCGTGCAAGCCAAGATCCAAAGCATGGAATCTATGTTCTGCTAACACAGACCTTTCTAGTTCTCCCAGGAACGTTTTTACATCAGTTGAGGCATCATAATGTTGGAAATCACGTACCTCAGATGTTATACAACACAGAGCGTGGGTCACATGTTTACAGCGCAACCAAACACCTCATGGAGTTAGTTTTGCCAATTCTCTAGTTCTTTGTTAGAGTTTAAAAAACAAGAACTATCCTTCTCCCATTTAAAATTCCCATCTGCCGTTGGATTATTCCAGTATTCCTCGCACAAATTTAGTTTATATATTTGATCAATGTCGTCCTCAACACGCATTGGTTCAGTATACCTTTGACTTTTTGGAGGATCCAGAGGAATGATGATCCTAACTCCATTGCTATCAAATTCCATTCTCCGTTTCTTTAGATTGATAACACCATCCATGTCAATGGCCCAATACAATCCTAGCAGTGCAGGATAGGGACTAGTATTATCTAAAATTAGTATAACCTCAAAGTATGCGAACACCTTAAATCCTTCTATATTGACCACAAATTTTGAAAATATCTCCAAGGGAATGATCTTCTGTTGGTTATCCATGTACAATTGGATAGCGGACCATTCCAGCTGTTAGAGTCAGTCTCTTCATCCCTCCGTGAGAGATCAAATTTTCTCTTGTTACATTTCATTTTAGGTGTCTCACTCATTTCAGCCAGCTGCATTCTGTTAGGAGCATCGATCATCTGACGGTAGGGGTTTTTTCAGTCATGTTCCTCATGTCTTGTACCTGCTGGTCTATTCAGTTCATCAAAATCATGTACAGTCATGCTTGGTCTCAATAATTGGTAAAGAGTCATGTTAGGGTTTTAGGTTTTATTTGGTCTAGGGTTTTGTTAATTTGGTCTTCGAAATGTCTAATAATGCCAGCAGGCACATGAGGAAGTTTCAAATCACATTTCAGTGAAAAAATTTCATCATCATAACACTTGATAATGATTTTTCTTCAAAACCCTGTTTTGAAGAGAAATGGTCTATTTCATTTCTTTTTGTAATAAATGCATGTAATTTTTAAAAGTTATTCAAATGTAATAATTCTTTATGCGCAACCCTGGTTGCCTTTGCCAAACTTCTTGCCATTCATCCCTGCAAAATAGACAAGAAATTCATCATTCAGCTCAAACATTACAAAAGTGGGTTTTCAAGAATCAAAGAATCAAAATATTTGGCATAAAGATATTTTTGTGTTTCAAACAATTCATTTACAAGCCAAGACAAGAGTGAAGCCAAGAAAATCATGGAGGGAGCAAAGCCAGCATTGAAGGCCGAAACTGTGGTGAAGTTTACTGTCGCGGCAAACTGGGCAGTGGTCGTGGCGCACTGGCAGAGCATGGCGCATAGGGCCGCTCTGCACCGTGTTAATTTTCTCCAGCGCGGTGCACAAGGAAGGCGCAGAGCACTGGGTTGTGCGCGCAGCGCATTGGCCCGAAACAAAAAATTTCTGCCAGTCTTATCCGAAATCGAATTTGCTTGGTTGCTCTATGCTTGAGTAAGTCAAAATCATTCCCCTCTTGTCCATAACTCATGTTTGGTGTTGTTTGAGTTTGAAATATAAGAGTTTGAATCCCAAAACCTAAACCCTATCCTCTTGTTAACAATTGTTCCTTAGGGTTTTGAAGTTGGAGTTTAAAATTTGTTTTGGTGCCAAATGCTTCATTCCTCACTTGTTTCTTCCTCCTTCCCACTATTATAAATTCATTCACTCCCAAGCTCCATCTCCCTATCCCAAGTCATTTCATCTCACTCTCATTCTCCCTTTCCAATCCCACTTGTGAAATTCCTAAACCCCAAATTTCCCAAAATCCCAAAAATTCAAGTGGCTATCCCATTGTCTCTACATTTGTCAAATCAAAAAATTTTCAAAGGGAAAATTATCACTTGATTAAAACCCCATATTCCCCACTGCCCTATTTCCCACAGTTCCTCCCACATTTGGAAATTGAAACAAAGACACCAAATTCTCATTTTTTTTATCTCATACAAATCAACATATACTTGGCATAGACTTTCAACATCGTGGAGACGGATATTGATACCTCATATGACCAAGACAGTGATTCTACCACCGAGTTACATGCACCTAGGAGGTCTCATAAAAGTGGCAAACACGTAAGAGAAGAACCCACCTCATTGGCTCAATTGCAGGCTTGTCCACTTGCCATAGCTTGTTTTCAACAACAATCATGTTTTCAATATTGTGAAATGATTGCTAGGACTCATTATCATCAGGATTTGGCTCGTTTGTTTGTATTGCATTTGCATTATGGTCAGGTAACTCTTGCTGGTGTAAATTTCACTCTGACACCGGAAACCATACCCCAAGCGACTGGAATACCGAATGTGGGTGGATAGTGGAACAAAAGACAACAGGTGGACAAAGTGTATTATGAACCATACATCAGGCCTAGCTATGTGAGATAGCTCAGCCGAGTCTTTCCTTTCAGATTCTTGAAGGATTCCTATGCACCTCTAATGACATTCATTATCAGATACTTCAGCTATGAGGGTCGGTTCTCACGCCTCTATGCCTATCATATCAGATTATTGATGCATTTCACCAGAGTGAGGATGATGAAAATTCCTTATTTCATGTGCCAGAATATCGAGAGAATGACCGCTCTTGTGCAGAAGAAGACTCCTGAGCAGCAGTATGACAGTATTTATCACTATGCACTCATTAGAATTGTAGTGTTGCATCAGCTTGGCTTGTAGGGTATTACGTGGGAAGACTTCATTACTAATGATTTCTTTATAGCTCCTTCAGTTCCTCAGGAGGTTTTTCATGAGCCAGGCGAACCTTCATATCAGCCTGAAGGTCACGAGACAGATCCTATCAGTGTGCCAGTGTATGTCACATATCAGAGAGGCATGAGAGTATTATTTGCAGCAGCACAGCGAGTACTATCTCCACCTCGGGTGGAAGGTGTCTCGCTTCCATCATCAGCAGCACAGGTATAGGTACAGGACAGAGGAAAGAGGCCCATTCAGGATGAGGGGCCTCCAGGAGGCCAAGACACTGATTTCATACTCATTGACGATGATTTGAGCTCACCTAGCTCAAAGTTGAGAGAGATTATTTAGGAGCAGAAGGCGGAGATAGACATCTTGACCGACAAGTTGCAAAAATCCCAATGGATGATCGACTGCCTTGAGCAGTGAAACAAACAATTAGAAGATCAGCCAACAATCATGGAGTTACAAAACATCCGTGAGAACCGGCAAGCTGCCGAAAGAAGCCAAACCGAGATGACATCTATTGAGCACGAGATTGAGGCTGATCAGGAGACTTGGCTCGAAAGGGTCAATATTAACTTGGATAAGTTGTTGGTGAAGGAAAACAGGGAAAAGAACATGTTATGGCACATGAAGTACCATTATTGGGCGCGCAATCATGTTTGCAAGGCGCGAATTAAAATTTTGAAGGCAAAGCTAAAGAGGGCACTAAAGCATCGCAAAAGGCATGATAGACTCCAAATTTTGGCCGAAGCCTCTTTGGCCCAGCATAGTACTTGATTATGGACATTCAGCCCAAATTTCAAGAAATTTGGGAAACATTTTGTCAATTTTGAAATTTTTGGTCTTAAAACAGGTTTTTTCGCCCGACGCGTCGTGCCACTTGGCGTGCGCTTACAATTGGGAGCTCCTTTGGAGGAACGCTTTGCATTTATGGATTTTTCATAAAAAATTATGCATGCTCATAAATTAACTAAGGATTTGGACAAGTTTTGGGTTTCCTGAAGGGTCAAAAACACCTTAAAAATGGCCTTTCTGCCACTTTTTGCACACATAGGAAGCAGTGTTGGGAGATTTGATTTTTGGAGGGGAAAATGGAAACGAAATTCAGAAATTCCACTTGGGTTGAAAGTATACAGGTAGATATTTCCAACGAGCTATGCTGCGCTCAATTTGGACTTCGAGAAGGCCCTCAAAATCAGCCTCAAATTGGCGCGACGCATACAGATTTCAGGTGCGGCGCATTGGGAGTTTTGGTCTCATTTTCACTCAGCAGCTCAGATTTTCGCCTAGTTTTGGCCAGTTTGACTTTTTCATCTTCAAATGTGAAAATATTGATGTAATTTCATGGCTTTGATGTCATTTTGGCACATTTTTACTCATCCAAGTAGATTCATTCACCAAAAAGTGAAAAGTAACTGAATGAATTAGTTTCCTATCATATAGAGGCAAGTTGTTTCATTGCTTACTTTCTAGTTCCTAGTTTAGATATGGTTGAAACAGCTCCTAGAATGGTGGGCTCGACCCCTAGAGGCATGGGGATGAGTTAGGCTTGTCTATAATTTGTAATTTCTCAGTCATTTTCAGGGTTGGACACTTGGGATTGCTTGGCACTTCATTGTACATTTCATCTCTACATTTTTTGGCAAAGGAATAGACCAGGGTTTGCAACACTCTTTGGGATCCATGTGGCTCTATGTTTTGATGGTGTGTTTCTCTCTATGATTTTAATTTTACTGATGTTTTATGTGCACCATTTTCCTACTTATTTCTTCTTAAATTAAACAAACAAGTTATAAAGGTGGAATTCATTAGATTTCTTTTCTCTGCCTTGAGTTTTGTTTAATTTTCCATGTTTTCATCTGTTTGAAGAGGATTATTGAGAGCCTCTTTCCCTCTTCTGTTCCTCACCGGTCTGAACCATCCATTCATTTAATCCAAAGCATCAAAACAATTGCCTTCCTTGCCCCATTCAGAACTCTGCAAAAACTAGGTCTCATCCTTGGACCCAAAACTGCCTTTCCCTTTGATTCCAACAAAAAACCCCCAAAATCAAAATCAAACCCTTTTACTTATATACCTAGCCTAAAATCAGCCTTTATTCAGTCATCTCAAGCCTTATTGATTATATTTTTTGAGATTGACCTGGAGAGAGCCCTCTCCTGATCTGGTAGGGCTAGCTACCAAACTGAGCGTGGTTTGATGTTACCCTGAACTCTGCCTTCCTTCAGCATGAGGTAGATTTAGGAAATAACATAGTGGTGACCATACTAGGGATAAAATGGTTTGCTTGTTAGTGTTATTTGATTTATAAGCTACAGACGGAGCCTGAAGTTATGCCAGGTAGCCTTCGAAATGCTCTTGCTTTGCATTAGCGAAAGTAGATAAACATTGCTTCAGTCAATCTCCAGTCTAGTTTGTAAACGTAACATTTAACTTGTGAATTTTCCCCAGTAGATTAGACATTCTGGACTTTTGGGTGATGAGTCTAGAATTCGAATAGGCTGAACAAGTTGGTTTTGTCCTTTTGATTCTTGAGATAATTCAACACACTGGCTTCTAGACGACATACCAGAGCAAATCCTGATCCCGATCCACCTCCAGTGTATGAAAATCCTAATCTGATTTCAAGAATTCATCATCGAGAAGGTCTTGTGATTCCTCTGTTTAAATCTCATTCATGTCCCGCTGTTTTCGAATATCTTGAAGACATTGAATTTTTATGAGCAGTTTGAGTTGTCGTTGTTCGAAACTAAGTCTGAAAGTGCTCTTGATTCTACTGTTTTGAATCCCGAATTTATCAAATATCTTGAAATTGAACAAGCTAATAAATCCATTGATAGTTACATCTTGAATATTCAGAACTCTATTGTGGCAACGAACACCCCTGAATTCATAGAGTCCGCATCTGAAACGCTTGGGCCATCCGAACTTACCTCTGGTTCACAAATTCCTACTGAGCCTCCTTTTATTCCTACCATTCCTATGCAACCTTATATCCCTGATCAAAAATCTGCAGTAGTTTCACCTCCATCCCCACCTCATACATCAACTGCTCCGACTACTCTGATATCCCCAAATCCAGTTGTGAATCCACTGAGAGCGATGGCTGCTCGATTTGCACCCCTTGTATTACCTCAGAATTTGGATGACATGCCTGCAGATTACCAAAGTAAAATCCCATTGTTTGATGGCACTCCTCAAATTTTTCCTGCTCAACAACATGTAGACAAGATGGCATATTTCTTCGATCTCCATGAAATTGATGCAGAAAATGTAACCATGAGATTATTTGTGCAAACTTTCGGAGGAGAAGTAAGAAAGTGGTTCAGAGCCTTGCCGGCTAGAAGTATTCCTACATTGGCTGAGCTTCAGAGACAGTTCTTGGATTGATGGGAAGTAAAGAAATATCCTCTTCAGATCACTTCTGAATATACCAAGATCAAGCGAAACATTGGTGAGTCTGTGCAAGACTATTGTATTAGATTTAATGCGGTTTACAATGCAATTCCTGATGATTTAAGGCCATCTAGGAAGTCATCTTTGCTTAAGTTTCCAGATGGTTTTGATCCGTACATGGCCTATCAATTGAGAGAAAGAGATCCGGCCACCTTAGAAGAGATGCAGAAAATTGCAGTTAGTGTTGAAGCTAATTTGAATGACAAGAGAGCTAGATTGAAAGCTGAGAAGAAAGTAGTAATAAAGGAAGAAGATTCTACTTCAGATCAAGTACTTCGTAAGGTGGAAAATATGATTGAAAGGTTAACACTTGATAAGCCTAAACCACAGATTAGAAATCCTAATTTCCGTGGTTAGCAGCAACCACAATTCAGGATCAAACAACGAGAGCAGCGAGCACAAGAACCAGCAGTCCAACAGCAGGTAAAGACACCTCTACAGCAGAATTTTGTTGGTCAGGAATCTGATGATGAAGAGAATGTAACAGGGGAAGAGAATCAAATTTTTACACTTGATGATATGCCTACCTCATCACTGAAGATGAGGAGTATTCAGAAAGTTCAACGATACAAAAAAACGAGGATTTCATCTTGGCAAACGAGACAGCTCTCGAAGAAGAGTCGGATGAGTATCAGAGAGGTTATATGAATGCTTTGTTCGCCCAACAGTGACAATATTCACTTAGAAACAGAGGTGTGCCTGTTAACCCAATTCAGAAGAGAAAGGAAGTTTCAGCACCAAAGAATGATTCACCTGTTGCACAAAAGAAGGGAAAAGAGATAGCTGATCCTACTATTAGCAAATTACCATCAGCAGAAAAATCAAATCAGCCAATTGTATCCAAGGACAAGGCTGAAAAGAAATATGTTCCATCCAAAGAGGTAGAAAAGACTTCAGCTTTTAGTTTAGAAAATGAAATTTCTAAGTTGAAAGTATCCATTCCTTTGACTGAATTAATGAAGAACAACAGTTATAGGGGTCAGGTCTCTAAAATTTTGAATTTTGATCCAATGTCTGATATGGTGAATGTGGAAGATGATCAAACTGAGTTGATATTTGGACCAGCATTGGATGGTGAGTCTCCAGATAGTGATGTGCCTCCCTTTTATATCAGCCTTAGATTGCATGATTTTGTGTTACATAATGCCATGTTTGATTCCGGAGCTTCTCATAATCTTATGCCGAGGGAAATCATGGAGAAGTTGGGTTTGGACATCACTAGGAAGTATCATGATCTTTATTCTTTTGATTCCAGCTGATTAAGATGCATTGGGCTTATTAAAGACTTGGTTGTTAGTTTGGATCAGATTCCGACGAAGAATGTTCTGATGGATGTGGTTGTGGCAGATATTCCTCCCAGATTTGGTATGCTTCTTTCCAGGTCTTGGGGAGAAAAATTAAAAGGAACATTGCAACTTGATTTCTCCTATGCTATGATTCCCGTGTTTGGTCAAATGAGAAAATTGCACTAGGAGTAAAAGATGAAGTATATGATTACCAGCAAGGAGAAATCGGTAAATCATCCGATTAATTATGTACATACAGATTTAGAATATTTTGTTTTGTATTCAGATAGTTTCAATGATGTAAATATTCAGTTAGTTGAAGTAGAAGACATTCCAAAGATTACAGAAAATTTCAGAGAATTTTTGAAGAAAGAAAGACAGAAACAGGAAAGCACCGCTAAGCAATCAACCTTCCAAAAGCAACAGAAAGTTGATGGACAGCAAGCAGAAATAACAGAGCAAACTGAATTTCAGCACTTGGAAGAAGATGAAGATGGTCTGTGGACCATGGATTTTGATGGTGCAGTAGGAAATGACAGTGCTGGAATCGGTATTTGGGTACGCAGTCCTTTTTCCACTCCAAACAAAGTGCCAAGTAACGTACGAGTATGTTATTACAAGTTGGCTTTTGATTGTTCAAATAATGAGGCTGAGTACGAAGCTTTGATTCTTGGTCTGAAAATACTAAGAAAATTGAATGCTAAGGGGATTGCAGTATATGGCGACTCCGAATTGGTTATTAAGCAGGTGAAAGGTGAATATCAAGTGAAGCATCCTCGAATGCAGGCTTACCAAAATGCAGTTTTGGATATCCTGAAATTGTTTTCAAACTATACTTTGACATGTGTTCCTCGTATTCAAAATGGTATTGCAGATGCACTTGCTAAGGCAGCAAGTAATTTGAATATTCCAATGAAATCAAGTAATAAATTCGAAATTCATGTGAAGCATCGTCCGACTATCCCGGATAATCAAAGATATTGGCAAGTGTTCCAAGATGACAAGGAGATTGATGAATTTATGCAAAACAAAGGTAAATTCAGAGACACCTCTATTGATGTAGAACATGATGATGGTGAAGCTGATGTAAAAATCAATCAAATGGAAGTATTTCAGCTAAAAGATAATGTCATTCCTAAAGGTTTGATACCTTTAGAGGAGGTCTTTGACCAAGATGATGTAGCTCGAAAACCAACTTTGCGGCCAACCGAGAAAGGAGTTGAGCAGGTGAACATTGGAACAGCTGAAAATCCAAAGATGGTGAAATTTTCCAAAGCATTGCCACCAGAGGTAAAAGCCAATTATATTAGTTTGTTGTCATCTTTTTCTAATGTATTTGCTTGGGACTATTCAGACTTGAAGACATACGACACGAACATCATTCAACACACCATTCCAATCAAGCCAAATTAGAAGCCTTTCAGACAGAAGCTGAGAAGAATCAATCCAATGATGCTGCCATCAATTGAAAAGGAGGTAAACAGGTTGTACAAAGCAAGAATCATCATTCCCATCAGATTTTCTGATTAGATTTCTAATTTGGTGCCCGTGCACAAGAAGACAGGTGAGATTCATTTGTGCATCGATTTTAGGAATCTAAATAAAGTTTCCTTGAAAGATAATTATCCATTGCCAAAAATGGATCACATACTTCAACGAGTAGTTGGAGCATCTCATATGTCACTACACGATGGTTATTCTGGGTATAACCAAATTCTGGTCCATGAGGATGATAGAGACAAAATAACGTTCACCACTCCGTGGGAAACTTTACATTATGCTAAAATGCCTTTCGGTTTGAAGAATGCTGGTGCCACATTTCAGCGAGCAATGGATATGGCATTTTCAAATAAGAAGGATGTTTTTTTGGTTGTGTATCTTGATGATTTGACAGTATTTTCCAATTCAGATGAAGAGCACATGTATCATTTGAAAATTGTCTTTCAAAAGTGCAGAAAATATGGTGTGTCACTCAATCCGAAGAAGAGTTTGTTTGCCATGGATGAAGGAAAACTACTTGGTCATATTATCTCAAAAGATGGCATTCGTATTGATCCAGCACGAGTAGAAGTTATTTAGGAAATTGAACCTCCCCGGAACAAGAAGGAGATCCAGTCTTTTAATGGTAAGATTAATTTTTTACGTCGCTTTGTGCCTAACCTTGCAGAATATCTAAGAGATATTACAAACATGCTTAAGAAAGACAATGTAGTTAAGTGGACTGAAGAGGCGGTAAAGTCTTTCAATTTAGTAAAATTGGCTCTTTCTTCAGCTCTGGTTTTGATCAGTCCAGACTACACTCAGGATTTTATTTTGTTTTCATTTGCTTCAGAGCATACTATGGTAGTTGTGTTAATGCAGAAAAGAGATGAGCATGAAAAACAAATTTCTTTTTTCAGCCGAACTATAAGAGATGCAACCTTAAAGTATAACATCATTTAAAAGCAATCTCTTGCACTAGTGAAAGCATTGAAATATTTTCGAGTATATATTCTGCATTCTCATATTTTGGCTTATGTTTCTAATGCTACTGTTAAGGATGTTTTAGTGCAAACAAATCCAGAAGGGAGACGAGGCAAGTGGATTGCAGCTTTGTTGGAGTATGATGTGGAGATAAAGCCTACTAAGTGTTGGAAATATGATGCAGAGTGTTGTCCTTGATGACAACCCACTGAATGAAGATGAAGACATGCAACTGTTGACATGTGTTGTCCTTGATGGCAAACCACCTGATGAAGTTATTCTTGACTTGATGGACTTGGTAAATGATGTAAATCTGATGTGATATGATGTTTGTTGACAATATGATGATGAGTGTTGTCCTTGAAAGACAACCCACTTGATGAAGATGATGAAAACTTACTTGATGAAGTTGTGCTTCATAGAATATGTCCTTGATGAAGGAAATCTGATGTATCTACAGTGAGTGAAGAAAGGAATTCAGCATGTGCTAATTCTATGATGAAAAAGAGTATGTCTCTAGGTATACGCGGATTTGCCTAGGGGAAGTCGTGTATGCACGCGGAAAGGAACGTTCCAAGTCGCGTATGGGCAAAAGCGCTCAAAAAGTGCAAAACCAGGGGTAACCACCATGGTATTTTCCCATTGTATTGGGTAATGATCCGCCTAATTGACCCCGTCCAGGTAGTTTTGGGCTCATGGTATTGCTTTGGCCCATGGTATTGAAAAAGGGGCTCATGGTATTGAAAAAGGATAAACCTATATAAGGAGAAGAAATTCATTGTGCAAAACAGGTGTGTGGGTGCAAGATGTCTGAGCTTGAATGAATACTTCTCTCTAAAGTAGATCTGAATGGAAAGGGTTACACTTGAAGATAAATCTGAATGTATGATGCACCAATGATGAAGAAGGGGATCTAGATCTGAAATGCTCTTGTATCTACTAGATCTGCTTATGGAAGGCCTAGATCTGTGATGAGGCGAACATCTAGGCGAACATCTGTCTGAAGTAAAAGGGTAAATCTGATCTGAATATCTGATCTGAAGAAGTATGATGATCTGTAAAGATTGAAGATCTATACGCTACTTCGCCGCGGAGGAAGCGCGTATATACGCGGCTTCTCTGAAGTGAAAGCGCGTATGCACAATGAAATACATACAGAGGTATACGTTGGTTTGTGTGGACGGAAGCGCGTATATACGCGACATCAGTGAAGGGAAAGTGCGTATGCAAACTAGGGTTTGCTAAAGCAAGGGGTATGAAATATCTAATCTGTTCTGCTGTGTTTCTGCTATCTGATCTGTGTTGACAAGTATCTGTTGGTGATGTATGTCTGTGCTTAAAAGTATGGAAAGGGTCCAGTCTGAAAATATGATGAAATGTGGCCTGTAAGTGTTGTTCTATTGAAGTTGTTGGATCCAGTGTGAAAAACGATGAAACGTGGTCCATAGAGGTGCTTTCGAGGGTTGTAGCCTTCGCCGGGGTTGTAGCTCCCTTCCAGGTGAGGCTGGTAAACAAGACGGGGGGTTGGAGCGGTCGTAGCTCCCTTCCGTGAGAGACCGGTAAACGAGTCAGGGGTAAACGAGTCGTGGGGTCTTAGCTCCCTTCCAGGAGAGGCCGGTAAACGAGTCAGGGGGTTGGAGCTCCCTTCCAGGAGAGGCTGGTAAACGAGCGCAGGTGGGTGCCTGCGTGCTGGTCAAGTCTGCGCCAGCACATATGTTGTAAGATGTTTTCTCTATAATAAAATATTAAAGGCTGAGCAACTGCAGCGGTGGTTTTCTCCCGACTTGGGTTTCCACCTAAAAATCCTGGTGTTCATGTGTGATGCTTTGTGTGATGGTTTATTCTGTTCTTACTGCACATGTTTACTATTTATTGAACATCTGATGAATGAATAATGGAATGATATAAGCAAAGAACTAATGACATAATTAGGTCTCTGTGTATACGCAAGTTTTATGAAGGATATCCACGTGTATATGCTAGTTGGCTTCAGAAAAGTAGCATATTGGTTTTAGAGCATGAAAAAGTAAAAAGTTTTGAGTATGCAGTAAATACTGATTCACCCCCCCCTCTCAGTATTTTTTCCCAACAATTGGTATCAGAGCAGGTCCTTGTGCAGAAGCTTGATCGCTTAAAGGAGATCCGTTGCAATGGGAAGTCAAGAAGGAGTAATGTCTATAAAGCCACCTCTATTCAATGGAAGCAATCTGATATTCTGGAAGGTACGTACAAAAGCATATCTGCAAATTCTTGGTGCAGATGTATGGGCAATCGTGGAAGAAGGTTATCAATACCCGGCAAGTATTCCTACTGATGCAGCTGAAAGAAAGAAGTATGAAATCAATGCCAAAGCAGTGAATGTCTTATTGGGAAGCATGTCCGAATCAGAATTTGCTAAAGTGATGCAGCTACATTCAGCAAAAGAAATATGGGACAAAATCATTCTAAGCTATGAAGGAGACACAAAGGTAAAAAGTGCAAAACTCCAAACTCTTAGAATTGAATATGAAACTTTGAAGATGCATAGTGATGAAAGTGTTGCCAGTTTCTTTCTTCGTCTAGATGATATTGTAAATCGGATGAGAAATTTGGGTGAAACCATAACCGATACTACTCTAGTGGAAAAGGTCTTAAGATCCTTGACTTCAAAATTTGACTCTAAAGTTTCAGCTATTGAAGAAAGGCAAGATCTGCAAACTCTTACCATTGTTCAATTACATGGTATTCTGACTGCTTTTGAAATGAGACAAGGAGGTCCTTCTCAAATAAGAGAAGCTGCTTTTAAGGCATCTACAAAAGGAAAGGAAAAGGAAGTTGTTAAAGAATCCAGCTATATATCCGACGAAGAAGAAGCAAATTTCGTGAGAAAGCTCCAACTAGGTACTGGAAGATTCAAAGGTAAGCTTCCCTTCAAATGTTTTGAGTGTGGAAAAGTTGGTCACTATGCTGCTAAATGTCCTTATAGAGAAAAACATGGTAAAGGGAAACAATTTGAAAAGAGAAAGAGTTACTATGCAAAAGAAGATGATGATGAAGTGTCCAGTGAAGATGAAGAAGATTCTAACCATGATCTGAAAGTGCTCATGGAAAAGAAGCAAAAGAAGAAGCCTACTCGAAACAAGGAGACCTCTCAGAAAACACGGTTAGCAGAAATCGAAGAAGATGAATCAGATAGTGATTGGGGTCATCCTTTGCATGATCTTCGTGGTACAAACGATGATGAAATTTGTGAAAGTAGTATTTTGGAATTAGAGAAAGCTCTCAAGATCAAAGATGAAGAACAACAAAGAGCAATTGATAAGAAAGATTCTATCAACAAAGAGATGATCTCTCAAATGAAAGAACAAACAAAAATGCTGAATGGTCAGGTGGACAAGTATCAAAGGTTTCATACTTATGCATCCAATCGAATTAGAGAACTAGAAGCAGAAATCAACGATAAAAATGCAGATCTCGAAAAATCAAGCAAGAATAATGAAGGACTTGAAGCTGCAATCATCTCTCTGCAAGCAGATCTTGAAGCATCAAGTAAGAAGAATGAGGAACCTCTACAAACCTTTGAAAAGGAAGGCCTTGAAGCAGAAATCATCTCTCTCAAAGAAGATCTGGAAAAATCAAAAAGGAAGAATGAAGAGCTACAACAAACATGTGAAGAAAACGAAGATTGGTTGAAAGAAGAGATTCTAAATCTGAAGGATCAAGTAGAAGATGGAAGAAGGAAAGAAGAAATCATGACAAAGCAATGTCAAGCCTTGGAAGTTGAGGTAAACATTCTCAAAGGTAAATTAGAAGAAAAGGTAAAACTTTTGAGGTTTCAAGATAGTACTAATATTTTGGACAATATTCTGAGTAATCAAAGGTCTCCTGCTATCAAACTTGGTCTTGGTTTCCATGAAACTATTAAAGGAGAATCTAGCTCACAATGAGGTGCTAAAGAATCAAAGGACATCAATGCAAAATATGAAGTATTGAAAGAAACAAAAGATCAACCAACAATCATGAACTCTCAAAGGAATTCATTCAAGAACGTTGAATGCTTTAAATGTCATAATTATGGGCATGTTGCAGCAAATTGCAGAAGCAGAACAATTCAGCCACAAACAAACAGATTCTATTCAAAAAGGTACTTTGGTAGATTCAAGGGATATTGTTTCTCATGTAACAAGTATGGACATAAAGCAGCTGATTGTAAAAGGAGGAAGATTAGAAATACTCATTATGATTCTTATGGTTATTTTTCTGGACATATGAGATGTTATTCTTGTAAAAAATATGGACATGTAGAAAAGGAATGCAGGTTGAATAGATATGAGAAATTGGAAAACTTCCAGCACACAAATAGAAATTTTAAACAAATCTGGAAAAAGATGGAGGGATGGAATAAGAATCAATCTAGAGAAGAAAAGGATTTTTTTGTGGATACTCTAGAAGACAATGACTTTCTTGAAGAAAACACTCAATTCAAGATAGAGGACCGATCAGAAACGTAGGGAATTTTGACCCTACTGCAGTCATATGCTTCTGAAGCTGACTTTTCTTATTGACTGCAGGAATGATGTGGGATACATTATAAGATTTAGTAATGTATCGTCACAGGGGGAGCAATGCATGATGACTCTCATGGTTGATTTGATTATTCTGGTTATGTTTACTTCTGACAGCGCATCTGATGTGGAAAGGACAGGTACAAGAGGTACAAGCCCAGGAGGAAATGAAGGAAGATGAAAATTTTCTATGCTTCACCTTCCATACGCGGGTTATATTAACAAAATTCGCGTATACACGCGAGTTTCATCAGACACAGTCACGTATGCATTGATGATAAGAGAATTTATATGCTAGCTGATGATCTGGAGCAGAGGTTCAGGGGGAACATCAGTCTGATTGTTGACAACTGTCTTATTGACTCTGTATCAGCTTAGTTGCTCAGTCCTAAAATGATATGATACATGGTTTCTTGTGTTGAATATTGTGGATGAGTCCTGTGTGCTTGTTGATGAAGAGTATTCATTGTTGAGATGAAAGTCCTATAATTCAGAGATAAGAGCAGCCCATGCAGAGATTGTTGCTGATGACTTGCTGTTGAAGGTGCTTCAGATTGCACAAGCTAAGGAAGAGCACTGGTTTAGGGGGAGTAGCAGGTTGAATACTAATGATTGCATTGTTGGCAATATGACTGCTTATTCTTTGGTTTTGTGATACTCATGCTCAAATTGATAATGACTTAGTACATGGTTTATTGTGATGAGACTTTGAGCCTTGGTTGTTGATAAATATATTTTGTACTCACACATGGATGAGTTGGATGTCATTTGATTCAGAAATAAATCATACAGAGTTTGTTACTATGGTTGAAAGATATTTTGCCTACATATGTTACTTCATGTTAAATCTTGAAGATCATGGTGATGTTGGACCACATGGATGATTGCTTGACACCTATGTGAAGATGTTGTTCTGGTATGAGAATCTCTCTTGGAAAGATAGTATTGATGCTGCAAAGAATCTGAAGGCTTGGTTACTATTGTGCTGATGCTACAACCGTTGGATGACGCTTGAAGACACTATTCTATCTATCTGTAGTCCAGGAAAGCAGTCAAATATCTCAGAAAGAAGCTGAACACTGTCTTTGCCTCACAGAGAATCAGATCTGGTTGAAATTTAGAAGATGGCATTGGATACGCGGGTTTCATGAAACACAGTCGCGTATATACGCGAGTTCCTGCACAGAAAACCGCGTATGTTTGGTTGCTGGAAATTTTTGGTTGGTTCAGCTCTCTTCAGCACAGCTGCAGTGCTGTTTGGTATCTCTGATACTGTTTGGTATCTCTGGTGGTGTTCCAGTTCTCATAATTATGTTTCTAATGTTTTGATGAAGATGCCTTGATGATTTGTTGGTGGAAGTTTTCAGGATGCACAAACTAAGGGGGAGCCTTAGTCTTTTGGAAAGATTGCTTGGTTGCACAGATTCAGGGGGAGCATTAGCTTTGCTGATTATAATGCAGTGTTGGCATTATGATGGTTCTGAAAATATGTTCTCTTTCTTGAGGACTTTCTGGTGTTGGTCTTAAAAGTTATATTTGTAGTTTGATGAAAAGGTCTTGTTGAGACTCATGTTGTAAATTTGTAATATTCAGTCATGTAAGGACTTGTCAATTTTGTAAACCCACTTGGTTGGGTAGCTGAGTCAAATTTTGTAAACCCACTTGGTTGGGTAGTTGAGTCTCATATTGAAATCCACTTGGATGGATAATTGATGTAAGTATGAGTCTTTGGTGATAAGAAGTTCATAAAGTCATGTACTTCATTGACAAATATGTTTGAAGATTCAGCATGAACTCAGGGGGAGCTTGGCCACTTCAGCACATATCAGATCTGCAGAATGTTTCTTCCACATGAGGAGAAAAGGGGGAGAGTGTTGGTTTTTGATCCGCCCTTTGCCCTTGATGTCAAAAGGGGAGAATGACATGGTGTTTGAATGAAGAGAAGATAATGATGTCAAATATTTGGGAGAGTGACATATTTGGGATAGTGACATGGTACCTATCTGTTGTGGTAACCAAACACCATCGTGGTTGCCATCAAGTCCAAAGGGGGAGATTGTTGGAAATATGATGCAGAGTGTTGTCCTTGATGGCAACCCACCGAATGAAGATGAAGACATGCGACTATTGACATGTGTTGTCCTTGATGGCAAACCACCTGATGAAGTTATTCTTGACTTGATGGACTTGGTAAATGATGTAAATTTGATGTTTGTTGACAATATGATGCTGAGTGTTGTCCTTGAAAGGCAACCCACTTGATGAAGATGATGAAAACTTACTTGATGAAGTTGTGCTTGAGAGAATATGTTCCTGATGAAGAAAATATGATGTTTCTACAGTGTGTACAGAAGGCAATGAAGAAAGGAATTCAGAATGTGCTCAAAATATGATGAAAAGAGTATGTCTCTTTGTATACGCGGATTTGCCTAGGGTAAGTCGCGTATGCACGCGGAAAGGAACGTTCCAAGTTGCGTATGGGCAAAAGCGCTCAAAAAGTGCAAAACCAAGGGTAACCACCATGGTATTGACCCATTGTATTGGGTAATGATCCGCCTAATTGACCCCGTCCAGGTAGTTTTGGGCTCATGGTATTGTTTTGGCCCATGGTATTGAAAAAGGGGCTCATGGTATTGAAAAAGGATAAACCTATATAAGGAGAAGAAATTCATTATGCAAAACATGAGTGTGGGTGCAAGATGTCTGAGCTTGAATGAATACTTCTCTCTGAAGTAGATCTGAATGGAAAGGGTTACACTTGAAGATAAATCTGAATGTATGATGCACCAATGATGAAGAAGGGGATCTAGATCTGAAATGCACTTGTATCTACTAGATCTGCTTATGGAAGGCCTAGATCCGTGATGAAGCGAACATCTAGGCGAACATCTGTCTGAAGCAAAAGGGTAGATCTGAACTGAATATCTGATCTGATGAAGTATGCTGCTCTGTAATGATTGAAGATCTATACGCTACTTCGCCGCGGAGGAAGCGCGTATATACGCGGCTTCAGCGAAGAGAAAGCGCGTATGCGCAATAAAATATACACTGAGGTATACGCCGGTTTGTGTGGACGGAAGCGCGTATATACGCGACATCAGTGAAGGGAAAGCGCGTATGCAAACTAGGGTTTGCTGAAGCAAGGGGTATGAAATATCTGATCTGTTCTGCTGTGTTTCTGCTATCTGATCTGTGTTGATAAGTATCTGTTGGTGATGTATGTCTGTGCTTAAAAGTATGGAAAGGGTCCAGTCTGAAAATATGATGAAATGTGGCCTGTAAGTGTTGTTCTATTGAAGTTGTTGGATCCAGTGTGAAAATTGATGAAACGTGGTCCATAGAGGTGCTGAGGGTTGTAGCCTTCAGTCAGGGGGTTGTAGCTCCCTTCCAGGTGAGGCTGGTAAACGAGATCGGGGGGTCGTAGCTCCCTTCCAGGAGAGGCTGGTAAACGAGTCGGGGGGTCGTAGCTCCCTTCCAGGAGAGGCTGGTAAACGAGTCAGGGGGTCGTAGCTCCCTTCCAGAAGAGGCTGGTAAACGAGCGCAGGTGGGTGCCTGCGTGCTGGTCAAGTCTGCGCCAGCACATATGTTGTAATATGTTTTCTCTATAATAAAATATTGAAGGCCGAGCAACTGCAGCGGTGGTTTTCTCCCGACTTGGGTTTCCACCTAAAAATCCTGGTGTTCATGTGTGATGCTTTGTGTGATGGTTTATTCTGTTCTTACTGCACATGTTTACTGTTTATTGAACATCTGATGAATGAATAATGGAATGATATAAGAAAAGAACTAATGACATAATAATATCTCTATGTATACGCTAGTTGCATGAAATATATCCACGTGTATACGCGTGTTTACTGAAGGAAAGTAGCGTATGGGTTTTAAGGAATGAAAAGGTGAAAATTTTTGAGTATGCAGTAAATACTGATTCACCCCCCCCCCCTCTCAGTATTTTTCCCAACACTAAGCTTATCAAAGGATAGGCGCTGGCTAAGCTAATAATGGCTGAATCGAATTTTCATGCCTTAGACATAAATCTGATTGCTGCTATGTCCGAGGAGAATGAGGAAAGTTCGCCAATTCAAGTATCAGAAATTTTTGTTCTTACTCCCTGGTATTCAGATATTGTATATGTGCTTCAAAATTTGTCACCACCGCCAGGGATGGCTAAAAACAAGAGTAGAACATTGAAATTGAAGGCTGCAAAATTTTGTATCTTGAATACTGCACCTTATTGGAAAGATCCCGGTGGTGTTTTGTTGAATTGTTTGGTGGAAGAAGAAGCAAAGCGGGTTATGGAGGATTTCCATAAGGGAGATTGCGGGGGTCACATTTTTTGGAAAACAACGGCCAACAAGATTTTGAGAGCAGGATATTATTGGCTGACTCTTTTCGCTGATGTATATAAGACTGTTAAAAGCTGTCATGAATGTCAGATTTTTGAAGGGAGGAAGAAATTACAGCCTTTACCACTTAAACCCATTGAAGTAAGTGCACCTTTTCAGCAGTGGGGGTTGGATTTCATTGGCGAAATTCATCCTACTTATTCAGCTCAGCATAGATGGATCCTGACAGTGACAGATTATTTCACGAAATCGATTGAAGCGATTCCCACCAGGCAGGCCACAGATTCGGTAATAATTTCATTTCTTGAGAATAATATTCTGTCTCGTTTTGGCTGTCCGAACAAGTTAATTACTGATAACGCAACAGCTTTCAAGTCAAAAAGAATGATTGATTTTTGTGACAAATATCAAATCATTTTGGGACACTCAACCACTTATCATCCGCAAGGCAACGGATTGGCTAAGTCCTCGAACAAATCTTTGGTCAACATCATCAAAAAGTTGCTGGAAATAAACAAGAAAAGTTGGCATAAGAAGTTGGTTAATGCACTTTGGGCAGACAAAGCGAGTCAGAAGAAGTCTATCGGCATGTCCCCTTTCGAGCTAGTATATGGATTTGATACAGTATTTCCTACCTCTCTCGTAGTTCCGGTGGTCAAACTTCTTCAGGAAGCTGGCAGTGAAGAAGATCATATGCAGAGAAGAATAAATCAAATGATCCATTAAGAAAATATATGACAGAAAAGTGAAAGTGGACAAGTTTCAATTGGAAGAAGTGGTGCTGAAATGGGATGCAAGAAACGAAGAAAAGGGTAAGCATGGTAAGTTCGAGAATCTCTAGAAAGGTCCCTTCAAAATTGCTGCATATCGGGGTCAGAATGCTTTCCTTCTGAAAGAGATGAACGGGGAAGATTGTCCAGGAGGGTCGGTCAATGGTCGGGTGCTCAAGCGGTATCATTTCTGAAATGTTTTCTACTGTTTACATTGTCATTGTATATACCATTTTATTTCAGTTTCATTGCAAGAGTGTGCTATCATCCTTTCTTCAGTTTGGGGCCCGAGGTGAAGGCTATAACTCTGGAGATTGATTTCATCTTTGATTTGAGCTTCTGATTCAGGTTTATCAGTATTTTTGGTTTCAAAATTGAGTCAGTTTGAGTCGATTTTCAGTCAATAAAATGAGTCAAAAGTCTTGTGTTAGTTTGTCGAAGTCATTGACTCCATAGCCCAATGGACTAAGGCACTGTCCACTCTCTCAGAGATCTGTAGTTCTTGGCACCACCAAGGAGCTACCATCCCCATTGGAGCCAATGTTAGAGTCGGTCTCTTCATCTCTCCGTCAGAGATCAAATTTTCTCTTGTTGCATTTCATTTTAGGTGTCTTACTCATTTCAGCCAGCTGCATTCCATTAGGAGCATCGATCATCTGATGGTAGGAGGTTTTTTCACTCATGTTCCTCATGTCTTGTACCTGCTGGTCTATTCAGTTAATTAAAATCATGTACAGTCATGCTTGGTCTTAATAATTGGCAAAGAGTCATGTTAGGGTTTGTTGAGTCTCAAAAGTGTTCTCCATATTCATACATATTTCCATTATGTCATAACCATTTAGCTCTTATTTCATAGCCATTTGACCTAAAACCCTACATCAAGTAACCATTTTCATAAATATATGGGTTAGGATCCTTTTTTTCCAAAGTTATTTATTTTATGTATTTTAAGTGAATTTATGATTAGAAACTAGAAAATTAACATAGTTTCATATATCTATATATGTGTTATGAGTTTTGTGACATGTGTAGGTCAAAAAGAGACTTCTAGAAGACCCTTATGTGGCACTCTAAGGCCAAATTCGAATTTGGTTGGAGAAGATTATGGGATCAAGAGGATATGTGTCTCACTTCCTTGTTGTATTGAAACTCTAAGAGGATATGTGTCTCACTTCCTTGTTGTATTGAAACTCTAAGAGGATATGTGTCTCATTCCTCAAGTTGTGTTGAAACTCTAAAAAGACATGTGTCTTATCATTTCCTATTTTGATTAAACTCTAGAGATGGAGGGAGAGATTCATGGACTCCCATTAATGAGATGACTCCTCATATTTTGTATAAATAGGAGAAGCTTTCTCCTATCATAGGTAATGAGGAAGTAATGAAAAATTAGTAAAGAAGTCTTTTGTAACAAAGTTCAAGATGGAATGGGATGTAGATTTGTGAGTTCTTTTTAATAGAGAAATTCAGTTCCTTGATGGTTTTTTTATTACAATTTTAAGGAGCTGAAGAAGGATTACACCAAATTGGTAGCAGAGGGCCCCTGCTATCCAAGGAGGCTTTTACATGTTTTCTAGATAAGTTGCTTTCAATTCTGTTTTGTCATATTTCCTTACTTAGATTGCTTTCTGAAATCATAGCTTTTAGCATAATTTTTCATGGCAGCCTGGGCATTTGCACATAGTTTTATAATGACTAATGACATGGAATCAATATTGTCCTTCTGCTGATTTCTTTTTCTTAGTTTTTAATTCCAACACTGTTTTATTCATTTCAGTTTTGAACATTTGTTTTACTAGTTAGATTAGATATTAAGCTACTCATGTCATTATCAGTTACCTCCGAAAGCCATAGCGAGACTAATGGTGAGGGATTGAAGTATGAGTGTGTAGTTTGATATTAGTTTACTTTTCTGCGAGTTAGATATATTAAATTGCTCATGTCATTTTCAGTTACCTCCGAAAGCCATAGCTGGACTAATGGCGAGGGATTGAAGTATGAGTGTGTAGTTTGATATTAGTTTACTTTTCTGCAAGTTATATATATTAAATTGCTCATGTCATTTTCAGTTACCTCCGAAAGCCATAGCTGGACTAATGGCGAGGGATTGAAGTATGAGTGTGTAGTTTGATATTAGTTTACTTTCTACAAGTTAGATATATTAAATTGCTCATGTCATTTTCAGTTACCTCCGAAAGCCATAGCTGGACTAATGGTGAGGGATTGAAGTATGAGTGTGTAGTTTGATATTAGTTTCTTTTTTCTGCAAATTAGATATCAGATTGCTCAAGTTGTTTATGATTACCTCCGAAAGCCATAGCTAGACTAATGGTGAGGGGTCAGAATATGAGTTGATGTAATTTGATTTTAGTTTTACTTTACTTGCAATCTTTTCTTTGAGTACAGTTTCTTTTGTGTTTAGACAGCAACAAGGATAATGAGTTTCATGATCAATAGTTCACTGTTTGCTTGATTAGAATAGTGATGCAATTTTCATTTCCTTTTAGGAATTAATTTTGTCATTGTGTGTTTTAAAATTCTTTTGAAGTTTGAAAACCATTAGAAGGACATCATTGTCTTGAATATTTGTCTCCATACTTGTCTTTTAGAATTTCATAAAAATCCAAAAACGACAAAAAGTAAGAGATATGTTATCTTGCACATATAGTGCGCCACACTTTGTCAGCTTACGAATCCCTGGTTGATAATTTATGTTAGCAATTTAGGACACACTAAATTGATCAAACATTTTGGCACCGTTGCCGGGGAAGTGTAACTAGGTAACCTTATTTCTTACATCTAAAAAAAAATTAATAATTCTTGAGTATGCTCTCCTCCTGCACTTTGTGTGATCTGGAGGATCAGAAAAGGAATTGTTATGTAAAAAAAATTAATAATTCTTGAGTATGCTCTCCTCCTGCACTTTGTGTGATCTGGAGGATCAGAAAAAGAATTGTTATGTAAAAAAAAAAAAAAAAAAGGAGACAAAATAAAACTTCATCATTTCAATTGATTCAACAATTTAAAAAAAAAATTGTTTTCATGAAAAACTTTGATTTCAATAAAATTGTTTTGTTTAATGAATATATATGTGTATTTTTAAATTTTTGAAAATATAACATACATAATTTTATTAAACAAATCAATTAAAAAAAAACGAAAAAATTAAAAATTAAAAATTAAAAAAATAAATTAAATTGTTTTGTTACTAAGATATATATGTATATTTTTTATTTTTGAAAATATATATATAATTTTAATAACAAATCATTTAAAAAAAAAAAAATTGAATAAATTGTTTTGTTTAGTAAAATACATATGTATATTTTTAATTTTTCAAAATACAACATATGTCATTTTATTAACAAAAACAAATTAAACAAAAAAAAAAAAAAAAAAAAAAAACAAATGCCAAATTTTCTCCACGTCGTAAACCTGTGCACAGGCTCGTAACTCCACCTAAACAAAGGGCTAAAGAAAGAATGCAAGAGTTAGTACCCCAAAAGAATTCTGAGAGCAAGCCTTACAGTCTTGTAGAAGCTGAAAGGGAACGCTACTCAAGACTCTATATATCTCTCCAGAGTTTTCCAAGCTTGTTGTGAACTGGTTAAAGGAAAAACTTGATATTTCATTAAAAAAAACACCTGTCAGCTTTGAGCATGATGCTATAGTAGAGGATGAGAGCGTTCCAAAGGAGTCTTCTGTTAGATATCAGTATTTTTTACATGTTAGTGATGACTATATCTACAGCTGAGTTTTCTAGAAACTAATTTCCTTATGTCAATATGTCATCTAGAAAACCCTCCTAAGACATTTTTCGCCTTTCTACTTTTCAGTACACCCATGTCAAAATCAAAACCTCATTATCCCTTTCCTACCTGGCTTCAGCCCCCTGATCTGCCCATCAGCTTTAAAAGGCAAATCCAAATCTGTTTCAAAAGTCTCCCCTATGTTAGGAAGTGGCGCTTTAAGACATTTTACCCTTGGCGATCATCAAAAAGCTAAAAATCCTCCATCTGTTACAGACCAACCATGACTGACCTCCCACTCTGCAAATAAAATTGACAAACAGCTCTAAGTCGCGCCACTTATACCCCTAGGTCTCAGCACTGCATGAACCACAGTCTCAAGCTGATTATTAGGTGTTTCACAGTGTTTTATGGATTCTGCAAAGAACAGGAAATATAACTTCATCTCAGGATTAAATGCTTGGATCTACAGTTAGAGGAACAACTGCTTCTAAATGTATCATGAGCCTGAGATGAAGCTGCAAAACAAAGAGTCACTCATCAAGACCTTACAGTTCTTTCCAGCAGGAAAATCACAGTAAGAGAAAGACACCACTGTCACAGCAAACTGGTAAATTGTCATGGCCCAGAACCTCCTTCGTTTATAAGCAGAGGGTTAGGGCGCTTCCTTCATCCACAAGAGAGGGCACTGGCCAGTATTGACTTTGAGGATTGCAAAAGTCCAGGTTTTTTGTTTACTGAACAATGAAATAGAGATTCTAGGTTTTTCTGAGTATGAGTGATGATCATAACAAGGATAGAGTCTGAAGTATACAATTTCAAAGGAAAGAAGAGTTTGGTCTGATAAAGGAGGTCATTTGAAGTTTTCAAGTCATATGAATTGTTAAACTTTAGAAGGGCATGTCATTAGTAAAAATTCAAGGTATCATAAGCAGCCTGCTTGTCCACAAGATCAAATTGAAAAGGTACTGACAAAACATGCCATTACACAGGCAGAAAGAAAGTTCTTTGTTTCTCAAAAGGCACTGACCTCCATAGTCACAGAGACTATCTTTCAAGTAATTTGTCATGAGATGACCAAAGCAAATGATGATATTTCAGTCACCCTCAGAGCAGTGCAGGGAGACAGTGTCACTTTGGCTAGGGTTTTTTCTGAAACACAGTGATGATTGCAAGTAGAGATGCTAGAATTGATGTTTTTCAAGTGGTTTACTTTCCATCACATCCAGGGAAAAGCTGTGTCAAACAGATTTGACAAGCAACCTTCGGATACTTTACCTGATGAAGAGACTCCTCCATGTATGAGCAGATGGCCAAAGCCTTGGATATTGTTGAAGACTGATTAGTCAGAAAGGTGCAGTGGAAGGATACAAAGAAGGAAAATAGAAGTCATTACACAGGTCAAAGATAATGTTTCTAATTCAAAAATATTTCTTTTCCTATTCATATGAAAATGTCTTTGAAAATATACATCATGATGGACAGGGAACATTATGAATATGTATGCCATTGATACCAAAAAAGGGGCAGTTTCGTTAAGGGAAAGGATCAAATAACAATCCAATGTCACATGCCAAAAGTCCAAAGGAGCGCTTTTCAAGAAATGGTTTTCAAAGCTTTTCAAATGCTTTTGACACATTCTGAATGGTTTTTCCTTGTTAAAAAATCACCAAGAAGGTAAAACAGTGAACATAGTCGAGTTATGGAATGGTTCTATTACAAAAAGGGTCAATACACTGGTCAAAGCAAAATGGTAACTGTGTATCAAAGAACCCTGTTTTTTGAGGCAGCATTTCAAATTCTTCTGCAACCAGGGGTCCTACAAGTCAGTCTACAGGTTCATCAAGTACAGGAGTGATTTGGCCTATTTTCAGTTTCTGGAGAAAGATTTTAAGACAAGTATATGCATGTTCATCATAAAAGGGAAAGGGTACCATATCAGTGTATCTTGAGTAAAAAGAGGTATCAAAGAAAAATTTCCTTTTTTAATATACAAAGGTGAATAGAGCATAAACAAATACAACTGCATTTTGTACCTCACAGTCCGAAAATAAATTTAAAGGACACTTGGCATTTAAGCCAGTTTCAAGGAGAGGCCTCGTCACTTTTGAAGCAGTTAGAATGGACACTTTGAAACTCAAAAATCAAAGAGGTTAAATATATCTTCTCACCAAGTGGCAGAGGTGATGTGGAAGTTATCAAGTTATTTGTCAAAGTCTGAAGTTCGGTGTTTATCACCCAAAGAACAAAACAGGAAATCACTGTTCAAACACCGGTGCATGAGTAAGACAAGGTTCTGGTTTTTAAAGCCATTTGTGTTTTTATAAAGAGGTTCAAGTATGAGATCCACCCAGGATATTCAAAAGTGTCAAAAAGACTGTGAAAATTTGCAAAGAAGCCAAACCAAAAGTCCACTTTGCATTTAAAAAGGAAGTGATCGTTGAAAATTTGTTTTGAAATGATATAAGGAGTGAGGTCGAGGGTGAGTTTATCGTTTTCCAACTGCAAAAAAAGTTCCACGCCGCCCTCAGCATCGAAACAACAAATTTCTGGTCGATTTGCAGAGTGTGGCACTGTTAAAGGCCGAGCGACGCGCCTGGAAACCCGCGCCACGTGCCTGGGAGAGTGTTTACACTGACGGTTAGTGTTGGCGCGACGCGCCTGTACAGGGCGCCCGACCACCCGACAGGCCGACCCGACAGGCCACCCGGGTATAATTCTGCGCGCCGTTCTTTGCTGAAAGAATGCCGCGCATACTTTGAAGACCTCCGGTGCCACTCCAGCCCTCTCAAAGGATTTTCTCATCAAAATTGAAGGTATCCTCATATATCTTCCTCCTCGATTTCAAAGATTTGCCAAATAACATGAAAATTTAAACTCAAACTGTGGCCCTAGTTTGGAGTTGTGTTTATGGGATAAATTCACTGCTGGAAGTACCTCTAAAGAGATCAGTGTGCTGAAACACTACAGCTGTTCGTATCAAAGTTTTCAAAACCTTCTAAACCTGTCACTATAGCTAAAAAACAGTGTTTCCTACACGGTGATCTGAAGTGTTGAAAACCTATTTGACAAGTTGCTATCCATCCAAGCAGAGGTTTTTCTAACATAACCAGAGGGTTACATTCATAAGGAACCTTTGATTGTTTTGAAAATAAGTCTTACACAGTTTCTACCTAAAAGCTTTATAGTCTTCTAAAAACTCTGTCATTTTTGCTCCAGCCCTGTGTATTGACTGTCTAGACATAGTTATGGTAGTTTGCAAGAGACGCAAGATTAGTGGACTGTTGGCACACTTATACAGGGAAGAGTTGTTAATGACTGAAAGTCTCCTTGAGCAAGGAGTAAGGTGTATTGGTTGACATCTAAAGTTTCAGGAACAGGGTGTTTTTAGCACTTTCTCACAGCAAAACTCCTTCTAGTAGTCTGCCCTTCTTTTCACTATATTATATCATTTTGAAGAGTTGTTGACTGTGATATTTTTAAAGTGGAAGACCATTTCTGAAGAACAGGGTTTTTATGATTAAGATTTGTCTTGGAGACACAAATACAGGTGTGTTGATTGGCCTCTAACAAATCCACAAGGAAAAGTGATTTTTTCAATACTGTATACAGGAAATTTACACAGCAGTTTGCTCTTCTCTTCACTGTGTTATTTCCTATAGAGAAATCTGCTGACAGAGATATTCTAAAGGTGAAACAAGACTTTTTCTTAAGAGAACAGGAGATTGTGTATTACAAAGACACTTGTTGCAAACCATCCAACTCACATTGTCTATCTGTCCAAGCAGCATAGTGACACAGTTTGTTTCCAGCAGGGCATTTTTACACACAGTAAGGACAGTTTGTCTTTTCCAAAGCATTTCAGGTCACAATGCCTCCAAGACAAGACCACAGGAGCGGGCCACATAAAAGATATGAGCCCATCTCTACAGAAGAGATTAATGCTCATCCATCTGTACTTTTCAATCTCCATGAAGTAGGCTGCCTTGATTTCTGCCAGAAGATAGAAGAAGTCAAGAGTTTTTCACCATTAACACACTTGTGCGCGCTGAGATTCAAAGAAAAACACTTCCAAGTGTCGGATCTTGATTTCAAAATTTCTCCAAGGTATGTGTGCAAGGCCACCAAGATCCCGTATCATGGCGAAAAATGGTTTAAGCAAGCTCATCTTGATTTAGAGGATTACAAACCTTTCATCAAGCCTGAACATAGAGAGGCTGTCACTGCTATTTTCCCTTTTTCATATCTCCTTGACAGTTATGCTCCACTTATGAAAGCCATAATGAAATATTTCACTTGTGAAGAGAGGTTTGATCGAATTTATGCCTATCATGTCCGTTTATTGATGCACTTTACTAGAAGCAGGCAACTAAACCTCCCTCACTTTTTGTTCAAAAGCAATAGAGAAAATGGCATCCACTGTCCAAAAGAAGGCCCCACCTCAGCAAATCCCTTCTCTTTTTCATCATTCTTTGATCAAGATTATCTTCTTATACCAGCTGGAGAAGAAAGAGGTTTCATGGGATTTATTCATCAGCCATCCAGATTTTTCCACTGTTCCTCCTGCCCATATTTCTCCTACTCAGCCTGTCCATCGCCCAGTGCCTCTGTCTAGTAGGCCTACACCTAGAAGGCTCAGAATGAATACTGGACAGCCAAGTCAACAGGGGGAAGGAGAGGGCAGTGAAAAGCAGCAAGAAGGAAGGGATGAGGGACATCAGCAGATAGAGGATGTTGAGGAACATCAGCAGATGGATGTTGAGGGACAGCAGCAGATAGGTGATGAAGGACAGCAGGTCTATGATGAGGAACATCAGCAAATAGAAAGTGAAGGACAGCAGGTCTAAGATGAACAGCAACAGGTACACATTGATGAATAGCAGTTAGATGATGAGGAACAACAGCAAGTGCAAGATGAAGAACAGCAAGTTGGGCAGGAAATTGAAACACCTCTTGAGCCACAAATTGGACAAGACATTGATGAAGAACAACAAGCTAAGGCTGCCACCTTAACAGTGACAAAGATTTTTCCTAGCAAGAGGAAATTGCCCAAAAAGACACCTTCTAGCATGCCAAGGAGGAAAAGCGCCAGATTGGCTTTCAAAGGCAAAAGTAAAGTTGGAGAAAGTACAAAGCATGGAGGTGAATTTGCTATTATCCCTATCCAAAGCGATGATAGTGACAATGAGGCCCGCCTTCTTGAAAATATCTTAATCCATAAGGAAGGGAAAATTGAGGCATTAGAGCAAGATCTTCAAAGGGCAAGGAATTTCAATCACTTCTTGGAGATTGAAAACAAACAAAGGAATGTGCACACAGCTGTTCATGTGGCAAGGGCGATAAAGTATAAAAAAGAGGCAGAAAGGGCGCAAGCAAGAATTGAAGAGCTCATTGGTGAGTTTGATGATGAAGAAGAGGAAGACCAGCCTAGGCGGAAGAGGCCTAGGACCATCGGGCTTAGAAGAGCCTTGGAAAATCAGAGAGCAGAAGAGCAAGCCCAGCTCCAAGCCTTTCCTCTCACTGCACTCCTTGAGCAGGAAATTGAGGAAAACAAAGAGGCTTGGCTTGAAAGAGCTAACAAACATTTGGAAATGAAGCTTGAAGAGGGTGAATTGAGATTTAGAGCTGCGAGGAAGAGGACACACCACTTCCAAAAGCTGAATCGGCTTGCTTTCGGCGCAAACTAAAGGCGACACAAGAGAAATTGAAGAAGATAAAGGGGAAGCGCCTAGCACGAAAAGAAGGGAAAAGCATATCAGCCCTTGATATTTTGGCCTCAGCTTCAGAGCATGTTGCTATGGACCCTTGAGGGTCATGCATGCCAATTTTGGGCCTTTTTCGGCAACTTTTTGTTTTTTGGCATTTTTTGGGGTTTTGGCCGAAAACTCATAAATTCGCCATTTCAGTTTGATGAGTTTTCAAGGAGGAGGATGATACCGATGGATGCCATAATTCCATGAGCAGGTCTCTAGTGATTTTCAGAGCATTTGGAGATCATTCGCCCCCTCAAATTGGCGAAAAAATGCCCTCTTTTTGCACATTCACGCCCATATCGATGATCTGCTATTTTACGGGTTTTTGCACACAGGGTACAGTTTTGGATGACTTCCTGGCCTCGGATTGAGATGGTTTTAGTTGTGCCGGAAAGTAGACACGGAGAGCTTTCCGACGAGGCCATCATGAGCCTCATTTTGACATCGGGAAGGCTGCCTATTGCATTCAGCAAGTCGGGGGACCTTTTTCGGGCATAAATATGAAGTATTTTTTGTAATTTTTGAACCTCAAAAAATCTGCTTTTCCCAAATGTGCGTTAAGCTATTTTTTATACTTGGGAAATGATGTAAAGTCAATATAATTTCCATTTTTAGCATTTTTTTAGATATTTTATGGGATATTTTGTGCCTTGGGCTTTGCAAAGCCTCGAGGACAAGTTTAGATATTTTGACTTGGCGATGGGATAGCTAGTTGCTCCATGAGGTTTTCCTCCCTCAAGCCTATTTATTCCATGGGTTTCATTGTAAATCGAGAGGCTGAACTTGAGAGAAGAATTAATTCATTGGTCATATGAGCTTTGATGAATACACTTGTGTTATGATTTTTGAGTTTGCCTCTTGGGTGTTTTTGAGGAGTGATGAAGGATTGGTGATGGATTCCATGACATGGTAGAATGGTATAGTTTTTCTTGCTATGTTTTTTTGTCTTCTAGTTTTCATTCATAATCCATGCTTCTTCTGCTATAGATCGGTAGAGATTAGTTTTGAGATATGCCCATGGAGGCACCTCAAAATTCTCTGAATCTTCATAGCTTGATGTTTTCTTCTTCCTTTGTTATGCTAAAGAATTCTTAACTGCTCTTTAGTAACCTAAGGATAATGTTTGCTAGTTTTATTTACAAGTTCTATGCATGTTGAGTAGGATGTATGGTGTGCCCTCGCCTACCTATAAGTTTGTCCATAGTTCTATCCATAAAACTTTCTTTTTGAGCTGATTTGTTGATCATCTTGTTGAACCAAGGAGGCCTAGTCCCGATCTAGCCCTTTGCCTAAAACTATGAAATCTTGTTTGTCAAAGTGCCCAATGACTTAGAGACTATGTTTAGGCATTCCGGTGTATTTTATGAGTTGTTAGTTTGTCTCATGTGTTTTCCCCAAAGTCTGATAGCCATTTCCCGAAGTTAGAGGGTCTTATACCTCTATGTATGGCTGGAATGTTTGATTTCTATGTTTTAATTAGCTCATAGTTGTATTTAGCATGATTAATGGCTTGCTATAACATGTTTATGTCTACTATAAACTAGTTACACTTGAAATCCCTTGTCTTTCACAAACTTATTGTCCATTTAATCCATTTTGCCCAGAGATCCCTTCTACAGAGAATCAAATCGGCCCTACGACGAGCCTTACATCATCATCTCATAGCTTCCTTGACTTTCGTTTGACCCCATAGCCCAATTGATCCGACTTCTTGTTATCCATTTTTTTATGTCTTTGATCGGTTTTATCCCTCACGAACTTAAAAAAAACCCCAAAAAACCAAAAAACTCACTTCATAACTAGCCTAATATCGAACACCATAAGTAAACACTACCGAGCATCTTTTACATTTATAGAGAGAGCCCTCTACGAGTCCGGGAAGGCTAGGTCCTCGGGCTCCAAAGCTTGGTTTGATGTTACATCGTCATTTGGCTTACCAATCGGCCAAATCACGGGACCCTAACATAATGGCGATCACGGTGGGACTACGAGTGATAAAAAAACTTAGTTTTCCCTAATCTTTAGAGACTCTTGAGAATATTAGCTAGGCTGACTTATCCCACCGCTCTCTAACATAATGGCGATCACGGTGGGACTACGAGTGATAAAAAACTTAGTTTTCCCTAATCCTTTAGAGACTCTTGAGAATATTAGCTAGCGACTTATCCTACCGCTCTCTAACATAATGGCAATCACGGTGGGACTTTGAGTCAAAACATCCTAGGTATCCCTTAGGAACTCTTAGATCTCGATTCAAGCTTAGAAGAGTAGAATCTGGTTGTCTCACCATCCTAGAAAAATGATGACTCCAGTCGTAGGGACACTCTTCCAAACCTTAGGATTACATAAAAACTCAAAAAACCCCCAAAATACTCCCTTAGATTGGCTTTTGACAGATGATTGGTGGTGGCTGTACAAATATACCTCAAGACAATCGATAATCCACCCGGCGACTCCACTAACTTCTAGTAGGCCTTACTATTTTATCAAACTATAGGCTACTATCCGATAGACCTATCCCATCGCTCACTAACATAGCGGGAGATGGTAAGACACCGAGTACATAATAGTCCGAGCAAACTCTTATAGACTTTTTGGTCCATTAGGTACCATAAACAAGCAAGCAAAGTCCATAGATCCATGTGAAGTAAACTCTTGTTGTTCTCATCACCCTAGCGAAAGTGTTGAAACAAGTCTAGAATACTTTAACAAACCATAGGTGCACATAAAACTCGGGAAAATCCAAAAAACATTCCCAAATTAGTTCTTGGTGGTGGACCATAGCTATTTTCACAACAACAACCCCGGTTCCACTCGGCGACTCCACTAGTTTATCCTTTTATTTTGGACCATCCTCCGCCTTAGTAGTAACTTTAGAGAAACCACTCATCCGAAACATTCACCAATACCATTCTCTTTAAGCTACGGATCTAAAATGCGGCTTCACGAAGAATCAATACCGAGAGCTCATCCGGACCCAAATCCCCCTATCATAGTAGATGACCCAGAGAAGATTCCGTGGCAAGCTTCGAAACCGATCATCTAGCTACTTGGTAGATCCATCCGTAGAACAAGATCCGTACCTAAACATCGCACTATCCTACTAGATTCACCTTTTGAATTAGAGTCATCACAAACTCTTCCCGAAGCAAATCATATAGGAAGATAAACTTTGATGATCTTGAACCCCTAGACCCACCACGAGTCCTATTAGAGAAGCTTCACCCACCACTCCTCCCGATTTCCGGCTTCTCTATCGGTTTGGCTCCTATCATCCCGGATCCGCTCAAAACCGGATCACTAGTCCAAGTTCATCCTGCCACACCTGGTCAAACCACCAGCTGTTCAAACCACCTCATCTCAACCTACTAGTCCTCATCTTGTACATCATCCATTAGCTCCAGTCATGGCGGCACTGAGTACGCACCTTTGGTGTTGCCACCACCCTTGGCTCCTCTCCCAAATAAATATCAAGACAAGATCCCACACTTTACGGAGAAGACACCACCACACCTCAACGACGATATAAGTAGGATGACTAATGCTTATGAATACCTAGAGGTACAAGACGAGGCTCGTCGGAATGAGAATATTTGCCCAAAGTCTTGGTGGTGAACCCAAAGCATGGTTCAAAAGCTTGGCTCCAAACGAGTATCCATGATATCCAAGAACTACATCAAATCTTCGGAAATAGGTGGGAAATCCGAAGAAACCCCATTCAAATCTCGTCGAGAATATAACAACCTAAAACGGGAAAATGGGGAAAGTGTCCAAACTTACTTTGTACTAGGTTCAACAAGTGTATATAACTCCCTCCCACCTCATTTCAAACCCCCCACTTGGTTTAGCCTTGGCAAAAATTCCCCGAGGGGGTTTGATCCACGATATGACTTATCATCTAAGAGACAAGGATCCCCCTACTTTAGAGGAAATGCAACAAATAGCCATAAAAGCATATGCCAATTTAGGCTGAAAAAAAGAGCTAGAACTAGATCGGAAAGAAAGGTCACATATAGAGATGAGGTCTCCACTTCATCACCTTCCCTAGATCCCCGAGAATAGATGACTTAGTCAAATCCATGGCTAAAATGTGGGAAAAGATAAATGAAAAGGCTCCTATTAGGGACAACTCGCCAAACCCTCCAAACAGAAACCAAAACCAAAACTTTAGGAGGGAACAGCCCCAAAATAGACCAAGAGAAAATGACCAACGGATCGGGGCCACCATTCAATGAAAAACTATGTGGAAGAAGATGATAGGGACTCGAACCTCTTGACGAACATCATTTAAACCTCATAGGGTCTGACAATGAGAGTGAGGTGTACCTCACCGAAGAAGAACAAGCGTTTTTTCTCCCGATCGGGGATGAAACCAACTATGAAGATCCCGGAGTGACCCCGCCATAGAGTTTCAAAAATGCTATTGTAGAAGCCCACGGGCAATATGACCTTAGAAGAAAAAGAAACCAAGATAATGTCAAGAAAGGTAACTCACGATCATCGCTAAAGCTCCGGATACCATCCTCAAGAAAGCATCAAGCAATGACAAAATTAAGGTTGAGAAAAGTCGACCAAAACAAAGCCAAAGCTACCCAAACTAGTCCTCTTCAGGATACTCCTGGTACTTTTGCAAAAGTCACAGAAACAACTATGGCAAACAAAATCCCTAAACAAGGTCAACAAACTCGGAGCATAGAACGGGGTCATGGCTAGAAAAAAGCTGAAACAAACATATCTAAACTTCGACTTTACCTTTTAGTTTTGAAGGCGAAATCGCCAAGATTAAGATCACCATGCCTCTTCATCGAACTCATTGCCCAAAACTCTTATAAATCCCAAGTACTAAAAGTCTTAAATCTAAGGAATGATGCAAACACCGTTAATCTCACCGATGACACTCCCGAAGTATTGTTTGGTCCAAAGGTAGAGGGAAAATTCCAAGAGAGGAGCTACTCTTCCATTTTATATTAGCCTCAACATCCACGACCAAATCCTCCACAATGCCATGCTAGACTCCGGCGCCTCGCATAATCTTATGCCGAAGGTAGTAATGGAAAGATTAGGCTTGGAAATCACAAGACCATACAAGGACTTGTATTCATTTGATTCAAGTAGAGTCCAATGCACGGGTTTGATCAAAGATCTTTGTTTTATTACGGCCCAAATACCGGCGAAACATCTAATCATGGATATAGTAGTGGCAGAAATTCCTCCCAAGTACGGGATGCTTCTATCCGAGATCTTGGGGAGCCAAACTCCAAAGGGAATATCAACTCGGACATGTCATATGCCACCATTCCCGTATTTGGCCGGACTAGAATACTCTACCGCAAATCACACATGAAATATATGATTAGTAGTCAAGATAGGCAGTACAACATTCCAATGTGTTCCTTATGCGTTCCGACTCTGAACTCTTTCATTATGCATATTGATGAAAACATGGAAGAAGAGTCGGAGGAAGCTGATGTAAACTTAGATCCACCACATCAACTGTCCCTCGGTGCCCTATGATGAACTAGACACTCAAAACTACCATGATCATGAACAGGTTGTGTCTTGAGGAAAGTAAGTTTTCTTTTTACGAAGTAGGATTACAACAAGAAGCACAAACTCTTATGTACTATCAAGCAAATTGCTCTAGTTTTAGTCAAACACCGGCGAGTGACTTGTGGAAACTTCTTCGGGTAAAGGCTTTAGAAGACCTACACATCATAAACCTATTTGGAACCCGGGAGCAAAGGGGGTTCCATGTTTCTGCCATACCTCAAGGATTTACCATCATGTGACCCCCCCTACCGCAAATGAAGCTTTAACTATGACCTCGAGCAGCTCAAAATCTTGAGAAAAGGCCGGATAAATTTCTCATGAGAAATAATGATAGTTGCAATCCTAGCATACATGAACTATCGAAATTAGCTCATATTCTTTCTTTTCATGAAGAACTTAGAAATGCCAAAATCGAAATCTCATGCGAGAATACCAATTTCTATAGAAAAAAGCAATGGAAATTATTGTGTCACTACCTTCCCCTCAAAGAACGGCTTTTGACAAGAGAAAACACAACAATGCTGAAACAAAATGAAATAATCGAGAGATAAAAACGAGTCGGTCATAGGGTCTGCTTTGATTTTAGGAATAATATTGCATATCCCTATAACGAGAGATTATGTTTTTTCTACTCAAAACCATGATTTACCAATTAAAAGTGCTTTTAATCGTGTATGTTTGCAAGATGATGTTTCAGGTCATGGTCATAAGATTCCCTTGCAAAGTAGGCAGACTTAAAGATTTTTTCAAGTTTGCGGGAGGTAGATCTGATTTCAAGTTCAAAATTGCAAAACCACCCAATGTCGAAATCCGTTCATGAAAGCCATGTTCCTAGTTTTAAATTTTTCGCATCTGTGCATACCTTGATGATGTCATTATCTATTTTAAGAATGACCAAGAATACATGCATTACTTGAGGAAAGCATACGATGAAAGGAAAGGAGTGGAAATCAGATATTCGAAGAGGTACAAAGGGAAGATCTTTGGGGTTGTTTAGAGATTCTTGCATGAATCCCTATGTCATGTTAGAGAGAGAAAATTTCCCAAATTTTTTCTTTTCGGGAGTTAAGTGGGCCAAGGGTGAGAGGAGATCCTTACGAGGATAAGATGCTTAAATTCAGTCATTTCCAAGATTTTTGAGTCACGGGACACTTTCATTCATTGTACATACCATTGTTTGAAATATTGAAAAGATAGAAAAGTCAAAAACAGGGTAAAAGATAGGAAAGTCAAAAACAGTAAAAACGAGAAAAGAGGGCAAGTGAAGATAGAACAAAGGCCCCCATGTCCCAAAAAATAGTCCTTCGGAAAGCGAGCAAGTCTAAATGCCGCTACTAGTACTTCAATGTCTTGTTCGACTATCTAGCCTAATCATAGGTGAGCATGTTTAAATTTATTTCGCTGATAAGTTAGTGAGTGCCAAGATAGTCAACATTGTGTAAGATTGAATTATCACGGAGCTTAGATTAGGGAGAGATTCGCGGTTCCACATGCCTAAAAACAGAACCAAAGGGAGAAGCGAGGGATGAAAAACACATTGTACATCTTAGCCCCGTTTGTCTATTTTCTTTTGTTGCGAGAATAACATTTGTGTGCGGCTTGTCTTTTATGCCGCAAATGCATGACAAATCGATTTGCCTAATCTCGATTTGATCATTTTTAAATTTCATGTTGTAGATTAGAGAATGAAATCTGTCAAACGACTTAATCTTGACGAGTTGATCTAGCATAGGTAGAGTAATGAAGAAGTTCATCGGCTTAATCCGAACTCCGTGAGATATAAGAGTAGAAATAGATAGGTTCATTTCATAAAAAGAAAAATATACTTTGTCAAAAAGGTCGCTAGTTCAAATGCGCCAAAGAGAATAAAAAAATGTTAGGAAAGATAGTGGGGTAGGTAGAAGTATCATTGATGTTAATCATGCTTGTCAATTTTTCAGAAATAACATCAAGAGAAGGGTAAATTTTGCGCCAATGGATAAGGCACTAGTCTTCATAAGCCAAAAATCTGAATTACTGGACACCTCCCGACGAGGAGCTGCCCTCCCCAAATGGAGCCAACTGTTAGCCATCGATATTTTTTACATGTTAGTGATGACTATATCTACGTACTGAGTTTTTCTAGAAACTAATTTCCTTATGTCAATATGTCATCTAGAAAACCCTCCTAAAACTTTTTTAGCCTTTCGACTTTTCGGTACACCCATGTCAAAATCAAAACCTCATTATCCCTTTCCTACGGCTTCGGGCCCCTTGATCGCTATCGGCTTTAAAAGGCAAATCCAAATCTGTTTCAAAAGTCTCCCCTATGTTAGGAAGTGGTGCTTTAAGACATTTTACCCTTGGCGATCATCAAAAAGCCAAAAAGCCTCCATCTCGGTATAGACCAACCATGGCTGACCTCCCACTCTACAAATAAAATTGACAAACATCTCTAAGTCGCGCCACTTATACCCCCTAGGTCTCGACCTTGCATGAACCACGAGTCTCAAGGCGATTATTAGGTGTTTCACGGTGTTTTATGGATTACGCAAAGAACAAGAAATATAACTTCATCTCAAGATTAAATGCTTGGATCTACGGTTAGAGGAACAAATGCTTCTAAATGTATCATGAGCCTCGAGATGAAGTCATGCAAAACAAAGAGTCACTCATCAAAGACCTTACAGGTTCTTTCCGGCGGGAAAATCACGAGTAAGAGAAAGACACCCTTTGTCCATGACAAGCGGTAAATTGTCATGGCCCAGAACCTCCTTCGTTTACAAGCGAGAGGGTTAGGGCGCCTCCTTCATCCACAAGCGAGAGGCGCTGCCGATATTGACTTTGAGGATTGCAAAAAGTCCGGGTTTGTTGTTTACGAACGGTGAAAACGAGAGATTCTAGGTTTTTACGAGTATGAGTGATGATCATAACAAGGATAGAGTCCGAAGTATACAATTTCAAAGGAAGCGAGTTTGGTCCGATAAAGGAGGTCATTTGAAGTTTTTCAAGTCATATGAATTTGTTTAAACTTTAGAAGGGCATGTCATTAGTAAAAATTCAAGGTATCATAAGCAACTCGCTTGTCCACAAGATCAAATTGAAAAAGTCGCGACAAAACATGCCATTACACAGACGAGAAAGAAAGCTCTTTGTTTCTCAAAAGGCACTAACCTCCATAGTCACAGAGACTATCTTTCAAGTAATTTTTTCATGAGATGACCAAAGCAAATGATGATATTTCAATCACCCTCGGAGCGGTGCGGGAGACGCAGTGTCACTTTGGCTAGGGTTTTTTCTAAAACACGGTGATGATTGCAAGTAGAGATGCTAGTATTGATGTTTTTCAAGTGGTTTACTTTCCATCACATCCAGGGGAAAAGCTATGTCAAACAGATTTAACAAGCAACCTTCGGATACTTTACCCGATGAAGAGCCTCCTCCATGTATGAGCGAGATGGCCAAAGCCTTGGATATTGTTGAAGAGCGATTAGTCGAGAAAGGTGCGGTGGAAGGATACAAAGAAGGAAAATAGAAGTCATTACACGAGTCAAAGATAATGTTTCTAATTCAAAAAATATTGTTTTTCCTATTCATATGAAAATGTCTTTGAAAATATACATCATGATGGACGGGGGAACATTATGAATATGTATGCCATTGATACCAAAAAGAGGGCGATTTCCTTAAGGGAAAGGATCAAACAACAATCCAATGTCACATGCCAAAAGTCCAAAGGAGCGCTTTTCAAGAAATGGTTTTCAAAGATTTTTCAAATGCTTTTGACACATTACGAATGGTTTTTCCTTGTTAAAAAATCACCAAGAAGGTAAAACAATGAACATAGTCGAGTTATGGAATGGTTCTATTACAAAAAGGGTCAATACACCTGGTCAAAGAAAAAATGGTAGCTGTGTATCAAAGAACCCTGTTTTTTTGAGGCGACATTTCAAATTCTTCTCGCAACCCAGGGGGTCCTACAAGTCGGTCTACGGGTTCATCAAGTACGGGAGTGATTTGGCCTATTTTCGATTTCTGGAGAAAGATTTTAAGACAAGTATAGGCATGTTCATCATAAAAGGGAAAGGGTACCATATCGGTGTATCTTGAGTAAAAAGAGGTATCAAAGAAAAATTTCCTTTTTTAATATACAAAGGTGAATAGAGCATAAACAAATACAAGCGCATTTTGTACCTCACGATCAGAAAATAAATTTAAAGGACACTTGGCATTTAAGCTCGATTTCAAGGAGAGGCCTTGTCACTTTTGAAGCGAGTTAGAAAGGACACTTTGAAACTCAAAAAATCAAAGAGGTTAAATATATCTTCTCACCAAGTGGCGGAGGTGATGTGGAAGTTATCAAGTTATTTGTCAAAGTCCGAAGTTCGGTGTTTATCACCCAAAGAACAAAACAGAAATCCTTTCGTTCAAACAGGTGCATGAGTAAGACAAGGTTACGGTTTTTAAAGCCATTTGTGTTTTTTATAAAGAGGTTCAAGTATGAGATGCACCGAGGATATTCAAAAGTGTCAAAAAGAGCTGTGAAAATTTGCAAAGAAGCCAAACCAAAAGTCCACTTTGCATTTAAAAAAGGATGTGACCGTTGAAGATTTGTTTTGAAATGATATAAGGAGTGAGGTCGAGGGTGAGTTTATCGTTTTCCAACTGCAAACAAAGTTCCACGCCGCCTCGGCGTCGAAACAAAAAATTTCGAGGTCGATTTGCGAGTGTGGCCTTTGTTAAAGGCCGAGCGACGCGCACGGAAACCCGCGCGACGTGCACGGGAGAATGTTTACAACGACGGTTAGTGTTGGCGCGACGCGCTCGTCACGATGGTGCGCGACAGCGCTTTGTCTGAGCGCCCGACCACCCCGACGAGCCGAGCCGACGAGAAGCCACCCGGGTATAATTACGCGCGTCGTTCTTTGCTTTGAAAGAGTGCCGCGCATACTTTGAAGACCTCGGTGCCACTCCGGCCCTCTCAAAGGATTTTCTCATCAAAATTGAAGGTATCCTCATATATCTTCCTCCTCGATTTCAAAGATTTGCCAAATAACATGAAAATTTAAACTCAAAGCTGTGGCCCTAGTTTGGAGTTGTGTTTATGGGATAAATTCAACTCTTTGGGAAGTACCTCTAAAGAGATCGGGTGTCTTTGAAACACTACAAATTTGTTCGTATCAAAGTTTTCAAAACCTTCTAAACCTGTCACTATAGCTAAAAAAGCCGTGTTTCCTACACGGTGATCGAAAGTGTTGAAAACCTATTTGACAAGTTGCTATCCATCCAAGCGAGAGGTTTTTCTAACATAACTGAGGGTTACATTCATAAGGAACCTTTGATTGTTTTGAAAAGAAGTCTTACGCGTTTACGCCTAAAAGCTTTATAGTCTTCTAAAAACTTCTGTCATTTTTGCTCCCGATACAGTGTATTAACTGTCTAGACATAGTTATGGTAGTTTGCAAGAGATGCAAGATTAGTGAATTTGTTGGCACACTTATACGGGAGGGCGAGTTGTTAATGATGCGAAAGTCTCCTTGAGCAAGGAGTAAGGTGTATTGGTTGACATCTAAAGTTTCGGGGAACGGGGTGATTTTAGCACTTTCTCATAGCAAAACTCCTTCTAGCGATCTGCCCTTCTTTTCACTATATTATATCATTTTGAAGAGTTGTTGGCTGATGATATTTTTTAAAATGGAAAACCATTTACTGAAGAGCGAGGGTTTTTATGATTAAGATTTGTCTTGGAGACACAAATACATGTGTGTTGATTGGCCTCTAACAAATCCACAAGGAAAAGTGATTTTTTCAATCTCTGTATACGGGAAATTTACACAGTGATTGCTCTTCTCTTCATCGTGTTATTTCCTACGGAGAAATCTGCTTGTGAGAGATATTCTAAAGGTGAAACAAGACTTTTTCTTAAGATAACATGAGATTGTGTATTACAAAGACACTTGTTGCAAACCATCCAACTCACATTGTCTATACAGTCCAAGCGACATAGTGACACGACTTTTGTTTCAAAGTGAGGGAATTTTTACACACAACAAGGACGGTTTGTCTTTTCCAAAGCATTTCGAGGTCACAATGCCTCCAAGACAAGACCACGGGAGCGAGCCACATAAAAGATATGAGCCCATCTCTACGGAAGAGATTAATGCTCATCCATGCAGCACTTTTCAATTTCCATGAAGTAGAGTTCTGCCTTGATTTCGCGAGAAGATAGAAGAAGTCAAGAGTTTTTCGCCATTAACACACTTGTGCGCCCTGAGATTCAAAGAAAAACACTTCCAAGTGGCGGATCTTGATTTCAAAATTTCTCCAAGGTATGTGTCCAAGGCCACCAAGATCCCGTATCATGGCGAAAAATGGTTTAAGCAAGCTCATCTTGATTTAGAGGATTACAAACCTTTCATCAAGCTTTCGAACATAGAGAGGCATCACTTTGCTATTTTCCCTTTTTTCATATCTCCTTGACGGTTATGCTCCGCTTATGAAAGCCATAATGAAATATTTCACTTGTGAAGGGAGGTTTGATCGAATTTATGCCTATCATGTCCGTTTATTGATGCACTTTACTAGAAGCGAGGCAACTAAACCTCCCTCACTTTTTGTTCAAAAGCATAGAGAAAATGGCATCCCATTTGTCCAAAAAGAAGGCCCCACCTCAGCAAATCCCTTCTCTTTTTCATCATTCTTTGATCAAGATTATCTTCCTATACCAGCTAGAGAGGAAAGAGGTTTCATGGGATTTATTCATCAGCCATCCAGATTTTGCCACTGTCCCTCCTGCCCATATTTCTCCTACTCGGCCTGTCCATCGCCCAGTGCCTCTGTCTAGTAGGCCTACACCTAGAAGGCTCAGAATGACTACTGGACAGCCAAGTCAACAGGGGGAAGGAGAGGGCAGTGAAAAGTAGCAAGAAGGAAGGGATGAGGGACATCAGCAGATAGAGGATGAGGGACAGCAGCGGTTGGATGTTGAGGGACAGCAGCAGATGGATGTTGAGGGACAGCAGCAGATAGGTGATGAAGGACAGCAGGTCCATGATGAGGAACAACAGCAAATAGAAAGTGAAGGACAGCAGGTCCAAGATGAACAGCAACAGGTACACATTGATGAACAACAGTTAGATGATGAGGAACAGCAGCAAGTGCAAGATGAAGAACAACAAGTTGGGCAGGAAATTGAAACACCTCTTGAGCCACAAATTGGACAAGACATTGATGAAGAATAGCAAGCTAAGGCTGCCACCTTAACAGTGACAAAGATTGTTCCTAGCAAGAGGAAATTGCCCAAAAAGACACCTTCTAGCATGCCAAGGAGGAAAAGCGCCAGATTAGCTTTCAAAGGCAAAAGTAAAGTTGGAGAAAGTACAAAGCATGGAGGTGAATTAGCTATTATCCCTATCCAAAGCGATGATAGTGACAATGAGGCCTGCCTTCTTGAAAATCTCTTAATCCATAAGGAAGGGCAAATTGATGCATTAGAGCAAGATCTTCAAAGGGCAAGGAATTTCAATCATTTCTTGGAGATTGAAAACAAACAAATGAATGTGCACACAGCTGTTCATGAGGCACGGGCGATTAAGTATAAGAAAGAGGCAGAAAAGGCGCAAGCAAGAATTGAAGAGCTCATTGGTGAGTTTGATGATCAAGAGGAGGAAGACCAGCCTAGGCGGAAGAGGCCTAGGACCATCGGGCTTAGAAGAACCTTGGAAAAGCAGAGAGCAGAAGAGCAAGCCCAGCTCCAAGCCTTTCCTCTCACTACACTCCTTGAGCAGGAAATTGAGGAAAACAAAGAGGCTTGGCTTGAAAGAGCTAACAAACATTTGGAAATGAATCTTGAGAGGGCGAATAGAGATTTAGAGCTGCAGAGGAAGAGGACACACCACTTCCAAAAGCTAAATCAGTTTGCTCGGCGCAAACTAAAGGCAGCACAAGAGAAATTGAAGAAGGTAAAGGGGAAGCGCCTAGCACGGAAAGAAGGGAAAAGCATATCAGCCCTTGATATTTTGGCCTCAGCTTCAGAGCATGTTTCTATGGACCCTTGAGGGTCATGCATGCCAATTTTGGGCCTTTTTCGGCAACTTTTTGTTTTTTGGCATTTTTTGGGTTTTTGGCCGAAAACTCATAAATTCGCCATTTCAGTTTGATGAGTTGTCAAGGGAGGAGAATGATACCGATGGATGCCATAATTCCATGAGCAGGTCTCCAGCGATTTTCAGAGCATTTGGAGATCATTCGCCCCCTCAAATTGGCGAAAAATGCCCTCTTTTTGCACATTCTACCCGCCATATCAGCAGTCTGCTATTTTCTAGGTTTTTGCACACAGGTACAGTTTTGGATGACTTCTCGGCCTCAGATTGAGATGGTTTCAGTTGCGTCGGAAAGTAGACACATAGAGCTTTCCGACGAGCCATCATGAGCTTCATTTCAACATCAGGAAGGCTGCCTATTGCATTCAGCAAGTCAGGGGACATTTTTCAGGCATAAATATGAAGTATTTTTGTAATTTTTGAACCTCAAAAATCTGCTTTTCCCAAATGTGCGTTAAGCTATTTTTATACTTGGAAAATGATGTAAAGTCAATATAATTTCCGTTTTTAGCAGTTTTTTAGATATTTTATGGGATATTTTGTGCCTTGGGCTTTGCAAAGCCTCAAGGACAAGTTTAGATATTTTGACTTGGCCAATGGGATAGCTAGTTGCTCCATGAGGTTTTCCTTCCTCTAGCCTATTTATTCCACAAGGATTCATTGTAAAACAGAGGCTGAACTTGAGAGAAGAATTAATACATTGGTCATATGAGCTTTGATGAATACACTTGTGTTATGATTTTTGGACTGCCTCTTGGATGTTTTTGAGGAGTGATGAAGGATTGGTGATGGATTCCATGACATGGTAGAATGGTATAGTTTTTCTTGCTATGTTTTTGTCTTCTAGTTTTCATTCATAATCCATGCTTCTTGCTGCTATAGATCAGTAGAGATTAGTTTTGAGATATGCCCATGGAGGCACCTCAAAATTCCTGAATCTTCATAGCTTGATGTTTTCTTCTTCCTTTGTTATGCTAAAGAATTCTTAACTCCTCTTTAGTAACCTAAGGATAATGTTTGCTAGTTTTATTTACAAGTTCTATGCATGTTGAGTAGGATGTATGGTGTGCCCTGCCTACCTATAAGCTCTCCATAGTTCTGTCCATAAAGCTTTCTCTTTGACTGATTTGTTGATCATCTTGTTGAACCAAGGAGGCCTAGTCCTGATCTAGCCCTTTGCCTAAAACTATGAAATATTGTTTGTCAAAGTGCCCAATGACTTAGAGACTATGTTTAGGCGTTCCGGCGTAGTTTATGAGTTGTTAGTTTGTCTCATGTGTTTTCCCCAAAGTCTGATAGCCATTTCCCGAAGTTAGAGGGTCTTATACCTCTATGTATTGCTGGAATGTTTGATTTCTATGTTTTAATTAGCTCATAGTTGCATTTAGCATGATTAATGGCTTGCTATAACATGTTTATGTCTGCTATAAACTAGTTACACTTGAAATCCCTTATCTTTCACAAACTTATTGTCCATTTAATCCATTTTTCCCAGAGATCCCTTCTACCGTTAATCAAATCGGCCCTACAGCAGCCTTACATCATCATCTCATAGCTTCCTTGACCTGTTTGACCCCATAGCCCAATTGATCTGACTTCTTGTTATCCATTTTTTATGTCTTTGATCAGTTTTATCCCTCACGAACTTAAAAAAACCCCAAAAAACCAAAAACTCACTTCATAACTAGCCTAATATCAGAACACCATAAGTAAACACACCGACATCTTTTACATTTATAGAGAGAGCCCTCTCTGAGTCCAGGAAGGCTAGGTCCTCGGGCTCCAAAGCTTGGTTTGATGTTACATCGTCATTTGGCTTACCAATCGACCAAATCACGGGACCCTAACATCTTCGTCAAAGTCGTCTGACAACCGAAACTATGGAACAATTGAACAGAGTAATTCTCAGAAATCTGATTCCACAGTTAATGGGGTTAACACTGCTGTCACATACAGTCTAAGTAACAATGTTCAAGAGAAATATACAAAAAAAAAATTCATTGTTGACAATGTGGAGACAGCGAAGATGGTTGTAGGAAAGCTTATGGGAGAGTACAAGGAACTTATTCATGCATGTGATACAAAGGAAAATGAGCTTTGGGAAGTCGGATGCTTGCAGTCATGAGATTTCAGGGGAGTTATATTCAGGTTGGCACCACAAAAATATCTCAAGTCGTAACGCAAAATCATTAGTTGATCCTAGAACGAGAAAGTGGTCTGTCTCCTTGAAGTACCATTTATTGTCTGGCCATGCCAGAAATGCTTCAAATATCAGAGAAGTGGTTGCAGCTAGCAAGTATATGCAAGATGATTACTAGCAACCCAGAGCAGAAGATGTTCTTGCTGTTCTGCATAGATTCCAAGAGCTGGATCTTCCTCAGTCTACTTACTTGCCAAGAGATAATGGCAAACCTATCAGTCCTGAAAATGGTCAATACGAAACGCAATTTTGAACCACGTTCTGAGAAAAACGATTTTTTTTTTGCCAGAGCATCTCCAGAAATGCAATGTTATTTGACACGTCAATTTGAACGCATTGTATGAAATATTGAGGATGAATTTTGAAAAAATGAGACATGGGTTTTTTCGCCAACGTGGTCAATTAGATAACTCAGAAATTGTTTTACGAAATGCGTGGCGGTCTGGGAGAATTTCTTGGTTCTTTGAAGGCCATTTTTGCCTGCCGCTTGAGGAAAAACGGTTTTCTGTTTGCACAGTGGAGAGTTTGAACGGCACTCTGCATTCATTTCAGCCATAATTCGGTTTCCTGATCTCTAGGAAGAAGAATCCAAGTTGAACACAAATTCTATCAACCTTGAGCAACGTGGATTCCAGATGTTTATGATTCGCCTGAGACTGCTTGGATATCATGTTCATTCCACTCATATCGCATTTGTTGAATTTGTAATGGCTGGAAGTGCCATACTTGCATTGAACTGTAGTGGTGCAATTGTGCCCAGACTCAATGAGCATCTTATTTATCCGATTATGGAGATCACTTAGGTATCACTATATCTACTGCTCATGAGCATACAAATGCATTTCAAGATGAGACCTTAGAGTTAGTGTTCATTTATTGAGACAGGAATATGTGCCAATAGAAATATATTTTTATTATGTGAAAGGCGAGGATAAGCGGCATTATGTGCATACAGGTTTGGGCACGAGAATTGTTCACCTCAACTGATATTTAATCAATATGATAGTTTCCACAATTTGTTTAACGAAAAAAAAAAAAAAAATTAAAAAATTAATATTGTTTTGTTTACTAAAATATATATGTATATTTTTAAATTTTTGAAAATATATATATAATTTTATTAACAAATCATTTAAAAAAATAATAATAATAATAATAATTTTTTACATTTCTCTTTTTCAATTCTGTTATTTAAAAAAAAAAAAAATGATGAATAAATTTGAATCAATGAAATGAATAAGTTATTTGCTCACTTTTCTGAAGGTATTGATTAATTTTGGACTGATGATGAAAGATGAATGGCTAACTTTTTATTCAAGATTTTTAGCTACAGAAATCGTCGACATTCTGCAGCTAAAGTCCAATTCCGCAGCTGTTCTCCAATTCCGCAGCTAAAGTCCAATTCCGCAGCTGTTCTCCAATTCCACAGCTGAAAAACCTCATTGTTCAAATCAGCCTAACTTTCTCATACAAAATCAAATTTTGATGATTCAAGTATCGTTGGAAAGGTCTCAACAAGATCTATACAATGAGAAATCCATCATTAGAGTTTGAAATGGCAAATAATGAAATAAATTGCTGAAAAGAAGCTACATTCAACTTGAGGCACTAATTCCAAAACAGGTATAAATTCTTTTGATTTTCCTTTGAGAACTTGTTTCATTAATACAAATTCTTAGTTTTGTGTGTAAATATCATAACTAGAGAGATTGATCACCTCTCTCCCTTTGATAATCTTACATTCCATTGCAGAAGAAGTATTAGTTTTTTTTGCAGGTTCTAGGAGGAAAGACAAATAACTACAAGAGAATGGTGTCTCTCTAAGAGACCAATTTGTTTCATAAGAGGATGATCAGCAACAAAGAGGAGGAAATATGCTGATGCAAAATCAGATCCAAACACTTGAAAAACTTTCAGATACTATTGTCTCCATCACATCCATACCTCATAATAAACCATTCATCTCATTTCACTTCATGTTTTCCATTTACATTCACATCCACTTTCCATTTCTTTTTGTCCATTCATAACCCACAAATAAAAGCAAGAGGCTCATTCACATGCTTATTTCCCATTGCCATTTCTACTCTCCATTGCCATCTTCCATTTTCATCTTCCATTTCTTGTCATTTTCATTCCGCAAATAAGCCCTGCTTCAATGCAAACTATTGAGTCTATAGTCCTTTGAGTCTAAGTTCTTTGTAAAACACCTTGAGGCTTGCATGCCTTAATGGCAAGTTCTCATGTTGACAAACAATGGGAATACATTAATGTCTCTTGTTCGTCAGATCTTCTAGGTGACTCGACATCAGCAAAATCATTCGTACCTAGCAAGATGTGTTTGGGCATCTTGACTCTCATTGTCATCAATGGTGAGAGTTCTTGTGTTGACTAGTGGCATCCATTAATGGCCACTAAGTCAACAATTTCCTACTATGTTCGACATTAGAACATCTTTTCACATAGTAGGAATTATGCCAATGAGTTTTGAAGACATGAAGACTATTATTTTCAGCATTTTGGAGCAGATTCAACAAGTTTTAGTAGGAGCAATAAAAAATCATCTTATCTCTTTATCCATGACTCCTCTTGTTCAGCCACTTGAAGAAGAATATGATCAGAATTTTGCAGCCACCACACATACACAACTCATCTACATTTAAGGTAAGTGAAGGTATGTTGTTTTCTAATTTTTAGTCATGTAATTCATTAGAATGCTAAAATTGTAACTTTGGAAAAATTCCTCACTCCCTTTTTCACATTGTCATATCTTTAGTTGGGGGAAGGGACATCATTTTATATCCACATGTCATACACTATCACACATTTTCATTTCATTTCCATACACATATACTTCCCAACCAACTATTGTTGCAACATGATCCAAAAAGATTATATGTCTTGCAAATGATCAATTCATTGATGAAGTAATTGATTCTAAATGTTTTCATGAAATTTGATGCAACCAAGAAAATAAAGCATTGTTACACAAGAACCAATCCTTCAAAAAAAAAAAAATGGTTGTCACACAAGAACCAACCATTGAGAAAAAAAAAAAAAAAAAATGTTGCAATCAAATGTATTATACTTTGCCAAAAAGGAAAATATCAAGAAGCAAAGTTTGGAATGAATCTATATGAGTCAAAACTCATAAAAGATCAACTCATGGACAAATGAATCATTGCAATAGTTGCATGAGGAAATGCAACAACTTCAGTTGGGGGGTATGTTGAGTCTCAAAAGTGTTCTCCATATTCATACATATTTCCATTATGTCATAACCATTTAGCTCTTATTTCATAGCCATTTGACCTAAAACCCTACATCAAGTAACCATTTTCATAAATATATGGGTTAGGATCCTTGTTTTCCAAAAGTTATTTATTTTATGTATTTTAAGTGAATTTATGATTAGAAACTAGAAAATTAACATAGTTTCATATATCTATATATGTGTTATGAGTTTTGTGACATGTGTAGGTCAAAAGGAGACTTCTAGAAGACCCTTATGTGGCCCTCTAAAGCCAAATTCGAATTTGGTTGGAGAAGATTATGGGATCAAGAGGATATGTGTCTCACTTCCTTGTTGTATTGAAACTCTAAGAGGATATGTGTCTCATTCCTCAAGTTGTGTTGAAACTCTAGAAAGACATGTGTCTTATCATTTCCTATTTTGATTATAACTCTAGAGATGGAGGGAGAGATTCATGGACTCCCATTAATAAGATGACTCCCCATATTTTTTATAAATAGGAGAAGCTTTCTCCTATCATAGGTAATGAGGAAGTAATGAAAAAGTAGTAGAGAAGTCTTTTGTAACAAAGTTCAAGATGGAATGGGATGTAGATTTGTGAGTTCTTTTTAATAGAGAAATTCAGTTTCTTGATGGTGTTTTGATTACAATTTTAAGGAGCTGAAGAAGGATTACACCAAATTGGTAGCAGAGGGCCCCTGCTATCCAAGGAGGCTTTTACATGTTTTCTAGATAAGTTGCTTTCAATTCTGTTTTGTCATATTTCCTTACTTAGATTGTTTTCTGAAATCATAGCTTTTAGCATAATTTTTCATGGCAGCCCGGGCATTTGCACATAGTTTTATAATGACTAATGACATGGAATCAATATTGTCCTTCTGCTGATTTCTTTTTCTTAGTTTTTAATTCCAGCACTGTTTTATTCATTTCAGTTTTGAACATTTGTTTTACTAGTTAGATTAGATATTAAGCTACTCATGTCATTTTCAGTTACCTCCGAAAGCCACAGCTGGACTGATGGTGAGGGATTGAAGTATGAGTGTGTAGTTTGATATTAGTTTACTTTCTACAAGTTAGATATATTAAATTTCTCATGTCATTTTCAGTTACCTCCGAAAGCCACAGCTGGACTGATGGTGAGGGATTGAAGTATGAGTGTGTAGTTTGATATTAGTTTGCTTTCTGCAAGTTAGATATATTAAATTGCTCATGTCATTTTCAGTTACCTCCGAAAGCCATAGCTGGACTAATGGTGAGGGATTGAAGTATGAGTGTGTAGTTTGATATTAGTTTACTTTTCTGCAAGTTAGATATATTAAATTGTTCATGTCATTTTCAGTTACCTCCGAAAGCCATAGCTAGACTAATGGTGAGGGATTGAAGTATGAGTGTGTAGTTTGATATTAGTTTCTTTTTCTGCAAATTAGATATCAGATTGCTCAAGTTGTTTATGATTACCTCCGAAAGCCATAGCTAGACTAATGGTGAGGGGTCAGAATATGAGTTGATGTAATTTGATTTTAGTTTTACTTTACTTGCAATATTTTATTTGAGTACAATTTCTTTTGTGTTTAGACAGCAGCAAGGATAATGAGTTTCATGATCAATAGTTCACTGTTTGCTTGATTAGAATAGTGATGCAATTTTCATTTCCTTTTAGGAATTAATTTTGTCATTGTGTGTTTTAAAATTCTTTTGAAGTTTGTAAAACCATTAGAAGGACATCATTGTCTTGAATATTTGTCTCGATACTTGTCTTTTAGAATTTCATAAAAATCCAAAAACGACAAAAAGTAAGAGATAGGTTATCTTGCACATATAGTGCGCCACACTTCGTCAGCTTACGAATCCCTGGTTGATAATTTATGTTAGCAATTTAGGACACACTAAATTGACCAAACAGGTTTTAGGTTTTATTTGGTCTAGGGATTTGTTAATTTGGTCTTCAAAATGTCTAATAATGCCAGCAGGCACATGAGGAAGTTTCGAATCACGTTTCGGTGCAAAAATTTCAACATCATAACACTTGATAATGATTTTTCTTCAAAACCCTGTTTTGAAGAAAAATGGTCTATTTCGTTTCTTTTTGTAATAAATGCATGTAATTTTTAAAAGTTCTTCAAATGTAATAATGCTTCATGCGCAACCCTGGTTGCCTTTGCCAAACTTCGTGCCATTCATCCCTGCAAAATAGACAAGAAATTCATCATTCAACTCAAAAATAAAAAAGGAAACAAAAACAGAGTTTATGTGAAAAGTGTCAAAGTTCAAACATTACAAAAGTGGGTTTTCAAGAATCAAAGAATCAAAATCTTTGGCATAAAGATATTTTTGTGTTTCAAACAATTCATTTGCAAGCCAAGACAAGAGTGAAGCCAAGAAAATCATGGAGGGAGCAAAGCCAGCATTGAAGGCTGAAACTATGGTGAAGTTTACTGTCGTGGTGCACTTGGTAGTAGTCGCGGTGCACTGGCAAAGCGCGGTGCATAGGGCCGCTCTGCACCGTGTTAATTTTCTCCAGCACGACGCACAAGGAAGGCACGGCGCATGGGGTTGTGTGCGTGGCGCATTGGCCCGAAACAAAAAATTTCTGCCAGTCTTCTCCGAAATAGAATTTGCTTGGTTGCTCTATGCTTCAGTAAGTCAAAGTCATTCCCCTCTTGTCCATAACTAATGTTTGGTGTTGTTTTAGTTTGAAACATAAGAGTTTGAATCCCAAAACCTAAACCCTATCCTCTTGTTAACAATTGTTCCTTAGGGTTTTGAAGTTGGAGTTTAAAATTTGTTTTGGTGCCAAATGCTTCATTCCTCACTTGTTTCTTCCTCCCTCCCACTGTTATAAAGTCATTCAATCCCAAGATCCATCTCCCTATCCCAAGTCATTTCATCTCAATCTCATTCTCCCTTGCCAATCCCACTTGTGAAATTCCTAAACCCCAAATTTCCCAAAATCCTAAAAATTCAAGTGGCTGTCCCATTGTCTCTACATTTGTCAAATCAGAAAGTTTTCAAAGGGAAAATTATCACTTGATTAAAACCCCATAGTCCCCACTGCCCTATTTCCCACAGTTCCTCCCACATTTGGCAATTGAAACAAAGACACCAAATTCTCATTTTTTTTATCTCATACAAATCAACATATACTTGGCATAGACTTTCAACATCATGGAGATGGATACTGATACCTCATATGACCAAGACAGTTATTCTACCACCGAGTTACATGCACCTAGGAGGTCTCATAAAAGTGGAAAACACGTAAGAGAAGAACCCACCTCATTGGCTCAATTGCAGGCTTGTCCACTTGCCATAGCTTGTTTTCAACAACAGTCATGTTTTCAATATTGTGAAATGATTGTTAGGACTCATTATCATCAAGAGTTGGCTCGTTTGTTTGTATTTCATTTGCATGATGGTCAGGTAACTCTTTCTGGTGTAAATTTCACTCTGACACCGGAAACCATCTCCCAAGCGAATGGAATACCGAATGTGGGTGAATAGTGGAAGAAAAGACAGCAGGTGGACAGAGTGTATTATGAACCATACATCAGGCCTAGCTATGTGAGACAGCTCAGCTGAGTCTTTCTTTTAGATTCTTGAAGAAGTCTTATGCACCTCTAATGAAACTAATTATCAGATACTTCAGCTATGAGGGCCGGTTCTCATGCCTCTATGCCTATCATATCAGATTATTGATGCATTTCACCAGAGTGAGGATGATGAACATTCCTTATTTCATGTGCCGGAATATCGAGAGAATGACCGCTCTTGTGTAGAAGAAGACTCCTGAGTAGCAGTACAACAATATTTATCACTATGCACTCATTAAAATTGTAGTGTTGCATCAGCTTGGCTTGCAGGGTATTACGTGGGAAGAATTCATTGCTAATGATTTCTTTACAGCTCCTTCGGTTCCTCAGGAGGTTTTTCATGAGCCAGGTGAACCTTCACATCAGCCTGAAGGTCACGAGATAGAGCCTATCAGTGTGCCAGTGTATGTCACTTATCAGAGAGGCACGAGAGTATTATTTGCAGCAGCATGGCGAGTACGATCTCCACCTGGGGTGGAAGGGGTCTCGCTTCCTTCATCAGCAGCATAGGTATAGGTACAGGACAGAGGCAAGAGGCCCATTCAGGATGAGGAGCCTTCAGGAGGCCAAGACACTGATTTCATACTCATTGACGATGATTTGAGCTCACCTAGCTCAAAGTTGAGAGAGATTATTTAGGAGCAGAAGGCGGAGATAGACATCTTGACCGACAAGTTGCAAAAAGCCCAATGGATGATCGACTACCTTGAGCAGAAAAACAAACAATTAGAATATCAGCAAACAATCATGGAGTTACAAAACATCCGTGAGAACCGGCAAGCTGCCCAAAGAAGCCAAACCGAGATGACATCTATTGAGCAGGAGATTGAGGCTGATCGAGATAATTGGCTCGAAAGGGTCAATATTCACTTGGAGAAGCTGTTGGTGAAGGCAAACAGGGAAAGGAACATGTTATGGCACATGAAGAACCATTATTGGGCACGCAATCATGTTTGCAAGGTGCGAATTAAAATTCTGAAGGCAAAGCTAAAGAGGGCACTAAAGCGTCGCAAAAGGCATGATAGACTCCAAATTTTGGCTGAAGCCTCTTTGGCCCAGCATAGTACTTGATTATGGACATTCAGCTCAAATTTCAAACATTTTGTCAATTTTGAAATTTTTGGTCTTAAAACAGGTTTTTTCGCCCGACACGTTGTACCACTTGGCGCGCGCTTACAATTGGGAGCTCCTTTGGAGGAAAGCTTTGCATTTCTGGATTTTTCATCAAAAATTATGCATGCTCATGAATTACTTAAGTATTTGGACAAGTTTTGGGTTGCCTGAAGGGTCAAAAACACCTTAAAAATGGCCTTTCTGCCACTTTTTGCACACACAGGAAGCAATGTTGGGAGATTTGATTTTTGGAGGGGAAAATAGCAACCAAATTCAAAAATTCTACTTGGTTTGGAAAGTAGACAGGAAGTTCTTTCCAACGAGCTATGCTGCGCTCAATTTGGACTTCGGGAAGGCCCTCAAAATCAGCCTCAAAGTGGCGTGACACATATAAATTTCAGGCGCGGTGCATTGGGAGTTTTGGTCTCATTTTCACTCAGCAGCTCAGATTTTCGCCTAGTTTTGGCCAGTTTGACTTTTTCATCTTCAAATGTGAAACTCTTGATGTAATTTCATGGCTTTGATGTAATTTTGGCACATTTTTACTCATCCAAGTAGATTCATTCACCAAAAAGTGAAAAGTAACTGAATGAATCAGTTTCCTATCATATAGAGGCAAGTTGTTTCATTGCCTATTTTTTAGTTCCTAGTTTAGATATGGTTGAAACAGCTCCTATAATGGTGAGATCGACCCTTAGAGGCATGGGGATGAGTTAGGCTTGTCTATATTTTGTAATTTCTCAGTCATTTTCAGGGTTGGACACTTGGGATTTCTTGGCATTTCATTGTACATTTCATCTTTGCATTTTTTGGCAAAGGAATAGACCAGGGTTTGCAGCACTCTTTGGGATCCATGTGGCTCTATGTTTTAATGGTGTGTTTCTCTCTGTGATTGTAAGTTTACTGATGTTTTATGTGCACAATTTTCCTACTTATTTCTTCTTAAATTAAACAAACAAGTTATAAATGGGGAATTCATTAGATTGCTTTGCTCTGCCTTGAGTTTTGTTTAATTTACCATGTTTTCATCTGTTTGAAGAGGATTCTTGAGAGCTTCTTTCCCTATTCATCTCCTCACCGCTCTGAACCATCCATTCATTCAATCCAAAGCATCAAAACAATTTCCTTCCTTGCCCCATTCAGAACTCTGCAAAAACTAGGCCTCATCCCCGGACCCAAAACTTCCTTTCCCTTTGATTCCAACAAAAAACCCCCAAAATCAAAATCAAACCCTTTTACTTATATACCTAGCCTAAAATCAGCCTTTATTCAGTCATCTCAAGCTTTATTGATTATCTTTGCTGAGATTGACTCGGAGAGAGCCCTCTCCTGATCTGGTAGGGCTAGCTACCAGACTGAGCGTGGTTTGATGTTACCCTGAACTGTGCCTTCCTTCAACCCGAGGTAGATTTAGGCAATAACACCAGCTTCGGTTCTCCCATGCGCTACCATGTTTGTTTAGGTATAACATTAACATCTGATCCCAAATCTAGAATGAATTGTTCCATTTCATAAGCACCAATATACGCAGTCATACACATCACTCTACCCGTTATTTTCTTGCTCTTATAGAATTTGTGGACTGCTCGTTGTTCTAGCATAGGCTGTTATTTTTCTGCGCAATTATTTATCAATGCCTACAAATTTTCAACAACCTTTTTTCTGCGCGAAAAATTTATGCATGCTTGTAAAAATGGCTTAATCTATTCTTCTCCTCCAACTCCCTTCAATGTTCGACTACATGTTGAAGTATCTCCTTCTATGAATTATTTCCTTGCTTCAATAAAATTTTATTTTGCGCGCTGAAGATTAAGGCCTTCTTTGTTTATGGTTCTTTTTGGATCCATACGTTGCTTGCCCTTATCCTCATTAGTAGCTCCACCACTCCTGGTAACTACATTCACAGAACGATCTTCTTCACAACTCTCTGTGCGAACCATCTTAAGATTCTGTGTTGGAGTCTTCTTTTCCTATATTTTAGCAATCAACACCATACAATCTTCTATAACATGATAAAATTGTCTACAATACTTGTAGGACTATCACGCTCTATTTATAAAGTCGCATGTATAATGAACAACATCACCACAATTATTGCAAATTACTTTTCCTCTTCCTCGACTAGCTGAGCCACCTCCTCGGCCTCTTCCTCTGCCTTGGAATCATCTACGCCTAGAACGGGATGCTGGTGATGTAGGCTCAACCTCCATTCTATAGATCTCAGCTTTATCCAACATCATATCATAGGTGTAAACATCATTTTGTCACTGTCCCTGCAATCCCCATCTCATACATTGGAGGGTCATTTCTATGACTAATAAGAAGTGTCATGCCTTGCAAATACCATCATTACATCCCTTTACATGAGAGAAATATTCCTTTTGTTGAAAATTCCCTGAGCAGAGCTTCAGAAACCCTTGTTTTTTCCTTGGCGTGAGTAGCCAGTTCTGCCCTCGCTTCGATGAGGAAGATTAGCATTGGGCCCCGCGCCATTTGGCACTTTGTCCTAGTTAGCCTCTCGCGCCGAGCTATTTACGGAATGTTTGTTAAGTCCCTATATTAATAGTGTATTCCCTTATTATGTTAGTGTAGCCCCCCTTATTGTTATTTTTGTACCCCTGTAATCCCCATATTGTTATTATTGTGCCCTTACATTATTATTGTTAGGTCAGCTAGGATTACATTGTGGCCCCACTAGGATTATATTGTCGCCCCATGGACTCCTATATATAGAAGGAGGTTTTGGTCATTTGTATCATCCAAGAATTGTTCATTCATGTAATGTATTGGAGGTTTCCCCCTCGAAGTGGCTTATTTCTAAGGCGTTGATATATCTTTTCTTCTATTTTTGGAGCTGGTTTCACAACATTTGGTATCAGAGCTTTGGATTCTAGGGTTTCGTTGTGCCAAACAGGTTATCGTGGAATTTTCACTATAAATTGTTTTTTGTGAAGGTTAAGAAGCTGAAATTTTTAGACTGCGAAGCTGAAATCCTGAGTAACATCATCGCAAAATTTCAGAGCTTGGTTCACAATATTTTTGGAGATATGATCTGTGGAACTTAGGTATTTTTCAGGCTTATAAATTTCATCTCAAAGAGGTGACCGTGGAAAAGTCTTCATAGCTCTCTCTATGAGCATCAGATTGGAGTGCTGTAAAAAGTGGCCGCAAGTACACAGACTGTAGTTTCCTTTCAATACATTTCAGAGTCGAAGGAGGAAACAGTGACACGTGGCAAGTCGTACAAGTTCGCTCTACTGAACCAGTCCATAATTAGGTCATCGTAGGAGATTGGGCACAAATTTATCTTGAAGAATCCAAATTAGGTCAGACCCGTGGCATTCTAAAGAGAATTCAGAGGGCTACCTCAATGCCAAATTTAATATATTAAATATCCTAAATCACAAAGGTAATTCATTTTCAATATCAAGCTCCTCAAAATCAAGAAAAAGGTGTGTATTTGGTTTTTAAAATTGCATAACGTTTGTTTGAAAAAGAAGTTTGAAGTGATTCCAAGGGCCTATTTTAGAATTTTATCAGTATTGGGTTCTATAATGCCTCCAAAAAATAATTCCATACCCATTAAGCCCTCAAAAGGATATACTATGATGCATGAAGAGGAAGAATTGTAGTATGAGATATCAAAATTACGGTACTAAGTGCAACAAATTTTGATCTTACGAAGAGCAACCGAAGATGAGATAGATGGTTTAAAAGAAGAAATAAAGGCTAAGTTGGATGGTTTGAAGAATCAAATAATAGATAATATGGATGATAAATTAGTGGAAGATCACATTGAGCATCAACAACAAGTTCTCCTACTCTCAAAGGATAACCTAACTTTGGTGCAAAATCTAATGAAACAATAGGAAGATCAACATCACATCGAAATAATTTCTAAAGGAGTCACAGAAACAAGAAATCGACAAGTACAATCAATTTCAGAGTATCTCAGCAAGTGGAAGAATTTTCCTGTAGAATATTCCACATGGGAGGATGAGTATTTTATACAGAAGCATCAAGAAATAATCAAGCGTTGAGGACAACACTTGTTTGAAGGAGAGCGGCATGTTAAGTCCCTATATTAATAGTGTAGTCCCTTATTATGTTAGTGTATCCCCCCTTATTGTTATTGTTGTACCCCTGTAACCCCCATATTGTTATTATTGTGACCTTTCATTATTATTGTTAGGTCGGCTAGGATTACATTGTGGCCCCACTAGGATTATATTGTGGCCCCATGGACTCCTATATATAGAAGGAGGTTTTGGTCATTTGTATCATCCAATAATTGTTCATTCATGTTATGTATTGGAGGTTTCCCACTCGAAGTGGCTTATTTCTAAGGCGTTGATATATATTTTTTTCTATTTTTGGAGTTGGTTTCACAACAATATTTTTTAAAAATAGAGGTGGAGATTCCACTCTAACAACTTCGAGGATGAGTCATTGGGAATGGTTGAACTGAATAACCATAGACTCCCTCATTTATTTTATGGTTTCCACCTCTTGTGGGAACCTCCTAAAGGATAGGCCTCCCTTCCACCTTTGTAGGGATCCCAACCTCCTCCTTTTCCTCTATAAAAAGAAGCTATCGCTCCTTGCATAAGCTAGCTGAACATGGAGAATTGAGTATATTATTGTTGAATTGTTGACGAGATAGAACAAGAAGGAACTTCATTGAGAGAGCTTAATCCCATGCCTTCATCCTGTCTGAATCCCTTGATGAGCATCTCAGACGTGCTTCGGCTGAACCCCACTGGAGGAGACTGCGATGTCAAATATTTGGTTGTAACTCTTCCTTCTGTCAATACATACACGTGACTATTGTTTCGTTCCCATGTTGTGTTATGTAATTTGGTTAATGAAATATGCTTAGCCCTCTTTGACTGGCTAGTAGTTATGAATGAATTTATTATGTCATATGTTGTTCTTGTTTGCTGATCTATGTGCAGGTATCCGAGCATGACTGCGGAAGGATTGTGACTTGCCGAGGCAGGAGCGAGAGGCCACCACCACTACAGCCGCGATGACAGTGTTGGACTCTAGGTAGGTCGATCTATACCATGTCCTCTTTTCATTCAGTAATTAGGAACCTACACTCGAGCATGTCTTTTTATTTCTAGACCCACTCTAGGGCTAGAGGGATTGTCTTTGTCCATAGAGAGGATTTACCTGCTTAACAAATTGGTGACTCCACTGGGGAAAGTGTGAGTTTTTCATTTTAGCTTGTTGGATCGAATTTGGTCATTGACTTGTTTGTCTGTATTTTTTTGGTTTTCTTGATTGTTTTAAAACCCCTGTTCAACTGCAGAGTGTCAAGATTGACCTCTGCTCATTGGTTTTCCCCTTTTCCCATAATTATCCAGCTTGGCGCGCTTTTCACCTGAATAGTCACGCTGATTGGCACAGGTTGATTTTGTTGCAATCGTGACAACCCCTGTTTGGCATGGATTACCGTCTTACAGTCGCACCGAATCTTATAGGATTTGGTTTGACCTCCTTTATGAGTCTTTTGGTCAGTTGTGCTTGACTCTAGGTTGTTCTTCATGTGTAATTGAGCCTTTGGGACTGTTTTGACTATTGTAGGCTTGTTTTTCTCAGTTTTTTGTCTATTTTATTATCAGTGTAGTTTAAATACCTTAAGGTTTATGAGTTTCTTTGTGCATTAAGCCTTCTGTTTCGAAATCAAGTCTTTTTTATTGTTGTCAGTCTCATTCCCGGGTTGATTGCACTAAGTTTTATTGATCCTTTTGAGTGTTTGCTTTGGTTGGATGATCATTTTTTTTTTCATTTGATTCTTCTCCTTGTTGCTTCGAGCATAGATTACATTGCTTGTTTGGGTTGCTTTGAAAACTTTCTTTTGGTTTGGAAGATTGCAGCATTAGTTTGAGTGCTTTCCTGTTTTTGTTTTGCGTTGATTGAGTCATTCAATTTCGATTCGTACATTCACAATAATTAGGCTAGTGTTCATGTTTTTTCATGTAATTAGTGCATTGTGTGCTTCATTTCATTGGAAAATCACAAAAATTTGCATTCTTTCCTTTGCATCGAAAGTGAAAAGTTATTTTTCATAACTAGAATTTGATAGTCTACGAAAGAGTTTTTCATTTTCGTTTGATTGCATTAGATGAATTACTGGATTTATTCACATATTCTCATTGTTTTCTATTATTTGAAAGATATCTATCCTTGTCATAATTAGCATTCATTGAATGGAAAATGGTGTTCTTTTGCATATAGTTTGCATTTAGGAAATTTGAGATCCAAATTTGGTAGGGCCTTGAAACTGAAACATAATCCAAGATCAACTTTAAAATTCATTCAATTAACCTAAGGAAGCATTGGAACCTAACACAACAGCTTTAGTGGTCTAGGCTAGAGACGTGTTCTGGCATCTTAAAACCTAGTAGCTATCATTTGCCATCTGGCTTTAGACATTGCTAGTATGGACTTGTGCTCCCCATACCATTGAGTATATAAAGGGAGACCCCCCTTAGGTTGCAATCCTTTTATCCATAGGAATCTGAGTCTGCCATGTAACCGTGATACATCAAACATGGCATTCAGAGAGATTACCTGCACGTACGTCAAGTCCTTGGTCATTTCTCTTTCATTTGATCACCAAGGTGTATATGGCAGTTCACGGAAACTTGGTACACCCTCTTGCTTAGATTACCTGAGTAGTAATTTTGGTCTTTTCGTGACTCTCTAAAAGTGAAAATATCATCAAGATTTTTTCCTTTCATGCTCGTTTCAACTTGAAAGTAATAGAGTCACCTTTTGCCTATTTCTTGACTCTTAAAATATGAAACAACAGAGTTTTGTTTCAATGTCTTAAAAAATGAACTGCCCACGAAATATTCCTGGTTAAAGTTATCTTTCTTAGTATTTTGTTTTAAGGTTGTTTCCGATGGCAACGTTTCCAGAGTTTACCAACCAAGGAATCCCCTTTGAAGGGAATCCTGGTCCTTTTCCTTCTTTTGGGAATGTTGGTGCTCCTTATATGGCAACATTGTCCTTTCCTTGGTTAACTGTTGGTTTGCCCGTATGGTTATTCTCAACCTCTGTGGTCTCGAGTGTTCCGCCTACTGTTCAACCATCTCTTTCGCCTGAACAAATTCATGTTGATTCTAAGGTGGACCTCTCCCCTTCTTCGCCTGTTCCTTCGTCCTCCTCTTCTACTTCGCCTCGTGAAATTTTGGATTCCAGTAACCAAGTGGATAAGGAGAAGAAGAAGAAGACGAAGAAGAATAAGTCAGATAAGAGAGAGGCCAGCTCTGTGGCTATTGCACCTAAGAAACCTTCCATCGATAAACCATCCAACCTTCCACGGAAAGTCAAATTCCCTTGCATGTTGTGCAAAGGTGACCATCTTCTTCAAGACTACCCTAGTATTCCCAAGGTGCTTGAACCATGGTTCAATGCTCATCTGTCATTGCCTTTGGCTTCTGGAAGTCATCTTGGTGGCACATCTTTGACTAGTACTGATAAGACTCATAAGAGACAGGGTAAGATCACAAATCCCTGTAAGTTGTGTGAAGGGCATCATCCCATTCACTTTTGTCTGTACATGTATGAAGCCACAAGAATTTTGGACAACCCTACTATTTCTGCACCCTTCCTTCCGATTGGTTACCAGAAACTTTATTTGAGTCCTCTGCTAGTTGATCGACCGATCGGTTAAGATTCATCCTTAGTCGATCCCACTCTCCTGGAAATTCAAAATCAGGAACCCCTTCCCAACCAACCAGTGGTCGTGGAATCGGTCGATATGATTCAGCCTATGGTTCATCAAGTATTTTTCATCGAGAGTGGATCTCACCCCCCTCATGTTCTTCTTGTTTCTTCAGATTCCTCGGACTTGGAGAAATATTCTCCCATCCTTATAGTTCAAGAAGTAGCTCCTCCTACTCCCATGATAGAGGTCTTGAAGGATGCTCCTCTTTTTCTCGTAACAGTAGGGGATGACCATCTCAACTCAATGGTACCCCCTCCAATTATTTTGGTCGCTTCCTTCGATTGGAGCCGATTCGTGGGATACCGCCTTCCTTCTTATGTGCCTTTTGAGATCACAATACAGGCCTTTTTTATGGTCGTACCTAGAATGATTATAGATGGAGGTGCGTCTGTTAGTGTTCTATCTTCAACTACTTGGCAAGATTTTGGTTCTCCACCACTTATGCCTGTTATGTAGAATCTATTGGCATTTAACAAAAGAACCAGTCAACTGTTAGGGATCCTTCCGAAGTTGCCTGTTACTTTGGGAGGGAAAACCGTCTATATAGACGTGATGGTTGTTCCAGGCCCCTTGGATTTCAATTTACTCTTGGGACATGACTATGCTTATGTCATGGGTGTACTTGTCTCCTCCCTCTTTCGTATGATCTGTTTTCCACACAAAGATCGGATTGTGACCATTGATCAGCTTTCATTCTTTGGTCTAGAGGTGGAGGCTGGCCCACCATCGTCTTTGCCAGATTTTTATCTGCTAGTTGCATCTTCCCCGCCACAGGTTAATTATGTGGCCACTTGTTTAGTACCCTCATCCAGTGATTGTGCTATCTCATGCCATCTACTAGGGGCATTCGATTGTGATTTCCGAGATATTTTTCTCCCATTAAATGAGAACCTATTGGAAGCCATGATTTCTTATTAAACATGATGAGTTTTCATACAGAGTAGAGTTCGTTTTCTTGTGTAAAGCTCCTTAAAAAATGAAACAAGATTTTCAGAGAATAGTTCATTTTCTTGTGTCAAACTCCTTAAAAAATGAAACAAGGTCCTTATGAGGATAGTTTTTTTGCTATGTCACCTCATTAAAAAATGAACCATGTTCCCGTTCAATTCGAGTCTTTGATAAGATCTCGTAAAATCCCAGTCGAGTCTTTCTCTTGATCTCAAAATTTGAGCCTTCACTCCATCTTCCTTTCATATGGACTGAAGCTTGGGGGGCATGTACCTCAAATTGAGTCTCCATGCTAGGGGCATGCCCACTTTTTCAAGTATAGTTTGTTTCTGTTTCAAGCTTGTATAAAAATGAAACCAACTTCAAGCAGAGTTTCCTGATTTCAAGCTTGTGTAAAAATGAAACCATTTTCATTTTACCTCTTGTGATTTCCATTTTATCAGCCTATTTTGCTAGATGAGCCTTGGTTTTCTCCTTCCTTTGTCATCATCTGCTTGGCCGATTATACGCTTTCACTTGATTGTTTCACCCATTACTGAGGAACCGCTATAATGAGTGGTCTTGTTAGCAAGCCTCTTGACCTTTACTTGTTCTGAGTAGTTCCACCATCACTGGAACCAGTTTCTATCCTTTATACCACTTGTTCCTCTAGGAGGAGTCAAATTTCAGCTCTTTTCTGACTCTCTAAAACTGAAAAGATTACCCAGAATATTGTCATTTTGAACTTTTTAAATGGCTGCAAAACGATATCTACCCGGTATATGTTTACCCCTTTTTCAGGCTGGGATAGATTATTTACGAAAAAGTAATACCTTAGCCTATCGCGACTAAGAAGTTCTCTCAAACATATTTTTCTACCTTTTCGGATCTGTGAGACTAACTACGAAAGGGGACTACTGGAGTTTTCTTTTTTGCTTCTTTTCAAACTCTCTAAACATGAAAAGATACCAATTTCTTCCTTTGTCAGACTCGTTAAACTCTGATGACATCATAAATTGTCACCATGACGTTACCCGAGTTCCTCCTTCCTAAGACTCGTAAAATGTACTAGGTTGGATTTGTCCGAAGGAAAAAATTATACGACAAGCATATGCTATCCTCTTCAAGCTTGTGTAAAAATAAAGAGGTACTCACTAGAAATGGTGGGGGAAAATGGAACCAGTTTTTAGTTAAGTTGGTAGTATGTTGCTCTTGAAAATGGCACTTGTCTGCATTCGTGTTGGGTTGGGGACATCTCATTTCATCATTTTTTCCTCCATGGGTTTGGGTAACCTCTTTTGACCTCTCGTTTTCTCTTTGCCACGTCATCATGACCTCAGATCGCTTGATGTAAAATACTTCCAAAACTAGTGTCATGTCGCTGATATGTTCAAGAGAAGTTGGCCTCTGCATTTTTCAACCTTCCTCTAATTCTCTGTTGGTCCTGATTCACTATCATCATGTTCCTTTGTCCCGTGTCGATGATGTGGGAAAAATTATGGCCCTCCTTCGACCAGGTCACTTCTTGTCGACTTCAGCTCATTATCCAAGAATTTGATCTAGAGACTCCCTTCCGGTACCTTGGAGACTGCATGCCTCAATGGCAAGTTCTTCACATTCGACGCAAGATCCACATCACTGGCCTTCGATCGAGTGATTTTGGGGGTGTTCGACGTTAGATCACTATTCACATTCCGTGGATTTTACCTCTCATACCTTGAGGGTCATTATTATTATTGGTGGTTTCTCTTGCGTCTATTAACAACTCTCATCATTGGCTGGTAATCAGACGATAGTTTTGCATGTTCGACTTCAGCTCATATAGTCGCATGCTTTAATTTGTACTTGTTCAGGTCGAGATGGAGCCCAAGACCCTGGGTTTTGTTTGATAAAATCTAGGCTGTGGGTTCTTGTGGATTATCATGACTTATTGCATGACTCTTTTGATTGGATGGGCATGACCATACCTGAGTCTATTTTTTGATCCTTACAACTGGAGGGTTGCATCCATACCTCGGATCTCATTTTTTATGTACTCTATTATGGATGGATGTGCCCATACCACATGTTCATGTATCAGAGATATTAGTTGTATTTTTAATTGCCAGTTTTTTGTTAACAGTGTCTAGTTCGAACGTGTTCTCATAAAGCATTTCTCCCCTCCCTCTCCCCTCAGACCTCATGCTTTAGGGGGCATCTGTTACACAACATTTTGTCAATGTCCCTGTAATCCCCATCTCACACATTGGAGGGTAATTTCTATGACTAATAATAAGTTTCATGGCTTGCAAATACCATCATTTCATCCCTTTACATGAGAGAAATATTCCTACTGTTGACAATTCCCTGAGCAGAGCTTCAAAAACCCCTATTTTTGCCTTGGTGCAAGTAGCCAGTTCCGCCCTCCCGCCAATGAGGAAGATTAGCACTGGGCCCCGCGCTAGTTGGCGCTCTGTCCCAGTTAGTGCTATAGGTTAATATTCTTGGGTAGTGGTTATCGAATATCCCTCTCTAGGCTTTCTGGTGCCCGAGGCAGACAGTCAGATTAGCTGTATAGTTCACAAAGATACTGCATATATGTTCAAGCTGATTTATATCAATTAGTAAAACTAGATGAGATATTACCTCTTTTCTAATCCCAAATCCTTTGGCAAACACTGAGCAGTGAAGCGGAAGTCCTTCTTCACTAGTTCCAAATTTGGGTCCTCCGATCAAACGAAGCACTCGTGTAATCTCTACAACAATATACTATTTATTAACTCAAGTAAGCATATAATAAACATAAAATAACACAGAACTAAGCCATTCATATCATGCTGTATTAAAAATTGGAAAACAATGACAATTTCAAAGCATAGAATGGACAAAACAGATACAGTTCTATTAATTCATAAAAAGGAGGATTACAACTGTGAGTTGGACCAAGATCTCCTCAGTCTTCCCATCTCTCTCTCTATTTCCTTATATGTGATGGTGATCAAGGTGGTAAGCTCTCTATGTCACTTCACTGATCCTCAAATACCATATATTAATAGCGTAACTCTGCTCTACATGTATTCAAAAAAACCTTCGACCTTGGACTAGTAACCCATAGCTCCATTTTATAGGAGATGGACAGGGCAAATCTTGCCCTAACTCTTTCAACCAGTTTGAAAAGGAAAAAACCAAGATGTTTTCTTAGCCTTAAATTCTTTTGCCTTCCTTGAGATTCTAGTTGCTTTTGGTAAGGCCTAATAAGGGGTTAGTGCCTTTCAGTTTCTATTTTGTACTGACTCTCCATGAGAAAAAGATGGGTTTTCCAATCATTGTCCATGGGATTTTTCCTGTTTTATGTTTAAACATGGGAAACCCTGCCCTTTGGGCCAACTAGAGCATTTCCCTAGTCACTAACGTGACCTTTACATGGATCAGAAGAGTTATAATGCAGCTTAGTAGTTCCTGGGGTGCGTAACCTTGGCAGAAATAGGTTTTGTCTATGTCACTTTCTTTCTTTCATATTACCTTCTCCTCTGAGCTGATGAGGAGGTCTTTTGTTCTGTAACAAATTCCCCCTAAAGTGTGAGGTCAAAGATGAAGATGATGGCCAAAATACTTTATAAAATGTGTAGTAGAACTAGAGAGATTGGAGGACTGAGGAAAACCTGAAACAACAACATATGTCAGAAAATATAGTATTTGTCTTGAGTCGGGCATTCCCATGCTCAGTCGCTAATCAACATGATTTCTCTAAGACATAGATATGAACAGTGTGTCCATTAATAAGCATAACGTGGAAGTATCTGTCAAAACATGATTGATACTTAAAAGCTGTCTCCATAAACAATATCGCAACTTTGGGGAGGAAACACAGTTGTAATGATGTAACCTTTGCCCCAAGGTCTTGGCCATTGCTTCACTTAAACTGCATATTTCCTTACATTTGAATGGAGGATCTGTCATCGAACATGTGGGAAATCATCTGATTACAAATTAGTAATGAAAATTGTTAACAGACGCGAGGGTGGCCACCGATAATGATGATGGTCCCCAAGATGCACAGTATAATCTAGCGAGTGTGAATAAAAGGATTTGATGTCGAACCCTCGTAGAATCATTCGATTGGGAGCCAATAATGAAGAACCCTAATCAAATAAAAGATGACCTACCACTGATGTCTGCAAGTATCTGGGTAATGATGTGTTTCTGGGTCCACTTCCTAGATAAGATGTTGCAGTTGATAGGAAGAGACCTGTCAAAAGGTAGGCACTGAGGCGTCCTACATCAGTCAATACGAAATGGGAAGAGATGATGTTGTTTGTAATGGAGAATATGAAGGTGTCCTACATCAGTCAACACGAAATGGGAAGAGATGATGTTGTTTGTAATGGAGAATATGAAGAGTAAATGGGAATAACTGCTGACAAATAATTTCTGGCATGATGATCGGTTTGGTTGATATGACGAGCAGTAGATAGTGAGATCTACTTGAACAATAGAAGGCACTCTAACAGGGTACTAGGTATCTTAGGCTTAATGAACACCAAAGAGTATTTAGGATTTTTTACCAGTGTAAGAATACTGAGAGATGAAGGCTAAACTCATAGATGGTAGGGTTCGGCTAAATGTGAAAGAGTTGTCTGGGAAGTGCCATGTTCAAGATTTTTGCTGCCAAATCATCCTTTCCTAAATGTAACAGAAGTAGTATCCAGATGGGTAAACTCGGTGAATTTTTCATTTTTAGAGAGTTTGAAAAATGTCGTAAAAGACAACTCCAGAGGGTACCTTTGTCATGTCTTGATAACCGGGCACAACAAAGGGAAATAGTAAGCTTGAAATAGTTCATTTTCTATGAGTTAGTCCATTGAAGCCGAAAAAGTGAGAAATATATGTTCGATGGACGTCTACCTTATTTTGTTATGAGTAGGAGGAGGCGAAGTAAACTCAATATTCTTTGTGAAATTTTAACGAGTCCAACAGAGAAAAACTCGATGCTCTCCGTGAAGTTTTAACGAGTCATGTGGAGAAAAACTCGATGCTCTCTGTGAAGTTTTAACGAGTCACGTAGAGAAAAATTTGGTTACTTTTTCTGTTTAAAGAGCTTTGAAAAAGATAAAAATAATGGCTCATAGTCTTCTGTCATGGTAGTTTAACGAGCCCGACAAAAACAACTAGGGATTTTTTTGGTTTTACAAGATAGAAAAGAGTTCCTAAAAAGAAAGCTTGTGGCTTCTTCATGTTAGTTTTAACGAGCTAGAAAAATACCATAAAAAGAGGGCTCGATTCGGGATCAATGATTATTCATTTCTGCATACACACATTATGAAACTCATCAGAACATCGGTAATTGAGAATAACAGTTCTGACAAAAATGCAGCAGGAATTCAGTACTTTGTTAGACCAATTGAGTGGGTCTTTGCCCCCATAAATGGCTATAATAAGGTTGGAGACCCTCATTTTCACTGTTTTGAATGCTGTGATTAAGCTCTGGGGTAAAAAAGTGATGAAATTACTGCTAGTGATTGCGGACGATCCAGGCAATGGTTCTTCCTTCTACAAGATTCAGGTAAGAGATGGAACCTCCTGCTATCATTTCATTGTGTTTTTTACTTGTTTTGCTGGTTAAAAATAGGGATTTGAGCAAGCCCTAAAACATTTAAGAGGCTAACATGGGCTAGCAGTGCTTTGCCCGTGTTAAACGCACCTCCTGTGAATAAATAGAGCGTTAGCATGCACTGTCAAGCATTAGAGCTCGCGTTAGGCGCAGTATTGTTTTTAAGAACTTGTTGTTTATCATTTTGAAGCACTCTAGAGAAATTCTAATCCATGGAAAATGTTGATTTGGTAGGTATAAAGATGTTCATCACGAGTATCTGGCAAGAAAGGGAACATGAGCAAGAAGAACGTGAGATGTTCACTGATGCAGCTACGATTTTGGTCCTCCGCAGGTGTGGTTTGCTGAAGTATGCTTGATTAGAACTGATGATGGGACAAGAGGACCTTCTGAGGTGGATAATTCAATAGTGGGATGATTGCTAGCAT